>JBCEWE010002140.1:0-17612 GCA_039877035.1 Silurus lanzhouensis
CTCAGTATAACTGTTATTAATTTACTCTGACCTCTGGTATAACTGTATTATTAATTTACTCTGACCTCTGGTATAACTGTTATTATTACTCTGACCTCTGGTATAACTGTTAAATTTACTCTGACCTCGGTATAACTGTTATTATTTACTCTGACTCTGGTATAACTATTAATAATTACTCTGACTCTGGTATACTGTTATTAATTTACTCTGACCTCTGGTATAACTGCTATTATTAATTTACTCTGATCTGGTATAACTGTTATTAATTTACTCTGACCTCTGGTATAACTGTATTAATTTACTCTGACCTCTGGTATACTGTTTATTAATTTCTCTGGTATAACTGCTATTATAATTTCTCTGACTCTGGTATAACTGTTATTAATTTACTCTGACCTCTGTAACTGTTATTAATTTACTCTGACCTCTGGTATAACTGTTATTAATTTTCTCTGATCTCTAGTATAATGTTTATAATTTACTCTGACCTCTGGTATAACTGTAATTAATTTACTCTGACCTCTGGTATAACTGTTATTATTTACTCTGACCTCTGGTATAACTGCTATTAATAATTTACTCTGATCTATATAACTGTTATTAATTTACTCTGACCTCTGGTATAACTGTTATTAATAATTTACTCTGATCTATAGTATATGTATTAATTTACTCTGACTTGGTATAACTTTTAATTTACTCTGACCTCTGGTATAACTGCTATTAATTTATCTGACTCTGGTATAACTGCTATTAATAATTTACTCTGATCTCTGTATACTGTTATTAATTTACTCTGATCTCTGGTATAACTGCTATTAATCTGACTCTGGTATAACTGTTATATTACTGACCTCTGGTATAACTGTATAATAATTTACTCTGACTCTGGTATAACTGTTATTAATTTACTCGACCTCTGGTATAACTGGTATAATAATTCTCTGATCTCTTATAACTGTTATTAATTTACTGACTCTGGTATAACTGTTATTAATTTACTCTGACCTCTGGTATAACTGTTATTAATTTACTCTGACCTCTGGTATAACTATTATAATTTACTCTGATCTGGTATAACTGTTATTAAATTTACTCTGACCTCTGGTATAACTGCTATTAATATTTACTCTGATCTCTGGTATAACTTATTAATTTACTCTGACTCTGGTATAACTGCTATTAATTTACTCTGACCTCTGGTATAACTGTTATTAATTTACTCTGACTCTGGTATAACTGCTATTAATAATTTACTTTGACCTTTGGTATAACTGCTATTAATAATTTACTCTGACCTGTCTGTGTTAATATTTACTTGATTTAGTTAAATAATTTACTCTGACCTCTGGTATAACTGATATATCAATTATTATTGTTTTTTATAATTATCATTATCATATTATTATTATTATTATTATTATTATTATATTATTATCATTAGCAGAAGCTGACGTATGGGATTACACAATGGAAAGTCAAAAGCGGAGTCACACAGTATAATGGGATTCTGGGGCTGGTTCTTCCTACAGTCTATCAACATGATCCGTGAGTCAGACATGTCTTGTGTCACTGTGGTGAAATCATGTCATTTACATTCGGTTTGACAGCAACTTCATTCAGTTCTATTTATGGCCTCAGGTGTGATACTGTACCTCCTTTGCAAGAAGTGTTGGTTTGGGGCATAGGTCCTGCTTTATTTGTTTAAAGGATCAATTCCTCCAAGCCTTATTGCTGCTCTTTTCTCATTGGATTTCAGCAGAATACACATTCTGCCACATCCAGAAAAGAAAAGAATAAATGTAAGAGCAGCCAGAGAGCAGAGCTGTATATAAGTGTACAGAGATCTGATACTTCAGTAGAAACTTAACTGTAATGGACGGTGAAGATGGAGAGTCATGATTCCAGCAGGTTCAGCATGGTTTGTAGGTGTGCTGGTGCTATACAAATATAGAAACTATAAAACGTGCCCTTTTATTCTCATCTAATCTAAATGTGTGTTGCGTTCTAATCTATTTGTGTGTGAGTGTGCATGGAAAGAGAAAGAAAAGAGGAGAAAGAAGGAGAACCTCGTGATGCTTGTCATCGTTTTCATTGCTTGTGCTACATAAAATCACTGCGAAACGATTCAAAAGCAGGACCTCCAGAGCGCCTGCAAACTGCGCTGCCAAAGACATTGCCAAAATGCCTTAGTGTAAGAGAACGTCCTGGTTCTTCCACCCTGTAGGGGAAAGTGGATTGGATCTCTGGAGCATGAAAAAAAGTTTTAAGGGACTCATGCTCTGGAGCTCAGCAGAGCCTCTGTGCTCTTTTGGTCTTGAGATGTTGCATGGTGAGCCTCTGGTTCTTCTGTTTTCAGGGGGATTTTATCTAAGGAACATTATACAAATTTCAGGGACTCTGAAGCTCAGACAAGCCGCTGCACATTGTTCGGCACGTGCGACGTCGGATGGTGATGTCCTGGATCTGCTGCACTACAGTGCATAATACCGTAAGGTTTTATCACGGTATTCAATTCTGTGGAAAAATGTTTTTATATGGTGTACGACACGGAAATAAGAAGTTAAATTACATTTATCTTCCTGAATCGCACTGGATGGTTCTGGAAGATGAAGAGAACATGTTGGACGTGTTCTGGTGTTTGGCTGCTACTTTCCCTACCACATGTTTCACACAAAGGGAAATTGTCTTCCACCAGCAGTCCCTCAGCATTTTCCGCTACCCAAAATATTTTCAAACCTTTGACTTTAGCCTTTTAGAAGGGGCATAAATTATCGTCAGTGTTCCACCTTACGCCATGCTTCTCCTCCACGTGGAGACTGTTTACGTCAGAGTGCGCATGTGTCTTTTACACAGCACACACGCAGTGTACTAGCATGAAAAGCAGCTAAGACACGTTCTAAACTTCTACATTTGGATCTACAATTATTCACGCTATTTTGAAATGTCTGCGATAACAATACTGTGCATATTCATTACTGCGATTTACTGCATTACCGAATACCGGCACACGTCTTATACTAATCTATCGATATATATCCCTGTGAAACCCCTTTCAAGAAGTTTTGGTTGCTAGCATAGGTTCTGATATCAGTAGGTGAAAGATCATGCTTTCCGATCCTTATGGTGCCATTTTCTTCTGTTTTTCCAGTGAATTCTCATGCTCCACATTCAGAAAAAAAAGAATAAATGTGAGAGCAGGCAGAGAGCAGAGCTGTTTATAAGTGTACAGACATCTGATACTTCAGTAGAAACTTAACTCTCATGGACTGTGAAGATGGAGAGTCATGATTTCAGCAGGACTCCATGCACCACTAGCACAAAGAATAATACATTGGTTAGAATGAAAGTTTAGGAAGCAGAAACATCATGTCAAACCAAATGAAATTTACCTAGCGGTTCTGATTTCACCACAGTGACACAAGACATGTCTCTGGACCCTGAACCATGAGCACTGACTCCCATAGAACCATAATCTGACGTGGCTTAGTGCACACAAACCCCTGGTTCTGTCACCTTGTAAAGGATTTGGCCTTCATCTCTGCAGCCTGATAAAACATTACAAAGACTCATCCTCTGGAGCTCAGAGCAGCCACGGTGTTCATTTAGGTGCATGGGATCCCCTCCCACAATATCCAACATCCCATGCCCAGAAGAGAGCACCGTGGCTGCTATGAGCTCCAGGGGAATCTCCATAGGAGTTTGAAATTCCCCAACAAAGCAACAGAACCAGAGGGGGAGGGTGTAGGGAAAGAGAAAGAAAAGCCCATGAATCAGCTTCCTTTCTCTGGCTAAACCCTCCAGACGCACATAGGCGTTTCGAGTGCTTGGCCCCCTTCGATCGCTACCGTCCCCCAATATCCCGACGACACATCAATTAAGAACCTATAAAGTTGAACCTCCAGAACGCCTGCAAAAAGCCATCTGACGGCCTGGAACGGTGCAAGCCGACGCCCTGGTTCTGCCACGCCGTCACGGATTTGGACTTTGTCTCTCACGCCAGACACTTTGTCATATATCAAAGCAAACAGCCCTTTGGGGTGAATTGCATCATGGGAGATGTCATTACCCTTCTTGTGCAGAAGGGCATTATGGGTATCAAAATGGGCGCGGTCATCAAAATACATGAAGGGGGACTTGTGACATATCGACGGACTCAGCGTAGCATAGGGAGTTGGACTGTGGGTAATATAATGACGTCACGTGACGTCACGTTAAGCCACGCCCCCACCATTATCCAAATAAGCACAAAAAAGAACATGCTCAGAAATGGGCGTGTGATATGTCAAAGTACTCGGCACAGTGGGGGAAGTTGAACCCTGGCTAAATCGAAGACGTCACGTGACGTCACAGGCCACGCCCACCGAGCAAACCTATTAGCTTAGCGTGTCCCTAAACTCGTTTTGACCCGGTCGTGTGACACATCAAACCGCTCGGCACGGTCTGGGTAATATCCGGCGGAGTGCCACGTCTACGCCGCGTGACGTCACATGACGTCAGGTGGACGTGAATGCACAAAAAACACAAACGACAAAACTCCGGAGACACGGGCGTGTGACACGTCTAAACACTCGGCACAGCGAGGCGAGTTGGACGCTGGGTCATGTGATTATGCCATCTGAAATCACCTGCCCCACCCCTATCTGTCTTTGCTCTGATCTCTGGTATAACTGCTGTTAATTTAGTCTGACCTCTGGTATAACTGCATAACTTTAACTTTACCTTGACCTCTGGTATAACTGTTATTAATTTACTTTGACTCTGGTGTAACTGCTATAAATCATTTACTCTGATTTCTGGTATGAATGTTATTCATTTACTTTGACCTCTGGTATAACTGTTATTAATTTACTTTGACCTCTGGTATAACTGCTATTAATTTACTCTGATCTCCGGTATAACTGTTATTAATTTACTCTGACCTCTGGTATAACTGTTATTAATTTACTCTGACCTCTGGTATAACTGTTATTAATTTACTCTGACCTCTGGATAACTGTTATAATTTACTCTGACTCTGGTAAACTGTTATTAATTTACCTGACCTCTGGTATAACTGTTATTAATTTACTCTGACCTCTGGTATAACTGTATTAATTTACTCTGACTCTGGTATAACTGTTAATAATTTACTCTGACCTCTGGCATACCCGATTTTATTAATTTACTCTAACCTCTGGTATAACTGCTATTAATAATTTTCTCTGATCTCTGGTATAACTGTTATTAATTTACTCTGACCTCTGGTATAACTGTTATTAATTTATTCTGACCTCTGGTATAACTGTTATTAATTTACTCAGACCTCTGGTATAACTGCTATTATTAATTTTCTCTGATCTCTGGTATAACTGCTATTATTAATTTAATCTGATTTCCGGTATAGCTGTTATTTATTAACTCTGACCTCTGGTATAACTGTTATTAATTTACTCCGACCTCTGGTATAACTGCTATTAATAATTTTCTCTGATCTCTGGTATAACTGCTATTATTAATTTAATCTGATTTCCGGTATAACTGTTATTAATTTACTCTGACCTCTGGTATAACTGTTATTAATTTACTCTCACTTCTGGTATAACTGCTATTTATAATTAGCTCTGACCTCTGGTATAACTGTTATTAATTTACTCTCACCTCTGGTATAACTGCTATTAATTTACTTTGACCTCTGGTATAACTTAAAATTTTGGTCTGTATTTTGAAACTATTATTTTAGTCTGACCTCTGGGATAACTGTTATTAAGATAAGATCTACCTTTATTCAATGCAATTCAATTCATTTATATTTTTATTGCGCTTTTAATGAACATTGTCTCTAAGCAGCTTTAAACATATAATGTGGTGATTAAAAGTGAATATGTTCTTTATAAGTAAGTTTGTTGAGCAAGCCGGTGGCGACTGTGGCAAGGAAAAACTCCCCTAGATGGCTTAAGGAACAAACCTTGATTGGAACCAGACTCAAGAGGGAACCCATTCTCATCTGGGTTGCACCAAATGTCCATATATCAAATCAAATCAAATGTATCACATATACATAAATACAGAGTATGTAACCCTAGTTCCCTGAGGGCACGAGACGCTGCGTCGAAACGCTTTGGGAACGCGCCTGAGTGTTCATGCTCTGAATAATGTGTGTAATCAGTCAAAAATTGGACGCTGGTCGTCACCGATGAGTTGACGTCACGACCAGGAGTATAAAGCGCATATGAGAAAAGCCAGCGGCAGCTTCGTAAGGGATAAGGAAGCGCTGCAAGGACGCCGGAGGCTCATTAGCAGGGAGGCCTTGCTTGGGAGAGCCGTAGCAGACGAGCAGCTGATGGGACCTTCTCCAAGGACCCGTCCTGTGGACGTAGGTGTCCAGTGCACGCACCGGGCAGAGACGATTGAGCTTCTCCTGGTCTGGTGACATGCCCCTCCACAGCCAGATCCCAGAAAGTTCCGTGTCAGGATCTTTCGCCGAAGCCTTCCTGTTAGAGATGACAGTCCTCTCACGAGTGGGAGATAGTGGGATAGTGGCAGAGTGTCGCGACACTGCGTTTATGAACCTTCTGATGGGAGACGGAGGGCTGCGGCTGCGGCTGAGCCCGCCAAGAAGCCCCATGTGAGCGGCGTGAGAGGTAACGCTGGAATGCCGCCACCTGTTTCTTATTTTCCTGAAACCTCTCAACCACCGAATGTACGGAATCGACGAAAAGGCCAGAAGGAGTTAGCGAAGCATCCAGCAATACTGCCCTGTCCCTACCAGTCATGTCTGATATCGTGAGCCACAGGTGCCTTTCTGTAGACACCAGGGCAGCCATAGACCGGGCAATGGCCTAGCGGTCTCCTTAGTGGCTCTGAGAGCCAGATCCCGTACGGTGAAGCTCATCAAAATGGCCGTCAATGGCACCCCACATACAACTCACACAGCAGGTCAGCCTGATATGCCTGCAACACAGCCATGGTGTGCACGCAAGCAGCAGCTTGACCTGCTGAAGCATAGGCTTTACACACGAGCGCAGATGTATTACGCAGGGGCTTCGTGAGTAATGTCGGGGTCTTAAGGGAAGAGACAACTACGGGAGGGAGATAGGTGGCAAGTATCTCTTCAACCTGATACATAGCCTCATAACCATATTCTTTCCGCCCAAAAATGTGGGAATACACAGTAGAAGTGGGGGTGAAGGGGCGGGCTGAGTAAGTTTTAACGCATGTCTTAGACACTCGGTGTGTTTGTCGGGAAAAAAGTGAAGAACCCGACTCGGAGGCTGTGACCTGAGCCCGCAAAGTTATATCGAGCTTGGCAACCGTGCGCGTTACAACCTCCGAAAGCTCCTCGGCTTCCGTACTATCAACTGTCTTGCTGACGTTCAGGAGAAGGTTGTTCTCCTAGCACCATCTCTACAGGTATTTAACCTCCTGTAGGTAGGCAGTTGTTGGAGATCAGGCCCACCACAACAGTGTCGTAAGCAAACTGTATGATATGGAGTCCGGAGTCAATGTAGCAGTCTGTTGACATAAATTCCTGTCATATTCCTGTCATCCTCAAAGCTCCCGTTCTTACTCCGGAATTTCATGGAACCACCCAAGGCGTTGATGGGAAACCGTACCAAGCTGCACAGAGTGGCCTCCCACCGAAGAGAACACTATCCAGAGGCAGGCCTGGACGAAGTGGGAAGATCACGGAGAGGAGAGGGGCAGAAACAGTGGCCACTCGAACCTCAGGAGCGTAATACACAACACAGCGTATTAATACAAAAGATGAGGAAAGACACCACGAGTAAGTAGTTACTCGTAATAGATTTGTTATTTTAGTAGGAACTCTCCATAAGAAAGTGGTCCAGAACAAAATGCATGGACAAATGCGTTTCTCTGGCATGCAGCACAGCAATGATTGGTGTTTATCAGAATTCATGCAAAGGTTCCCAACACTGCATGAATACTGATAAACATACCAATCAGATCTCTATATACACCTATTTTCTGCATATAGAGATCTGATATTTCAGTAGAATACTTAACTGTCATATACTGTGGAGAGGGAGAGCTGGGAATCAGCAGTGGCTCCACTTGACCTCCACTTGCAAAAAGAATCACAAATTGAGTTTGGGAATAAAAAAAGGCCAGATTCTTTACATGCTTGTACATAAAGAAATACTCACCTTTCATGCAGTTAAAAATCTTACCAACAGCCGTCTGTATGCCCAGTCTCTGTACACTAGAGATTCATTTAGATACAAACCTGGTGCTCAAACATGGTGAAAACTAATTCTCAGTGCTCATGGGTACTTTAAAGCTTGGTCATTTCTATCATGCTGTGCACACATTCACTCGGTCCACCCTTCTCCACACCACTACACAAACTTCATCACTATGCACTCATTCATTCATCTGCCCTTCTCTTCTGAATACATGAACTAGGAGGAGAGATGAGCAAATATAGGGTAAGAGAACGAAGGGAGTAGGAGGAGAGGTAAGCAAAAATAGGCTAAGGGAAAGAAGGGAGTAGGAGGAGAGGTAAGCAAAAATATGTTAAGGGAAAGAAGGGAGTAGGAGGAGAGGTAAGCAAAAATAGGGTAAGGGAAAGAAGGGAGTAGGAGGAGAGGTAAGCAAAAATAGGGTAAGGGAAAGAAGGGAGTAGGAGGAGAGGTAAGCAAAAATAGGGTAAGGGAAAGAAGGGAGTAGGAGGAGAGGTAAGCAAAAATAGGGTAAGGGAAAGAAGGGAGTAGGAGGAAAGGTAAGCAAAAAAAACGTTAAGGGAATAAGGTAGAAGCAGGAGAAATGAGAAAAAAACAGGGTAAGGGAAAGAAGGGATTAGGAAGAGAGATAAGCAAAAACAGGGAAAGAGAAAGAAGGCAGAGAATGGCAATCAAAAGCCAGTCAGTGCACTGGTTCTGCCTCGGGTTCTGCCGCCCAGCGCGAATAATATATGTGTACTGTTCTAATCTATTGTGCCAAAAGCCAGGCAACGTGGCTTAGTGCACACAAACGCCCTGGTTCTGTCACCTTGTAAAGGATTTGGCCTTCATCTCTGCAGGCTGATAAAACATTACAAAGACTCATCCTCTGGAGCTCAGAGCAGCCACGGTGTTCATTTAGGTGCATGGGATCCCCTCCCACAATATCCAACATCCCATGCCCAGAAGAGAGCACCGTGGCTGCTATGAGCTCCAGGGGAATCTCCATAGGAGTTTGAAATTCCTCAACAAGGCAACAGAACCAGAGGGGGAGGGTGCAGGGAAAGAGAAAGAAAAGCCCATGAATCAGCTCCCTTTCTCTGGCTCAAACCTCCAGACGCACATAGGCGTTTCGAGTGCTTGGCCCCTTCGATCGCTACCGTCCCCAATATCCCGACGACACATCAATTAAAAACCTAAAAAGTTGAACCCCAGAACGTCTGCAAAAAGCCATCTGACGGCCTGGAACGGTGCAAGCCGACGTCCTGGTTCTGCCACGCCGTCACGGATTTGGACTTTGTCTCTCACGCCAGACACTTTGTCATATATCAAAGCAAACAGCCCTTTGTGGTGAATTGCATCATGGGAGATGGCATTACCCTTCTTGTGCAGAAGGGCATTATGGGTATCAAAGTGGGCGCGGTCATCAAAATACATGAAGGGGGGCATGTGACATATCCACGGACTCAGCGTAGCATAGGGAGTTGGACTGTGGGTAATAAATTGACATCACGTGACGTCACGTCAGGCCACGCCCCCAACATTAGTCCAAATAGCACGAAAAAAAACATGCTCAGAAATGGCCGTGTGATATGTCAAAGTACTCTGCACAGTGGGCGGAGTTGAACCCCGGCTGAATCGAAGACGTCACGTGACGTCACAGGCCACGCCCACCGAGCAAACCTTTAGCTTACCGTGTCCCTAAACTCGTTTGGACCCGGACGTGTGACACATCAAACCGCTCGGCACGGTCTGGGTAATATCCGGCGGAGTGCCATATCTACGCCGCGTGACGTCACATGACGTCAGGTGGACGTGAACGCACAAAAAAACACAAAACGACAAAACTCCGGAGACACGGGCGTGTGACCTGTCTAAACACTCGGCACGGCGAGGCGAGTTGGACGCTGGGTCATGTGATGAAGCCATGTGACATCACCTGCCCCGCCCGCTGTCTGTCTTTACTCTGATCTCTGGTATAACTGTTATTAATTACTCTGACCTCTGGTATAACTGCTATTAATTTACTCTGACCTCTGGTATAACTGTTATTAATTTACTCTGATCTCTGGTATACCTGCTATTATTAATTTACTCTGACCTCTGGTATAACTGTTATTAATTTACTCCTGCTCATCAGGGAAATTCACCATTCACCATCACTGTTGATTTGTGTAAGCTGCTTTGAGACAATGTTGTGTGAAAGCGCTATACATAACTTGATTGACTTGATTGACTCCGACCTCTGGTATAACTGCTATTAATAATTTTCTCTGATCTCTGGTATAACTGTATTAATTTACTCTGACTCTGGTTAACTGTTATAATTTACTCTGACCTCTGGTATAACTGTTATTAATTTCTCGACCTCTGGTATAACTGTTATAATTTACTCTGACTCTGGTATAACTGCTATTAATTTACTCTGACTCTGGTGTAATACTGTTATTAATTTACTCTGACCTCTGGTATAACTGTTATAATTTACTCTGACCTCTGGTATAACTGCTATTATAATTTACTCTGACCTCTGGTATAACTGTTATTAATTTACTCTGACCTCTGGTATAACTGTATTAATTTACTCTGACTCTGTATAACTGCTATTAATTTACTCTGACTCTGGTTTAACTGTATTAATTTACTCTGACCTCTGGTATAACTGCTATTATAATTTACTCTGACCTCTGGTATAACTGTTATTAATTTACTCTGACCTCTGGTATAACTGTTATTAATTTACTCTGACCTCTGGTATAACTGTTATAATTTATCTGACCTCTGGTATAACTGTTATTAATTTACTCTGACCTCTGGTATAACTGCTATTAATTTACTCTGACCTCTGGTATAACTGTTATTAATTTACTCTGACCTCTGGTATAACTGCTATATTAATTTACTCTGACCTCTGGTATAACTGTTATTAATTTACTCTGACCTCTGGTATAACTGTTATAATTTACTCTGACCTCTGGTATAACTGTTATTAATTTACTCTGACCTCTGGTATAACTGCTATATAATAATTTATCTCTGACCTCTGGTATAACTGTTATTAATTTACTCTGACCTCTGGTATAACTGCTATTATTAATTTACCCTGACCTCTGGTTTAACTGTTATTAATTTACTCTGACCTCTGGTATAACTGCTATAATAATTTTCTCTGATCTCTGGTATAACTGTTAATAATTTACTCTGACCTCTGGCTATACTGATTTATTAATTTACTCTAACCTCTGGTATAACTGCTATTAATTTACTCTGATCTCTGGTATAACTGCTATTATAATTTACTCTGACCTCTGGTATAACTGTTATTAATTTACTCTGACTCTGGTATAACTGTTATTAATTTACTCTGACCTCTGTATACTGTATTAATCCTGACTCTGTATAACTGTATTAATTTATCTATTGGTATAACTGTTATTATTTACTCTGACCTCTGGTATAACTGCTATTTATAATTAGCTCTGACCTCTGGTATAACTGTTATTAATTTACTCTCACCTCTGGTATAACTGCTATTAATTTACTTTGACCTCTGGTATAACTTAAAATTTTGGTCTGTATTTTGAAACTATTATTTTAGTCTGACCTCTGGGATAACTGTTATTAAGATAAGATCTACCTTTATTCAATGCAATTCAATTCATTTATATTTTTATTGCGCTTTTAATGAACATTGTCTCTAAGCAGCTTTAAACATATAATGTGGTGATTAAAAGTGAATATGTTCTTTATAAGTAAGTTTGTTGAGCAAGCCGGTGGCGACTGTGGCAAGGAAAAACTCCCCTAGATGGCTTAAGGAACAAACCTTGATTGGAACCAGACTCAAGAGGGAACCCATTCTCATCTGGGTTGCACCAAATGTCCATATATCAAATCAAATCAAATGTATCACATACACATAAATACAGAGTATGTAACCCTAGTTCCCTGAGGGCACGAGACGCTGCGTCGAAACGCTTTGGGAACGCGTCTGAGTGTTCATGCTCTGAATAATGTGTGTAATCAGTCAAAATTGGACGCTGGTCGTCACCGATGAGTTGACGTCACGACCAGAGTATAAAGCGCATATGAGAAAAGCCAGCGGCAGCTTCCGTAAGGGATAAGGAAGCGCTGCAAGGACGCCGAGGCTCATTAGCAGGGAGGCCTTGCTTGGGAGAGCCGTAGCAGACGAGCAGCTGATGGGACCTTCTCCAAGGACCCGTCCTGTGGACGTAGGTGTCCAGTGCACGCACCGGGCAGAGACGATTGAGCTTCTCCTGGTCTGGTGACATGCCCCTCCACAGCCAGATCCCCAGAAAGTTCCGTGTCAGGATCTTTTCGCCGAAGCCTTCCTGTTAGAGATGACAGTCCTCTCACGAGTGGGAGATAGTGGGATAGTGGCAGAGTGTCGCGACACTGCGTTTATGAACCTTCTGATGGGAGACGGAGGGCTGCGGCTGCGGCTGAGCCCGCCAAGAAGCCCCATGTGAGCGGCGTGAGAGGTAACGCTGGAATGCCGCCACCTGTTTCTTATTTTCCTGAAACCTCTCAACCACCGAATGTACGGAATCGACGAAAAGGCCAGAAGGAGTTAGCGAAGCATCCAGCAATACTGCCCTGTCCCTACCAGTCATGTCTGATATCGTGAGCCACAGGTGCCTTTCTGTAGACACCAGGGCAGCCATAGACCGGGCAATGGCCCTAGCGGTCTCCTTAGTGGCTCTGAGAGCCAGATCCCGTACGGTGAAGCTCATCAAAATGGCCGTCAATGGCACCCCCACATACAACTCACACAGCAGGTCAGCCTGATATGCCTGCAACACAGCCATGGTGTGCACGCAAGCAGCAGCTTGACCTGCTGAAGCATAGGCTTTACACACGAGCGCAGATGTATTACGCAGGGGCTTCGTGAGTAATGTCGGGGTCTTAAGGGAAGAGACAACTACGGGAGGGAGATAGGTGGCAAGTATCTCTTCAACCTGATGCATAGCCTCATAACCATATTCTTTCCGCCCAAAATGTGGGAATACACAGTAGAAGTGGGGGTGAAGGGGCGGGCTGAGTAAGTTTTAACGCATGTCTTAGACACTCGGTGTGTTTGTCGGGAAAAAAGTGAAGAACCCGACTCGGAGGCTGTGACCTGAGCCCGCAAAGTTATATCGAGCTTGGCAACCGTGCGCGTTACAACCTCCGAAAGCTCCTCGGCTTCCGTACTATCAACTGTCTTGCTGACGTTCAGGAGAAGGTTGTTCTCCTAGCACCATCTCTACAGGTATTTAACCTCCTGTAGGTAGGCAGTTGTTGGAGATCAGGCCCACCACAACAGTGTCGTAAGCAAACTGTATGATATGGAGTCCGGAGTCAATGTAGCAGTCTGTTGAATAAATTCCTGTCATATTCCTGTCATCCTCAAAGCTCCCGTTCTTACTCCGGAATTTCATGGAACCACCCAAGGCGTTGATGGGAAACCGTACCAAGCTGCACAGAGTGGCCTCCCACCGAAGAGAACACTATCCAGAGGCAGGCCTGGACGAAGTGGGAAGATCACGGAGAGGAGAGGGGCAGAAACAGTGGCCACTCGAACCTCAGGAGCGTATATACACAACACAGCGTATTAATACAAAAGATGAGGAAAGACACCACGAGTAAGTAGTTACTCGTAATAGATTTGTTATTTTAGTAGGAACTCTCCATAAGAAAGTGGTCCAGAACAAAATGCATGGACAAATGCGTTTCTCTGGCATGCAGCACAGCAATGATTGGTGTTTATCAGAATTCATGCAAAGGTTCCCAACACTGCATGAATACTGATAAACATACCAATCAGATCTCTATATACACCTATTTTCTGCATATAGAGATCTGATATTTCAGTAGAATACTTAACTGTCATATACTGTGGAGAGGGAGAGCTGGGAATCAGCAGTGGCTCCACTTGACCTCCACTTGCAAAAAGAATCACAAATTGAGTTTGGGATAAAAAAAGGCCAGATTCTTTACATGCTTGTACATAAAGAAATACTCACCTTTCATGCAGTTAAAAATCCTTACCAACAGCCGTCTGTATGCCCAGTCTCTGTACACTAGAGATTCATTCAGATACAAACCTGGTGCTCAAACATGGTGAAAACTAATTCTCAGTGCTCATGGGTACTTTAAAGCTTGGTCATTTCTATCATGCTGTGCACACATTCACTCGGTCCACCCTTCTCCACACCACTACACAAACTTCATCACTATGCACTCATTCATTCATCTGCCCTTCTCTTCTGATACATGAACTAGGAGGAGAGATGAGCAAATATAGGGTAAGAGAACGAAGGAGTAGGAGGAGAGGTAAGCAAAATAGGCTAAGGGAAAGAAGGGAGTAGGAGGAGAGGTAAGCAAAAATATGTTAAGGGAAAGAAGGGAGTAGGGAGAATAGAAAAGAAAGAAGTAGAGGAGATAAGCAAAATAGGGTAAGGGAAAGAAGGGAGTAGGAGGAGAGGTAAGCAAAAATAGGGTAAGGGAAAGAAGGGAGTAGGAGGAAGGTAAGCAAAAATAGGGTAAGGAAAGAAGGGAGTAGGAGGAAAGGTAAGCAAAAAAACGTTAAGGGAATAAGGTAGAAGCAGGAGAAATGAGAAAAAAACAGGGGTAAGGGAAAGAAGGGATTAGGAAGAGAGATAAGAAAAACAGGAAAAGAAAGAAGGCAGAGAATGGCAATCAAAAGCCAGTCAGTGCACTGGTTCTGCCTCGGTTCTGCGCCAGCGCGAATAATATATGTGTACTGTTCTAATCTATTGTGCAAAAAGCCAGGCAACGTGGCTTAGTGCACACAAACGCCCTGGTTCTGTCACCTTGTAAAGGATTTGGCCTTCATCTCTGCAGGCTGATAAAACATTACAAAGACTCATCCTCTGGAGCTCAGAGCAGCCACGGTGTTCATTTAGGTGCATGGGATCCCCTCCCACAATATCCAACATCCCATGCCCAGAAGAGAGCACCGTGGCTGCTATGAGCTCCAGGGGAATCTCCATAGGAGTTTGAAATTCCTCAACAAGGCAACAGAACCAGAGGGGGAGGTGCAGGGAAAGAGAAAGAAAAGCCCATGAATCAGCTCCCTTTCTCTGCTCAAACCTCCAGACGCACATAGGCGTTTCGAGTGCTTGGCCCCCTTCGATCGCTACCGTCCCCCAATATCCCGACGACACATCAATAAAAACCTAAAAAGTTGAACCCCCAGAACGTCTGCAAAAAGCCATCTGACGGCCTGAACGGTGCAAGCCGACGTCCTGGTTCTGCCACGCCGTCACGGATTGGACTTTGTCTCTCACGCCAGACACTTTGTCATATATCAAAGCAAACAGCCCTTTGTGGTGAATTGCATCATGGGAGATGGCATTACCCTTCTTGTGCAGAAGGGCATTATGGGTATCAAAGTGGGCCGGTCATCAAAAACATGAAGGGGCATGTGACATATCCACGGACTCAGCGTAGCATAGGGAGTTGACTGTGGGTAATAAATTGACATCACGTGACGTCACGTCAGGCCACGCCCCAACATTAGTCCAAATAAGCACGGAAAAAAACATGCTCAAAATGGCCGTGTATATGTCAACAGTACTCTGCACAGTGGCGGAGTTGAACCCCGGCTGAATCGAAGACGTCACGTGACGTCACAGCCACGCCCACCGAGCAAACCTATTAGCTTACCGTGTCCCTAAACTCGTTTGGACCCGGACGTGTGACACATCAAACCGCTCGCACGGTCTGGTAATATCCGGCGGAGTGCCATATCTACCCGCGTGATGTCACATGACGTCAGGTGGACGTGAACGCACAAAAAAAACACCAAAACGACAAAACTCCGGACACGGGTGTGACCTCTCAAACACTCGGACGCGAGGCGATGGGACGCGGGTCATGTGATGAAGCCATGTGACATCACCTGCCCCCGCCCCTTCTGTCTTTATCTGACTCTGGTTATAACTTATAATTACTCTGATCTCTGGTATAACTGGCTATTATTAATTACTCTGACCTCTGGATATAACTGTATTAATTACTCTGACCTCTGTAAACTGATTAATTTCCACTCTGTCTATTAATTTATTTCTCTGACCTCTGGTATAACTGCTATTAATTTACTCTGACCACTGGTATAACTGTTAATAATTTACTTGACCTCTGGTATAACTGCTATTAATTTACTCTGACCTCTGGTTTAACTGTTATAATTTACTCTGACCTCTGGTATAACTGCTATTATTAATTTACTCTGACCTCTGGTTTAACTGTTATTAATTTACTCTGACCTCTGGTATAACTGCTATTAATTTACTCTGACCTCTGGTATAACTGCTATTAATTTACTCTGACCTCTGGTATAACTGTTATTAATTTACTCTGACCTCTGGTATAACTGTTATTAATTTACTCTGACCTCTGGTATAACTGTTATTAATTTACTCTGACTCTTGGTATAACTGTTATAATTTACTCTGACCTCTGGTATAACTGCTATTATAATTTACTCTGACTCTGGTATAATGTTATTAATTTACTCTGACCTCTGGTATAACTGTTATTAATAATTTACTCTGACCTCTGGTATAACTGTTATTAATTTACTCTGACCTCTGGTATACTGTAATAATTTACTCTGACCTCTGGTATAACTGCTATTAATTTACTCTGACCTCTGGTATACTGCTATTAATTTACTCTGACCTCTGGTATAACTGCTATTATTAATTTACTCTGACCTGGTTAACTGTATTAATTTACTCTGACCTCTGTATAACTGTATTATTAATTTACTCTGACCTCTGGTATAATGTATTAATTTACTCTGATCTCTGTATAACTGTTATTAATTTACTCTGACCTCTGGTATAACTGTTATTATTACTCTGACCTCTGTATAACTGTTATTAATTTACTCTGACTCTGGTATAACTGTATTAATTTACTCTGACCTCTGGTATAACTGTTATTAATTTACTCTGACTCTGTTAAACTGCTATATTTAATAATCTCTGGTATAATGTTATTAATACTCTGACTCTGGTATACTGTTATAATTTACTCTGATCTGGTATAACTGTTATTAATTTACTCTGACTCTGGTATAACTGCTATAATAATTTTTCTGACTCTGGTATAACTGTTATTAATTTACTCTGACCTCTTATAACTGCTATTAATAATTTACTCTGACCTCTGGTATAACTGTTATTAATTTACTCTGACTCTGGTATAACTGCTATAATAATTTACTCTGATCTTGGTATAACTGTTATTAATTTACTCTGACCTCTGGTATAACTGCTATTAATAATTACTTCTGACTCTGTATAACTGTATTAATTTACTGACTGGTATAACTGTTATTAATTTACTCTGACCTCTGGTATAACTGCTATTAATAATTTACTCTTACCTCTGGTATAACTGTTATTAATTTACTCT
>JBCEWE010002139.1:0-17573 GCA_039877035.1 Silurus lanzhouensis
CAATTGTTATATCAATTTGGCAAAGTAAATTTAATTATTAAATCAGTAACATGTTTAACAAACAGCAAATTCTATTTATCTTCCTAACTCTGTGCTTTATGTGAACTGACTTTTTAGATGTTTACTGTCTCTAATTCCCAGGGATCCCTCATTTAACTTCTGGCTCTCCCTTTGATTTATGCAGCCATAGCCAGTCCTGCCAGACATCACCAACCTACACCCAGATCACACTGTTCAGTGTCTTAACATTTATGAACAATACATAAAGTTAACAATAGCGTTTCCTCTCTCCGTGTCACCACCTCTATACCCCCCTGTAGCCAAATCTGGACATACTTTCAACAAAAGGAAACAAACCATGCAGAAAAACAAAGCACCGTAAATCAAAGTGACCAATGGCCGGTATGGACAATCGGAAGACTGAAGATTCTCGAACCGGTCTCTGTTTAATACGACGGATTTGAAAACTCGAAAACTTTTGAGAGAATCGCCTCCTTCCAAAAACGTTTATAAATTTTATAAATACGGAACAAAGCCGCAACAGGACATGGTGGTAAGGGAAATGAACTCAGCTTAAACCGGATTATTTTCCAATGTCAGCATATGATGAGATGTTTCTAAAAATGCAACTCATGTAACTGAGAAACCCGCAAAGTGCTCTACAGACGTTTCTGTGTCAGAAAGTTGCAGCTCTGCTCACAAAACTACATCATCGACATTTTTTAAATACATGTGGAATTTCCATCATACATATCCTGGGTAAGTAGTTCCTATAGAAAGGATTTATTTTTTTTTACAGCTAGTGTATTAATATACAGTACAGACCAAAAGTTTGGTCACACCTTCTCATTCAAAGACTTTTCTTTATTTTCATGACTATTGAAAATTGTAGAGTTACACTGAAGCATCAAGGGCTATTTGACCAAGAAGGAGAGTGATGGGGTGCTGCGCCAGTGACCTGGCCTCCACAGTCACCGGACCTAACCCAATCGAGATGGACCGCAGAGTGAAGGCAAAAGGCCAACAAGTGCCAAGCATCTCTCGGGGAACTCCTTCAAGACTATTGGAAGACCATTTCAGGTGACTACCTCTTGAAGCTCATCAAGAGAATGCCAAGAGTGTGCAAAGCAGTAATCAAAGCAAAAGGTGGCTACTTTGAAGAACCTAGAATATGACATTTTTCAGTTGTTTCACACTTTTTTGTTATGTATATAATTCCATATATAATTCCACAGTGTTAATTCATAGTTTTGATGCCTTCAGTGTGAATCTACAATTTTCATAGTCATGAAAATAAAGAAAACTCTTTGAATGAAGAAGGTGTGTCCAAACTTTGGTCTGTACTGTACGTATCTGTGACTTGCCTTGCATCCAGAACTACAGTCAATGCTGCTCTTATTGAAGAGAAACAAACATTCGATCAGAATTGAGACCTATGAACAGGACTTACTGGTGAATGTTTATTTAGTCGAACTTTCCAAAAAAACATCCAAAAAAAAAAGTGATTGAATTGAATACGCTTTAGCTCTAATGCTCAGCATTGAAGTTGTTCACTTTATTCTTATGTCACTATTCATCATGTAAACCAAACAATAATCTGAACCCCTTTGGATTTCGTCTCTTTTGGAGAAATCTACTTAGTTAGATAATTCAAAAACCTAGAACCTTATACCTATCCAAAGAAACCCATATTCATAAAGAAACGAAGGTCTTCATTATGACTTGAGTAGATAAGTAAATCTCAGGCTTATAAATACATACCCAGTGACATTTTATATAGTTCAAGACAGCATACTCACTCAATTCCTGCCTAAAAGAGAAAAAAGAAGGCGTTTATTCAGATGAATACAACAATTTGAAGTGTGGGTTTCATCCTAGTTTGGACTCTTCTGTATGCTTAGGTATTGGATTTGATTTGAGACTGTGCTTGGAGCAGTTACTTTGCCAGGACTGTGATTTTAGACTGTAAAGGACTTATCTATTCACTGTTCACTGATTTTTTATACAGACTTGGACAAATTTGTTGTACCCCCAAGAAACAAAATATACCCGAGTGAATTATAGTCTCAGATTAATAGCTTTCTTTGGTCAAATGCTTCTCGGAGAATGTCCTTTGGACAGATGTTTGTTCACAGATGTACAGTATGTTCACCTGTATGTTCACAGATGTTAAATTGATGCATTGAAACGGAAACAAAGGGAACTCTCGTCTCAAGGTGGGAAACTTCCCGGACAGGGCTCAATCGCATTGCTGGGCCCAATCGCATGCACTTTGTGGACGAAAGTATTGGGACACCTGACCTTCCTGCCATATGTGGTTCTTCTCCAATGTGTTACCATAAAGCTGGAGGCACACAATTGTATAGGATGTTTTTGGATGCGGTTTAATAAACTATAACAGAATTGTTAATCTGCCATTTTCCCTCTAGCCAATGACTGAACACTATCCAATCAAGTTCATAGTGGAGAAGAAACTATCACTTGTCTTAATATAATGATTGTTTGTGGGCTTTTAGGTAAGAACAAATCTGCAAGTTGAAAGTTGAGGCTACAGAAAAACCATGTAATATTCTAGAGTTGTATTCTAGAGCAATAGAAACTTGTTGGACTCTTTTGAAAATATGTTGAGGTACGTTTCACTACAGTATATTAACAGTTAGCCTGTTTCTTTAGTCTGCTGAGACCAATGCTGTGTCCCAATTCAACTATTATCCATCATAAAATAGACGAGATAAGAATGTCACACATCATATTACTCTACATCAATGGAAAAAATTGTTCGAGTGTAAGATTGGGATCTCCTTTTTATGAAGTCAGGTACTGATGTAGGGTGAGATGAGGAGGACTGGGGTGCAGTTCCAATTAATCCAAAAGGGTTGAGATCAGAGCTTTATAGCAGGCCACACAAGATCTTCCACTCCAACCCAGGCTTTGGTGTACAGGAGCATTGTCATGGTGGGATAGGTTTGGATCTCCTAGTTCAAGTGTAGGTTAAATTGAATGCTATCATATCCAAAGACATCCTGTACAATCGTGTGCTGATGGAGACAAACCACATAAAAAGTCAGGTGTCCCAGTGGTTTTGTCCATACTGTATACTGAAAATATATATTGGATGATTTAACATTTCCAGTGTGGTCCTTTTCCAGCTAATTTTAACAAATAGACTCTTTTGAGTGAAGGAGAAGAGATTTAGTGATGGTTTTCACACCTCATTAAACTGCAAACATGGCGGCTATATACAAGTTCAGTCATACGCCTTCATTATTTCAGTGTAGGAACCTTAAATGTTATGCATAAACGTTTTTATTGTCCTTATAGTCTACCATATAAGGGATAGTAATTAAAGAAAATTCGACGACAGGCAACATGGCATATTAGTACTGTATATCCTTCTATTCTTTGCTATAGACTCAAAAATATGGACACGTTCCTCACAAAAAAGAGTACAAGTAGGCAAATTCATAGCATCACGCAGCATATTATCGATTGTAGTAGCGAAAATTGAGTCTGATACTAGCTACATTTCATTTTACCTGATTTATTTTCACTTCCAATAATTTTATCATCAAATCATGTTTACTAGCAGGAAACCTACAGAGATAATGTATTCAACAATGTGTGTACGTTAAGTACAATTTGGGACACATGTATGGATATTTGCACTGAAGCCTCATTTCACAGCATTTTTCCACCCTGACTGCTGCTTACTTAGCCCAAATACTAGCAGCAACCACTTCCTGTTTATTGTAGTGACGTAACCAGGAGACTCAACTGCCAAATTTAGTTAGATTCCATACCATGAAGTCATATGGAAAGCGACGGGGAGAGCTAAACCCATCTGGCAGACCATAATAGGGCAGACTAGAGCAGTTCATACATAGGAACAGAGCATTACGTACGGAGGAAGGCATGGGATCTACATTCATACAATGTGCAGTTAAAATGCTAGCGTTAGCATTCTGCACACTTATGCGATGTCATAACATATTTCACGCAGCAAAAGTTCCACTGTGTGTCGTTTAAGTATATTTAGTACAAATTGATTGATTTGTATTAGTAATTTTAGAAGGGTGCTAGAAGGATAGTAGGTCACATGACCATAACAAAGCATGGCAGGTAGGAATACGTAAGTGTGTGCATGTACAGTGTATAAGGGATAATCCACATGTAATGCCATATATAATGGCTGCTTACCAGATTGACGATTGTATTGATGCTTTGCAGTAAAAACTCGATTGGATAACATTAATGCTTAATTTTCTGTGATTATTTTATATACATTTCATCACAGCTAGAAGTTTGCTGCTAAAATCACACCCCAGAGTTAAAGTAGTGCCATAAGATTACATTTAATTGCACGAGTTCAATGCACAGTTATTAGAGAGAGAGAAACAGTGAGTGTGTCTAAGAATCAGATGCATCTGTATCTTTTTTACTAATAATCAGCTGTTTGTGTTAACTCCTGGTGCTATTTATTTATTTACATTTTTGTTCAAATGCCACATTTGAACGTTTTCTTCTCCGGGTTTTTTTGTCAACCAGCTTGCCTCGAGACATTTAGCAAAATCATCGTATACACCGTATGTAGGGTTCCCTGGTGGTCTAGTGGTTAGGATGTGGCGCTCTCACCGCTGCGGCCCGGGTTCGATCCCGGTCAGGGGAACCAACCCCAGCACTCTTAGTGCGGTCCCAAGCCCGGATAATGGGGAGGGTTTGCGTTAGGAAGGGACATCCAGCGTAAAAACATGTGCCAAATCAAACATGCGGATGATCCGCTGTGGCGACCCTGATGGAGAAGCCAAAAGAAGGTTATCGTATACATTTAACTCTGTAAGATTATTAGGAAATGTTTCCAATAGATGTTTGACTATGTATTGAACTGGACTTGTCGGTTGCTGTGTGTTTAAAGCTCGGATCTCCATGAACTTCCAGCCATCCATCATATTCCAGTATTCAAAGCAGTGCTCGAATTGAGGAGGGGCTGGGGGAATCCGGGACGCCCATAAGGCATTAGGGACCCCACATGACAATAAAAAATAGGGATCCCAAAGATTATTTAGTAAACAATATATGAGTTACACAACAACTGGAGACCCCCATAAGACTTGACTCATTCCAAGCCTAATTCAAACTGACTCTCAATAGATATCAAGAAATTTAAATATTTAAATCTATTTAAAAGCTATCATTATTCAGTGTTGTTATTTAGCGGTAAGTGCGGTAGAGTTTGAAGTCACTTGTATCTGCATTTTGATGAATGAATTCGGCATGTTCGACCGTCAGAACATCTACCTCAATTACGAGAGCCTTTAATGAATCCATGTAGAACCTGCTTTATTGTGTTCCTTGTGAGAGAGTCCAAGGAGAACTCGTTTTGTGGCAATCCAATTATTCATTATTTTGCTGTACTGTAGCAGGCATGTTGTCATTGTTTTTGTGTTTCCTGTTAGAAGGGAAATAACCTATTGGTGTTGGATGGCTCTTGATTTCCCACACAGGTTGGTCTCTTCGAATAAAAAAAAGGTCTTTCATTAAATAAAAGGCAATGACATAACAACATAATTACTGTACATGTCTGAACATGTCATTGGACCAGGGGCATATGGAGGTTATATAAAAACCCACGCACTACAGAGAAGGCAGGAATGATACATCATCTAGAATACACTGTACTCGTGAAGAAACCCGTTCATCACCAACAGCCTGAGTGTGAAATATGTTAGGTAGAACATTTGCTGTGCTTGTGGATTACACAATCAGTTTCATAATATGTCTAAAAGTTTGTGGACACCTGATCATAAGATTTGGATGTGCTTTTGAACATCATGTTTTTGCTGTTATCATTTACCTCCACTTTTTTAAAGTGCGCTTGTGAAGTTTTGTGCTCATTCAAACCACAAGAACTTTAATAAACTCAGCTACTGATGAAGGCGAGGTGAAGAGGCCTGGGGTGCAGTCAGTGTTCTATTTATCCCAAAGGTGTTCAATAGGGTTGAGGTCAGAATTCTTTAGCAGGCCATTTAAGATCCACCACTCTGGTCCATGTAAATTATTTCTTGATAGAGCTGATTTTGTGCACAGGAGCACTGTCATGCTGGAACAGGTTTGGGTCTTCTAGTGCAAGTGAAAGGATCATTTCATCCAGCAGACATCCTATACAATTATGTGCCCCCAACTTTGTGCTAACAGTTTGGGAAAGAACCACATATAGCTTCAAAAGTAATGTGTCTCCAAACATGTGTCCAGTATTGTAGTTAGTTAGTCCAATGATTAGGTTATATTCTGGTTAAAAACCTATTTTAATAATAAATAAACTCAACAAAAAATTGGTGAATATTGACAAAAATTACCAATATTTTATATCGCACCGTTAAAATAGTTTTATAAGAAAACAATATTGTAAATATAATTAATCAATTAAACAATATGTGAGCAAAATCAATAAAATGTGATCAATCATTACAACATGACCGAACTACTGCATTTATTAATGTATAAAACATGAAAACACATGGATTTCCGGAAAAGAATCAATGCTCAGAGTTCCTGGAAGTTTTCTTATATTGCATCCCGAATTAAACGGAAATAGTAAAAATATAAAGTAATACGATTAAATACTCGCAGAAGAAAAGTGCCACGAAGAACCAAAAAGGGATTTTTGCAGTAACCTCATAGAAGAATAATTGTTGGTTCCCCAAAGAACCTTTCAGCAACCTTTCAGAGCTCCATGCTCTCGTTTGCTATAAGACACATCAAACGTCTTAGAGACCACCTGTGCAACCTGATTGTGTTGTGGATGATGTCTCATGCTACAAGTCATGACAAGGACCCTAACAATACACTAAACTAGAGATAAATCAGTCAGGAAGGGGAAGAAGAGAGTTAATGGCCACCACCTGCTGAACTATTTCCTTTTTTCTGGAGGTTGTTATGCTATTGCTCTCAAGTGCACCTGCTTTTTACCTTCACATGCACCAAAGCAGGTAAAACTGACTTAGAATCACACTGCAGATACTGCAGTAATTAGTATGATTTAGCTGTAACAAGTTATTTAACTGATGCAGTGAGTAGCTCCTGATTTTTAATGAATATGACAGAAGATGCATCCTCTGGTTGTGGAAGGGATGTTACTCTGACTCAAATTACAGGCCTGCATTAAGGAAAGACAACAACTAAGGAGATTGCTGAAAGAACAAAATATGAGTTAGGACTAAAGACTAAATAAAGAGATTGCTAACTAAGAAGATTTCTAAGGGGACTGCTGAAAGTATTAAAATTGGGTTGGGAACTGTCCAGTCGGGGTCCTTATTAAAACCTGGAAGGATAGTGAGGAACCCTTATCTGTGAAGAAGTCGGAAAACGTGGTTGAAAAAAAATTGGAATGATTAAACATTGGGTGAAATTGAATCGTAAAAAAAGCAGCCGTAGAATTCACAACTATGTTCATTATTAGAAATTAAGAGCAATTCTACAAGCACTATCCAAAGAAAACCCAAAGAAATTGGAACTAAAACTGCTGTGTAGCCTTAAGAAAACCACTTATCAGTGAGGCTCATTGGAAAAATGACTGTGGTCTGTGTGGTCTGTGTCATGAGGTCTGATGGCCAGATTTATCCTGTTCCAGAGTGATAGGATAATAGGATGATAGGATTATTGAATGTAAAGAACCTTTGTGCAAATGGAAAGGTTCCATAAATGTAAACAAATAACCAAGTAAGAAACTTAAGAGTGTAAATGCCATACATTCACCCAGTGAAGGGAACACAGTAAGTTCGAATTGTTTCTGTAGATCTGTTGCAATGTTGTTCAAGCATTAACATCTAGGATGTTTCCCAGCTCTAGGTTTTCTCATCATGCTAGTGTCAACCAACAAATGAACTCTAGAGAGAAAACTACTTTGCCTGTTTTATTAGGTTTCTTTTAGTGTACAAAGTCCTTATTTCTCCAAGCGCAGTCCTGAAAAGTGTGTTCACCAGGCAATGTTGTAGCTCCCGCATGGAATGTGAATCCCATGGGCTTGTGGCCAACATTCCCTCCAACGCACCTGGGTGAAATCACAGCAGTTTTTTTCTTAGGCTCTGTTTACAGCATTTCTGGAGGACTGTGGAGGTCCAGGATCAGCGTTGCTTTTACAGAGCAGCCGTTAAATATGGTATCCCAAGCAAATTCTCGGCCACATCCAGGTCACCGTGAGAAACTAAACTCCTAAGACATTTATCCTGGAGATATTTCCAGCACCACAGTACACTGCAAATAGCATATATATATACAGTATATGTGTGTGTGTGCACATACAGAGATCAGTGCAATGAAATTTAGGCATTTAGAACTAAGATTTGTTACACAATGCACATGAATGCCTGCATTTACACTTCTGCCTGTATTTGCACTTTATCCAGTATTAAGTCGGCTGTATTAACATTTCTGTCTTATACACACTGCTCCTGTACCCACTCTTCTCCTGTACCCACACTGCTCCTGTACCCACACTGCTCCTGTACCCACTCTTCTCCTATACTCACAGTGCTCCTGTACCCACACTGCTCCTGTACCTACACTACTCCTGTACCCACACTGCTCCTGTACTCATACTACTCCTGTACCCACTCTTCTCCTATACTCACAGTGCTCCTGTACCCACACTGCTCCTGTACCTACACTACTCCTGTACCCACACTGCTCCTGTACCCACTCTTCTCCTATACCCACACTGCCCCTGTACCCACACTGCCCCTGTACCCACACTGCTCCTGTACCCACACTGCTCCTGTACCCACTCTTCTCCTTTACACACTCTTCTCCTTTACCCACACTGCTCCTGTACTCACATTGCTCCTGTACCCACTCTTTTCCTGTACCCACTCTTCTTCTGTACCCACACTGCTCCTGTACCCACTCTTCTCCTGTACCCACACTGCTCCTCTACCCACTCTTCTCCTGTACCCACACTGCTCCTGTACCCACACTGCTCCTGTACCCACTTGCTCCTGTACTCATACTGCTCCTGTACCCACACTGCTCCTGTACCCACACTGCTCCTGTACTCATACTGCTCCTGTACCTACACTACTCCTGTACCCACACTGCCCCTGTACCCACACTGCCCCTGTACCCACACTGCTCCTGTCCCCACTCTTCTCCTTTACCTACTCTTCTCCTTTACCCACACTGCTCCTGTACTCACACTGCTCCTGTACTCACAGTGCTCCTGTACCCACTCTTCTCCTGTACCCACACTGCTCCTGTACCCACTCTTTTCCTGTACCCACACTGCTCCTGTACTCACACTGCTCCTGTACTCACATTGCTCCTGTACCCACTCTTCTTCTGTACCCACACTGCTCCTGTACTCACACTGCTCCTGTACTCACACTGCTCCTGTACCCACTCTTCTCCTGTACCCACACTGCTCCTGTACTCACACTGATCCTTTACCCACACTGCTCCGGTACTCACACTGCTCCGGTACCCACTCTTTTCCTGTACCCACTCTTCTTCTGTACCCACACTGCTCCTGTACCCACTCTTCTCCTGTACCCACACTGCTCCTCTACCCACTCTTCTCCTGTACCCACACTGCTCCTGTACCCACACTGCTCCTGTACTCACACTGCTCCTGTACTCACACTACTCCTGTACCCACTCTTCTCCTGTACCCACACTGCTCCTCTACCCACTCTTCTCCTGTACCCACACTGCTCCTGTACCCACACTGCTCCTGTACTCACACTGCTCCTGTACTCACACTACTCCTGTACCCACTCTTCTCCTGTACCCACACTGCTCCTCTACCCACTCTTCTCCTGTACCCACACTGCTCCTGTACCCACACTGCTCCTGTACTCACACTACTCCTGTACCCACTCTTCTCCTGTACACTAATTATTCACATCGTTTTTTTTAATAAGCAGTTCAATCACATTACAGTGGGGTGAACTTGGTCTGTTCTATGGTGTCATATATGTTTTGATTGGAGTGTGTTCATCACAACACAGTTCAGCAGCAAAGACTACACCCGTGGGTTTACAACGCCTCCATGTGCTCGCTGTTATATATGACATGTTAACGTTAGGGTTGACTCATATAAATGTTTGGTTACATTGATTATGTACACTAAATGAAACAAACAAACAAACAAACAAACAAACAAACAAACAATTTAGATTTTTTTTTTCCTGGAATTTATTGATGTATTTATTTTTAATCTATTAACTTATTATTGGCTTTGGAATTTATTAACATATGTATTGCCTTATTTATTCTTAGACTTAATAATAAAAGAAATATATTTTTTGACATTTGTATATATATATATATATATATATATATATATATATATATATATATATATATATATATATATATATAGTTTATTTATTTAATAATTTTCCTTTTTTTTTATTTTTTATAATTAATTAATTGATGTATCTCATTTGCACAATTGTCAGCGTTTTGCTAACACATAGCTAACAAACCCCCAATAAACAAACGAAAAACAACACTATTTGCAGTAGCTACAGTATTGTGGATGCAGTGTAAGGTGAAAGCCAAGAAAACTTCATATAAATCTCCAACTCTTGTGAATTTTCACTGAATGTCCTCAAATTGAACACGCATTTCAGCTGGGAATCACTCGTCCTGAGAGTGGCAAGTAAAAATGTCGTGTCATGAATATTGTCGAATTGATGGATTTCTTATGAAGTATGAGATTACATGAGATCTACAGTAAACAATATATATGATTATTAAGTCAATTTCTGGCATTTCTACTGCTCATTTTAAGCTGCTACTCTATTCTTCAATCAGTGACTCATTGAATAACTTATTCAAGACATTCTTTTTGTAGTGCATGCATTTTTTTAAACTACAATGGATCTATATTTATCTCAGTAGCAAATTAGTAACAATGACACACTATATGGAAGGACGTTATGGACACCAGACCATTAAAACATCCCATTCCACATTTATATTACATTTACAGTTATAGCATTTGGCAGACACCTGTATCCAGAGCGACTCCATCATTAAGTATATTCTAATACTGGTTCATTAGGACCCAGACCAAGAATACCATCCATCTTAAAATATGTTGGGGGAAAATAGAAAGCATTTATATATATATATATATATATAAATGCTTTCTAACTTAGTCTTAGTCATGGTTTGCTGCAAGACTGCTAGTGACTCAGGTGTTTGGATATTAATTGGAGTTTGTTTCAGACACAAGTCTGGAAGCATGTCCTCCTTGTACCCTGAGAGATGGTAGGACCAGTCAAGCTGTGGTTAAGGATTACAGGGAGTGTGGTGCACTGCAGGGTGACATAAGTGCTGACTGTATTGGGGTGCTAGTATTTTTTTGGCTCAGTAGTCAAGCATCAGAGTTTAAAATCTGATGTGGGCCGCTACAGGAAGCCAGAAAAGGGAGCGTAGCTGTGATGTGGTGAGGTTGAATGTCTTTTAGAGTTCTTCACTTTTCTGGGGAGATGTTCCACTATGTTTGAGTGTGATTGTGGAATTTTGTGCTCATTTAGTCACAAGGCCATTAGTAAAGTCGGGTACTGAGGTAACCTGAGGAGGCCTGGGGTGCAGTCAACTTAATTCCAGAAGGTTGTGGTCAGAGGTCTGGAGCAGGCCACTCAAGATCTGGAATGCTGGAACATGTTTTGCTTTTAGTTCAAGTGAAGGGAACGTTTAATTCTACTGCATTCAAAGGCATCCTATACCACTGTGTGTCTCCAACTTTGTGGTGACAGTTTGTGTTTCAATCGGCAATAACAGCTGAATCTGGCGACATCTAGAGGCGATGTTGAGAATGCACCAGGCACTTTTAGCCGTTCTTCTTCTTCTTCTTCTTCTTCTTCTTCTTTTTCTTTTTTCGGCTTCTCCTATCAGGTGTCACCACAGCGGATCATCCATCTCCCTGTCCTATACATCTGCCTCTTTCAAACCAACTACCTGCATGTCTTCCCTCACCACATCCATAAACCACCTCCTTGGCCTTTCTCTTTTACTCCTTCCTGGTGGCTCCATTCGATATATCCTATGTCCCTCCTTTACAGATGTACAGATTTACAAATCTCGCCTCCCTCACCTTGTCACCAAAACGTCCTAAATGCAGTGCCTACAATGCCAACATTTCTAATCCTGTCCATCGTCGTCACTCCCAACGAAAACCTCAACATCTTCAGCTCTGCTACCTCCAGGTCCACCTCCTGTCTTTTACTCAATGCCACTGTCTCTAAACTATACAACATCTCAGGTCTCATCACAGTCCTATAAACTTTCTCTTTCACTCTCACAGATACTTAACCTGTTCCCTACTCTCACCACAAATCACATCATCTGCAAACATCATAGTACAGGGAGACTCCTGTCTGACTTCTTCCATCAACCTGTCCATCACCTCAATAATGTGCAGGGAAGAGTAAAAAAAATTATAGAACCTCTCCTAGAATTTCTAATCATTTAAATGGCTATAATAGGAGTTGTACTGGTTTTAATGGAAACTGTAATGTTTCCTGTGATGTTCTGGTAATTTTGTTTGGTTATAGATGTCCTCTCCCTGATACCATTAAGGACCAATAGAACACCTTTGGCAGCTTGTTGATCACGTGTTGCTATCTACTGGACATTTTTAGGGACCCTGAAACCCTCAAGCCTTTAGATTCCAATAATCTTTATAATGGTTTATTTGATTGTGAAAATTATTTATTCATGTGCATAAAGGCCATATTTGGTAATGGTTTTACTGTGTAACTGATGATGGTTATTTACTGGGATTCTAAAGAAATTATTAAAAATTTTATGATTGATCCTTGGTGTTTTTTTTTTTAAGCAGCAGAGACATATGACCAGACATACAAAAGGAAGTAGGGCTGATTGGAAGAGGTTGGTAAACTGGAGGTGAAGGGGGTGTGTGGAGGAGTGGCAATAATGCCGTGTTGTGAAAGCAGTCAAATAAAAGTGGCTCACTTCCAGACAGAAGCAGCTACGAGAACCAAACCAAAGCTTCTGAATACGTCCGGTCCAGACTATTTCAATGAACTAATACTTGTTGGGTGTTGGGTCTTTTTTTAAAAGAAGAAGACAAAGAAGAAGAAGAATTTGCAATTATCTAGATCACAGGAACTTTTTTTTTATTTTTTTTATATATATATATATATATATATATATTAAAAATAAAGAAAATTTCAGGACCCAGTTAAGGTAAGTCACACAACAAACACCCACACATACACATGAAAAGGGCTGGCAACGTTTGTAGATTATTAGCTATAATATAAAAAGGAAAAAATAAACTGTTATTTAACTCAGTATTGTTTTAAACAAACATCCTATAATCCACGACTAAGTTTGTTGTTATGGTAATCGTATTAAAAAAACTCAAAATTATTAATTGACGTACTATTTACCCACATTGCCTTCTGAAAAACATTTCTATTCATTGTTTTATATAATATATTAATTTTAAACAGACAGCAAAGACATTAATGACAAATATTAGTCCATGGGTCAGTCCTGAGTTTGGGCATGAGGTTCCATCTTGGTTCTTTGGTGTCCTCTTTCTGGTCAAAGATAGGCAGATGCAGGTAGATTGAATTGCTGTGCTCAATTGCCCCTATGTATGAATCAGTTATGAAAATGAGTTATGCATTTATTAATTGTCCATCCACATCCAACACACGAGGTTCCATGCACACATGCTTTCATACTGTACATTTATGCATTTATTCAGTTTTTGGAGTAATTGTTTCTAGACAGAGCTGTTTTTTTATCGTGTTTTTGGGGAACTGAAGGAAACCAGAGAACCTTGAGGAAATGCAGGTATAACAGGACGATTCAGGCACATGTCCTTCATCACCTGTACAAGCAAACAATATCATTGATATTGATATTTGTTACCAAATTCTAACGTATAATTAAAAAAATGTTGTACCATTTTCATTGACCAGGCAATGATTCAATATTTTGTCAAAAACGACAGAATTATCTATGATTCAATTGATTTGATATCATTTTATTTCAAAAAGCAATCGTTATTTAGTCTTTCTATTGTCTTTACTACTAAATCTAAAATTCAATAGATTCAAAGTGAGTTTTTTGGGGAGTGGTAATTTTAGTGGTTAAGGCATTGACTTGGAAGGTCACAAAGTTTGAATCCCAGCACCACTGCTGGGCCCTTGACCAAGGCCCTTAACCCTCAACTGCTCAGCTGTAGGTCCATTAGGGAATAAGGGTTTTGCTGTAAATGTAAATTTTGCTTAATCAGGCAATGATTTAATATTTCTCAATACTACTGAATCTTTTACCATATAAAATAGATTTGATGTGATTTCACATCACCAGGCAACCATTTAAATCATTGATATTACCACATTTTCTACGGATTAGTAGATTTCATTAGATTTTAACTCCCAAGGTAATGATTCAATATTTGTCTTTACCAGTGGTGTCAAACTCAATTATAGGACTAAAATAAAGTAGAAGTAGGGGACCAAAGACTGTCAACATTACAACAAAGACAGACAGAGAATAAAGTGTGAAAAATAATATACTAAGGAAAAGCAGTACATTCTGCTCTTATGCACATTTGCCTGAGTGAAATGTTCGGCATCGTTTCTCGGCTGTCAGTTCATTACTAATTGGGGTTCAATTCTGTGCTGGGACTCTTAGCATAGAGTATAGGTGTGCATGATTGAGACGACTCCGGTGTGTTTTTGTTCATCTTCAGGACTAAAAAAAAAAGCTGCTCACATGGATATCATACAGCCTGTTTGAGCAGCCTGTAGGCGGAAATGGGGAATAGTTTCAGGAATGAAGCATGGAAACTGTTTAGCGCTCACAGAGTCAAATTTTGCCAGTTACAGTAAAAAGAACCAAAGGTGCTTTACACTTCACATGTACATAACAGCACAGGTGAAATTCTTTTTCGCATATCCCAGTGAGGTTTGGAAGCTGGCGTCAGAGCGAGGATCCATGATACAGGGCTTTTGGAGTGCTAAGGATTAAGGTTTGGGGCTCAGGGGGCCCCAAGAGTAGCAGTTTGGCAATACCTTGGGTTGAATCCCAGATTTTCCGATCGGAAGTGGCCCGAGGTCTTTAGTTCGACATGTCTGGTCTTTAACAATCTTCTACGATTCAAATAGATTCAATCAAATTTTGATTTACCAGGCAATAATACCACCAAATCTCTTACCCTAAAGTATACAACAACTCTTCATTAATTGTGCACCTGGTTCTTTGACCAAAAACATTTGAGTAGACCGCTTTAAGCGTTGCAAAAGATCTCTCAAGAAACGTTTTTCCTGAGGGCCTTTTTTTTTTTGTCTGGATCATAAATAGGTCTGACAACAATCAACCATCCCCATGTTGTGCAATGTGCGAGTTACCTTGAATATGCCACACCTTTGGGCACTGTGCTCTGGAATTTTTTCTCATGACTCAAAGTGAGCCACAGACTATACCTAATCATAATCTGTAGAGCATATGAGGACTGGTTTTCCTGTTTTTTTTTTAGATAACTGCAAGCCTGTGACATTTGGTATGTGCAGTTATTTCGATGTTAAAATGATAAAATGCAAAAAACAACAACAAATTCACCATGTAACTAACATTTACAAATATTTTTACCTCAGTAAGTTTCAGAAAATGTTTCCAATAGCTGGTTTTAACTGGAACTAACTGTGTTATAATGACTACTTAACTATGTTACTATGGTTTACAGCTGTTTTTTAAAGCAGCGTATTTATTTACATCACTGAGTAAACTGACCGGTCATGAGTTCAAATCCCAGCCCACACCAAGGTGCCACTCCTGGGCCCTTGAGCAAGGCCCTCAACCCCATAGCTGCTCGGTTGTATGAATTAGATAAATGTAAGTCGCGCTGGATAAGGGGGTCTGCCAAATGCCGTAAATGTAAATATCAGTAAGTACAATAGAGGGTTAAATTGCTTGAATTTTGAAATTTCGGCCGTGTTAACGCTTCGTTAATCTGCACTAGGAGAAGTTTTCAAGAGTGTGTATAAACCTGCTTCAGTGTGTTTTCTCACGAGATTATGGCATGACAGGAGGGATGTCTTGTATTGTGGCTACGAAGCCGTAATTGTTACAATAAAAGAACCCGAGAATGTAGTAAGAGGATGTTATAGTATTTAAAGGTGTTGAAACGTCAGCTTACAGAAATGAGTCATCGTGGGAAACTCGAAATATCTTTGCCAGAGGTGTGATGTGCACTGTCACGTACCACATGTAAAAGAAAAAACTGAACAGCTTGTATGGCTTCTGAAAAGGGTCAAAATCAGGACACATAATTTCCTGTATTGTTCCAATACCTGCATGTAATGTTTATTTATTTATATAGCATTATGGCTGCACTGTTTATTCTATATAGACAAAAGTATTTTGACACCTGATTTGTCCAATCAGAGTTGCTTCTTCCCCAAACTGTTCCCACAATGTTGGAGGCACACACTTGTTTTTGTACAGGATGTCTTTGAATGTAGTGGCAAAGAAATATTCCCAGACCGGTTCCAACATGTCTTTGCTTGGGGTTCAAACCAAAAACTTGAATTAATGTCTGTGCACATTTCTGTGTTTTTCTTCCCTTTGAATCCTTCGGTTTTCCTGAGGGTTTTCCAGTTTCCTTATCGTGGCGTCACATCCGAGCATGAGGTTTTTCTGGGAAAGGCTCCGGATTCAATGAGACCCAGGAATAAAACCATTGCATTCTGTATACACTTAGGAATTCAAATCTAGATCTCTGAAAGGTTCTTCTGCTTGTTATGTTTTGGGATCTGTTAAAAGATTCTGGGTAGAACCCAATAATTTCTTTTTGTCAGGAAAGGTTCAAAGAATAATTTAGTGGGAACTAAAGAATGTTAAACTATTAAATAACCTTTAATTACTTCTTCCAATTAAAAAGAGTTTGGAGTCGACTTCTCATTACCTTTTCAGTCTGCACTTTTGTCTTGATTGCAATTTGTAGCGATAAGGAAAGGAAAATCCAGAGAAAAATAGAAATCGATAGAGAGCGTGCCTTGCGTGAATTCTTGTTGAAATGCCGTGTTGAACGAAATGTCGTCTTTTTTCAGATGCTTCCAACGGAGACTTCTTTCGTTGAGTTCCTCAGCCTGGAGGACCCCAAAACAGGTCCACATTTCTGGACTCAGAGTTCCGCTACACACTTTTCCCCGCATTCTACGGTGTGGTGTTTGTGATCGGGCTGGTGGCCAATGTGTACGCCCTTACGTCCTGCATCACATGCGGGAGTCCAAGGCCATGAACGAGATACGTATCTACATGACCAACCTGACCGTAGCGGACCTGCTTTTTGTCTGCGTGCTTCCCTTCTGGATCAACTATTATATGAATCGTGGCGACTGGATGTACTCAGACTTTTTTTGCCGAATCAATGGTGCACTTTTCTTCATTAACACCTATTGCTCCGTCCTCTTCCTCACCGTTATCAGCATCAATCGTACTGGGCAGTGACTCGGCCTGGTGGCCGCTTCTTCAGACTGCTGGAGGCGGGTCATTACCTCGTGATTGTCTGGGTTGTTACGTTGGCG
>JBCEWE010002142.1:0-17566 GCA_039877035.1 Silurus lanzhouensis
TGAATATGTCATGCACTTTTTTCACCCTAAATCTTAGAGCGAAGAATTCCCATTCAACAGCTGGCTGAGCATTTGCTGTCTGGCAGCAAGGTGCTGTGGCTTAGTTGGTTAAAGTGCCTGTCTTGTAAACAGGAGATCCTGGGTTCGAATCCCAGCAGTGCCTGATGCAGTTGTCCTTTGGTGCTTTGCTTGAGTGCCTTCCAGCTTTTTCTTTATGGCTGAGATAGAACATTGCAAGTGGATAAGTTGGTTTCTCTGGGCACTGAATGGTGAATTGCAGGCTTTTCTCTGACACTTTTGAAAGCTTGATAGTATTTGTTAGAATGGAAAAAAAAAAACAGTGATTTTAAACAGACTACGAGCCATCCGTTGAGATAAACAGTTCCGAGGTAGTAAATACAGACCGCTGCAACCGTAGCTGCTCTCTGGCGCAATGGATAGCGCATTGGACTTCTAGACTCAGCGGTAGAGCTTTTCAAAGGTTGTGGGTTCGAATCCCACCAGAGTCGTTGTGCATTTTTTACATGTCTTGCTAGTAACTTTCATTTTACACTAGGTAGATTGAAGAGCCATATCGCATGTGACATGTCCGTGCTTCTCGTCCTAACCCGAAATGCTTTGTTGGCGCAGTTTTCAAAAAAATCTCCTCTTGTTCCACATGGTTCTACTCATTTGACCAAAACGTTGCTGTACCCTAATCGGATGTTCCAACAAATATTCCTGACACAGAATCATTCCATACTTTGTGCTCACACATCCAAAGCCCACAATAATGTTTTGATTAGCAAAGATTAGGAACATGGGCACAACTGTTTTGTCTCATCGGCACAACCATTTATAGACTGCTTGTGTTTGATTCAACTGCCAGGCAATGGTGGATTCTGAGGTGTTGATTACATGGGTATGTCTTAAATCCAAAGTGAACAGTCCAATGGTATAGTAATTGTTCTAAATATGATTTAAAAATCTCTTATATTAAACCAATACAACATGCATGGGTCCAAGAGCAAACGATCTAGGTCAGCTGAATACACTTAGGACATTGGTGCCTAATGTTGGTTAGTTGCAGTCCCCTTTGTCATTGCTGAAAGCGTGGTACCATGGCCATACAAACTGCAATGAAAATCAGGTAAATCGGGTACGACTGTGCTGTGATTTCAACACAAAACATTATAGGCCTTTTTATCAATGAGCAAACTGTTTGTGGTGGTACAACGCCCTAGCAAGCTCAGATTCCGAGGTTTGTAATAACATGGATTTACCGTACAGTCAGTTTGGACAGTACATTGGTACAGCAGTTGCTCTAAATCAGTTAAAAAATCTTTTTACACAAAGAAAACAACAGCCAAAAGGGGCTTTATTGTATTACATTCTCAGAGCGGGCGTTCCCAGTAACGTTTGGCCAGGTCTTAGCGTAGTAGGCAGCGCGTCAGTCTCATAATTTGAAGGTCGTGAGTTCGATCCACACACGAGGCATGTTTTCTTTTGAAATCTCCATCACTGCTAGTGGTTCTACAGGCAGACAAACTGCAAACAAAAATCAAGTAAAACAGCTACAAGTGTTTCGTCTCATCGGCACAAACAATTATATACTGCTTGTGTTGATTCAACTGGCAGGCAACGGCAGATTCCGAGTTCTTGATTACAAGAGTTTTCTCTTACAACCAAAGCGCACAGTCCAGTGGTACAACAATTGTTCTACAAAAGATTCAGAAATCTCTTATATAAAACAAATATACATTCATGGGTCCATAAGCAAACAATCAAGATCAATTGCTCCTACCACTAAGGACAGTGGTGCCCAATGTTTGTTAGTTGCAGCACTGCTTTGTTACTGCTGGAAGAGTAGGACCCTCAGAGCAATTGCTGTCAACAGTTGTGTGTTGCATGCTTTTTTCAACAGAATTTTAGTGGTTTGTTGAGACTATGATCAGATATTAGCTAGAACGTTTTCACTGCTATGGCATGGCTATTGTTTGTCAATATGTATCTTAACTATATTTGTATTTGATCATATTTTCTGTTGAGGACCTTAGCAAGTCTGAAATTAATGGTAGGACTAGCATTAAGACAAAAATCTAATTCATGTTTCTGCCTTATTAGCTGTTAGTTTGAATGAATATGTCCATGCACTTTTTCCCCCTAAAGTCTTAGAGCGAAGAATTCCCATTCAACAGCTGGCTGAGCATTTGCTGTCTTCAGCAAGTGCTGTGGCTTAGTTGGTTAAAGTGCCTGTCTAGTAAACAGAGATCCTGGGTTGAATCCCAGCAGTGCCTGATGCAGTTGTCCTTCGGTGCTTGAGTGCCTTCCAGCTTTTTCTTTTTGTCTTGCTAGTAACTTTCATTTTACAATAGGTAGATTGAAGAGCCATATCGCATGTGACATGTCCGTGCTTCTCGTCCTAACCCGAAATGCTTTGTTGGGCGCAGTTTTCAAAAAAATCTCCTCTTGTTCCACATGGTTCTACTCATTTGACCAAAACGTTGCTGTACCCTAATCGGATGTTCCAACAAATATTCCTGACACAGAATCATTCCATACTTTGTGCTCACACATCCAAAGCCCACAATAATATTTTGATTAGCAAAGATTAGGAACATGGGCACAACTGTTTTGTCTCATCGCACAACCATTTATAGACTGCTTGTGTCGATTCAACTGCCAGGCAATGGTGGATTCTGAGGTGTTGATTACATGGGTATGTCTTAAATCCAAAGTGAACAGTCCAATGGTATAGTAATTGTTCTAAATATGATTTAAAAATCTCTTATATTAAACCAATACAACATGCATGGGTCCAAGAGCAAACGATCTAGGTCAGCTGAATACCACTTAGGATATTGGTGCCTAATGTTGGTTAGTTGCAGGTCCCCTTTGTCATTGCTGAAAGCGTGGTACCATGGCCATACAAACTGCAATGAAAATCAGGTAAATCGGGTACGACTGTGCTGTGATTTCAACACAAAACATTATAGGCCTTTTTATCAATGAGCAAACTGTTTGTGGTGGTACAACGCCCTAGCAAGCTCAGATTCCGAGGTTTGTAATAACATGGATATACCGTACAGTGAGTTTGGACAGTACATTGGTACAGGAGTTGCTCTAAATCAGTTAAAAAATCTTTTTACACAAAAGAAAAACAACAGCCAAAGGGCCTTTATTGTATTACATTCTCAGAGTGGGGGTTCCTAGTAACGGCATATGGTCAGGTCGCCTCGTTAGCGCAGTAGGTAGCGCGTCAGTCTCATAATCTGAAGGTCGTGAGTTCGATCCTCACACGAGGCAAGTTTTCTTTTGAAATCTCCATCACTGCTAGTGGTTCTACAGGCAGACAAACTGCAACAAAAATCAAGTAAAACAGCTACAAGTGTTTCGTCTCATCGGCACAAACAATTATATACTGCTTGTGTTGATTCAACTGGCAGGCAACGGCAGATTCCGAGTTCTTGATTACAAGAGGTTTCTCTTACAACCAAAGCGCACAGTCCAGTGGTACAACAATTGTTCTACAAAAGATTTCAGAAATCTCTTATATAAAACAAACATGCATTCATGGGTCCATGAGCAAACAATCAAGATCAATTGCTCCTACCACTAAGGACAGTGGTGCCCAATGTTTGTTAGTTGCAGCACTGCTTTGTTATTGCTGAAAGAATAGGACCCTCAGAGCAATTGCTGTCAACAGTTGTGTGTTGCATGCTAATTTCAACAGAATTTTAGTGGTTTGTTGAGACTATGATCAGATATTAGATAGAATGTTTTCACTGCTATGGCATGGCTATTGTTTGTCAATATGTATCTTAACTATATTTGTATTTGATCATATTTTCTGTTGAGGACCTTAGCAAGTCTGAAATTAATGGTAGGACTAGCATTAAGACAAAAATCTAATTCATGCTTCTTCCTTATTAGCTATTAGTTTGAATGAATATGTCCATGCACTTTTTCCCCCTAAAGCTTAGAGCGAAGAATTCCCATTCAACAGCTGGCTGAGCATTTGCTGTCTGTCAGCAAGGCGCTGTGGCTTAGTTGGTTAAAGTGCCTGTCTAGTAAACAGGAGATCCTGGGTTCAAATCCCAGCAGTGCCTGATACAGTTGTCTTTCGGTGCTTGAGTGCCTTCCAGCTTTTTCTTTATGGCTTGAGATAGAACATTGCAAGTGGATAAGTTGGTTTCTCTGGGGCACTGAATGGTGATTGCAGGCTTTTCTCTGACACTTTTGAAAGCTTGATAGTATTTGTTAGAATGGAAAAAAAACAGTGATTTTAAACAGACTACGAGCCATCCGTTGAGATAAACAGTTCCGAGTAGTAAAATACAGACCGCTGCAACGTAGCGGCTCGTGGCGCAATGGATAGGCATTGGACTTCTAGACCAGCGGTAGAGCTTTTCAAAGGTTGTGGGTTCGAGTCCACCAGAGTCGTTGTGCATTTTTTACATGTCTTGCTAGTAACTTTCATTTTACACTAGGTAGATTGAAGAGCCATATCGCATGTGACATGTCCGTGCTTCTCGTCCTAACCCGAAATGCTTTGTTGGGCGCAGTTTTCAAAAAAAATCTCCTCTTGTTCCACATGGTTCTACTCATTTGACCAAAACGTTGCTGTACCCTAATCGGATGTTCCAACAAATATTCCTGACACAGAATCATTCCATACTTTGTGCTCACACATCCAAAGCCCACAATAATATTTTGATTAGCAAAGATTAGGAACATGGGCACAACTGTTTTGTCTCATCGGCACAACCATTTATAGACTGCTTGTGTCGATTCAACTGCCAGGCAATGGTGGATTCTGAGGTGTTGATTACATGGGTATGTCTTAAATCCAAAGTGAACAGTCCAATGGTATAGTAATTGTTCTAAATATGATTTAAAAATCTCTTATATTAAACCAATACAACATGCATGGGTCCAAGAGCAAACGATCTAGGTCAGCTGAATACCACTTAGGATATTGGTGCCTAATGTTGGTTAGTTGCAGGTCCCCTTTGTCATTGCTGAAAGCGTGGTACCATGGCCATACAAACTGCAATGAAAATCAGGTAAATCGGGTACGACTGTGCTGTGATTTCAACACAAAACATTATAGGCCTTTTTATCAATGAGCAAACTGTTTGTGGTGGTACAACGCCCTAGCAAGCTCAGATTCCGAGGTTTGTAATAACATGGATATACCGTACAGTGAGTTTGGACAGTACATTGGTACAGGAGTTGCTCTAAATCAGTTAAAAAATCTTTTTACACAAAAGAAAAACAACAGCCAACAGGGCCTTTATTGTATTACATTCTCAGAGTGGGGGTTCCTAGTAACGGCATACGGTCAGGTCGCCTCGTTAGCGCAGTAGGTAGCGCGTCAGTCTCATAATCTGAAGGTCGTGAGTTCGATCCTCACACGAGGCAAGTTTTCTTTTGAAATCTCCATCACTGCTAGTGGTTCTACAGGCAGACAAACTGCAACAAAAATCAAGTAAAACAGCTACAAGTGTTTCGTCTCATCGGCACAAACAATTATATACTGCTTGTGTTGATTCAACTGGCAGGCAACGGCAGATTCCGAGTTCTTGATTACAAGAGGTTTCTCTTACAACCAAAGCGCACAGTCCAGTGGTACAACAATTGTTCTACAAAAGATTTCAGAAATCTCTTATATAAAACAAACATGCATTCATGGGTCCATGAGCAAACAATCAAGATCAATTGCTCCTACCACTAAGGACAGTGGTGCCCAATGTTTGTTAGTTGCAGCACTGCTTTGTTATTGCTGAAAGAATAGGACCCTCAGAGCAATTGCTGTCAACAGTTGTGTGTTGCATGCTAATTTCAACAGAATTTTAGTGGTTTGTTGAGACTATGATCAGATATTAGATAGAATGTTTTCACTGCTATGGCATGGCTATTGTTTGTCAATATGTATCTTAACTATATTTGTATTTGATCATATTTTCTGTTGAGGACCTTAGCAAGTCTGAAATTAATGGTAGGACTAGCATTAAGACAAAAATCTAATTCATGCTTCTTCCTTATTAGCTGTTAGTTTGAATGAATATGTCCATGCACTTTTTCCCCCTAAAGCTTAGAGCGAAGAATTCCCATTCAACAGCTGGCTGAGCATTTGCTGTCTGTCAGCAAGGCGCTGTGGCTTAGTTGGTTAAAGTGCCTGTCTAGTAAACAGGAGATCCTGGGTTCAAATCCCAGCAGTGCCTGATCAGTTGTCTTTCGGTGCTTGAGTGCCTTCCAGCTTTTTCTTTATGGCTTGAGATAGAACATTGCAAGTGGATAAGTTGGTTTCTCTGGGGCACTGAATGGTGAATTGCAGGCTTTTCTCTGACACTTTTGAAAGCTTGATAGTATTTGTTAGAATGGAAAAAAAAACAGTGATTTTAAACAGACTACGAGCCATCCGTTGAGATAAACAGTTCCGAGGTAGTAAAATACAGACCGCTGCAACGTAGCGGCTCTGTGGCGCAATGGATAGTGCATTGGACTTCTAGACTCAGCGGTAGAGCTTTTCAAAGGTTGTGGGTTCGAGTCCCACCAGAGTCGTTGTGCATTTTTTACATGTCTTGCTAGTAACTTTCATTTTACACTAGGTAGATTGAAGAGCCATATCGCATGTGACATGTCCGTGCTTCTCGTCCTAACCCGAAATGCTTTGTTGGGCGCAGTTTTCAAAAAAATCTCCTCTTGTTCCACATGGTTCTACTCATTTGACCAAAACGTTGCTGTACCCTAATCGGATGTTCCAACAAATATTCCTGACACAGAATCATTCCATACTTTGTGCTCACACATCCAAAGCCCACAATAATGTTTTGATTAGCAAAGATTAGGAACATGGGCACAACTGTTTTGTCTCATCGGCACAACCATTTATAGACTGCTTGTGTTGATTCAACTGCCAGGCAATGGTGGATTCTGAGGTGTTGATTACATGGGTATGTCTTAAATCCAAAGTGAACAGTCCAATGGTATAGTAATTGTTCTAAATATGATTTAAAAATCTCTTATATTAAACCAATACAACATGCATGGGTCCAAGAGCAAACGATCTAGGTCAGCTGAATACCACTTAGGACATTGGTGCCTAATGTTGGTTAGTTGCAGGTCCCCTTTGTCATTGCTGAAAGCGTGGTACCATGGCCATACAAACTGCAATGAAAATCAGGTAAATCGGGTACGACTGTGCTGTGATTTCAACACAAAACATTATAGGCCTTTTTATCAATGAGCAAACTGTTTGTGGTGGTACAACGCCCTAGCAAGCTCAGATTCCGAGGTTTGTAATAACATGGATTTACCGTACAGTCAGTTTGGACAGTACATTGGTACAGCAGTTGCTCTAAATCAGTTAAAAAATCTTTTTACACAAAAGAAAAACAACAGCCAAAAGGGCCTTTATTGTATTACATTCTCAGAGCGGGCGTTCCCAGTAACGTTTGGCCAGGTCGTTAGCGTAGTAGGCAGCGCGTCAGTCTCATAATTTGAAGGTTGTGAGTTCGATCCTCACACGAGGCATGTTTTCTTTTGAAATCTCCATCACTGCTAGTGGTTCTACAGGCAGACAAACTGCAACAAAAATCAAGTAAAACAGCTACAAGTGTTTCGTCTCATCGGCACAAACAATTATATACTGCTTGTGTTGATTCAACTGGCAGGCAACGGCAGATTCCGAGTTCTTGATTACAAGAGTTTTCTCTTACAACCAAAGCGCACAGTCCAGTGGTACAACAATTGTTCTACAAAAGATTTCAGAAATCTCTTATATAAAACAAATATACATTCATGGGTCCATAAGCAAACAATCAAGATCAATTGCTCCTACCACTAAGGACAGTGGTGCCCAATGTTTGTTAGTTGCAGCACTGCTTTGTTACTGCTGGAAGAGTAGGACCCTCAGAGCAATTGCTGTCAACAGTTGTGTGTTGCATGCTTATTTCAACAGAATTTTAGTGGTTTGTTGAGACTATGATCAGATATTAGCTAGAACGTTTTCACTGCTATGGCATGGCTATTGTTTGTCAATATGTATCTTAACTATATTTGTATTTGATCATATTTTCTGTTGAGGACCTTAGCAAGTCTGAAATTAATGGTAGGACTAGCATTAAGACAAAAATCTAATTCATGTTTCTGCCTTATTAGCTGTTAGTTTGAATGAATATGTCCATGCACTTTTTCCCGCTAAATCTTAGAGCGAAGAATTCCCATTCAACAGCTGGCTGAGCATTTGCTGTCTTTCAGCAAGGTGCTGTGGCTTAGGTGGTTAAAGTGCCTGTCTAGTAAACAGGAGATCCTGGGTTTGAATCCCAGCAGTGCCTGATGCAGTTGTCCTTCGGTGCTTGAGTGCCTTCCAGCTTTTTCTTTTTGTCTTGCTAGTAACTTTCATTTTACAATAGGTAGATTGAAGAGCCATATCGCATGTGACATGTCCGTGCTTCTCGTCCTAACCCGAAATGCTTTGTTGGGCGCAGTTTTCAAAAAAATCTCCTCTTGTTCCACATGGTTCTACTCATTTGACCAAAACGTTGCTGTACCCTAATCGGATGTTCCAACAAATATTCCTGACACAGAATCATTCCATACTTTGTGCTCACACATCCAAAGCCCACAATAATATTTTGATTAGCAAAGATTAGGAACATGGGCACAACTGTTTTGTCTCATCGGCACAACCATTTATAGACTGCTTGTGTCGATTCAACTGCCAGGCAATGGTGGATTCTGAGGTGTTGATTACATGGGTATGTCTTAAATCCAAAGTGAACAGTCCAATGGTATAGTAATTGTTCTAAATATGATTTAAAAATCTCTTATATTAAACCAATACAACATGCATGGGTTCAAGAGCAAACGATCTAGGTCAGCTGAATACCACTTAGGATATTGGTGCCTAATGTTGGTTAGTTGCAGGTCCCCTTTGTCATTGCTGAAAGCGTGGTACCATGGCCATACAAACTGCAATGAAAATCAGGTAAATCGGGTACGACTGTGCTGTGATTTCAACACAAAACATTATAGGCCTTTTTATCAATGAGCAAACTGTTTGTGGTGGTACAACGCCCTAGCAAGCTCAGATTCCGAGGTTTGTAATAACATGGATATACCGTACAGTGAGTTTGGACAGTACATTGGTACAGCAGTTGCTCTAAATCAGTTAAAAAATCTTTTTACACAAAAGAAAAACAACAGCCAACAGGGCCTTTATTGTATTACATTCTCAGAGCGGGGGTTCCCAGTAACGTTCGGCCAGGTCGTTAGCGTAGTAGGCAGCGCGTCAGTCTCATAATCTGAAGGTCGTGAGTTCGATCCTCACACGAGGCAAGTTTTCTTTTGAAATCTCCATCACTGCTAGTGGTTCTACAGGCAGACAAACTGCAACAAAAATCAAGTAAAACAGCTACAAGTGTTTCGTCTCATCGGCACAAACAATTATATACTGCTTGTGTTGATTCAACTGGCAGGCAACGGCAGATTCCGAGTTCTTGATTACAAGGGGTTTCTCTTACAACCAAAGCGCACAGTCCAGTGGTACAACAATTGTTCTACAAAAGATTTTAGAAATCTCTTATATAAAACAAATATACATTCATGGGTCCATGAGCAAACAATCAAGATCAATTGCTCCTACCACTAAGGACAGTGGTGCCCAATGTTTGTTAGTTGCAGCACTGCTTTGCTATTGCTGAAAGAGTAGGACCCTCAGAGCAATTGCTGTCAACAGTTGTGTGTTGCATGCTAATTTCAACAGAATTTTAGTGGTTTGTTGAGACTATGATCAGATATTAGATAGAACGTTTTCACTGCTATGGCATGGCTATTGTTTGTCAATATGTATCTTAACTATATTTGTATTTGATCATATTTTCTGTTGAGGACCTTAGCAAGTCTGAAATTAATGGTAGGACTAGCATTAAGACAAAAATCTAATTCATGCTTCTGCCTTATTAGCTGTTAGCTCGAATGAATATGTCCATGCACTTTTTTCACCCTAAATCTTAGAGCGAAGAATTCCCATTCAACAGCTGGCTGAGCATTTGCTGTCTGGCAGCAAGGTGCTGTGGCTTAGTTGGTTAAAGTGCCTGTCTAGTAAACAGGAGATCCTGGGTTCGAATCCCAGCAGTGCCTGATGCAGTTGTCCTTCGGTGCTTGAGTGCCTTCCAGCTTTTTCTTTTTGTCTTGCTAGTAACTTTCATTTTACAATAGGTAGATTGAAGAGCCATATCGCATGTGACATGTCCGTGCTTCTCGTCCTAACCCGAAATGCTTTGTTGGGCGCAGTTTTCAAAAAAATCTCCTCTTGTTCCACATGGTTCTACTCATTTGACCAAAACGTTGCTGTACCCTAATCGGATGTTCCAACAAATATTCCTGACACAGAATCATTCCATACTTTGTGCTCACACATCCAAAGCCCACAATAATATTTTGATTAGCAAAGATTAGGAACATGGGCACAACTGTTTTGTCTCATCGGCACAACCATTTATAGACTGCTTGTGTCGATTCAACTGCCAGGCAATGGTGGATTCTGAGGTGTTGATTACATGGGTATGTCTTAAATCCAAAGTGAACAGTCCAATGGTATAGTAATTGTTCTAAATATGATTTAAAAATCTCTTATATTAAACCAATACAACATGCATGGGTCCAAGAGCAAACGATCTAGGTCAGCTGAATACCACTTAGGATATTGGTGCCTAATGTTGGTTAGTTGCAGGTCCCCTTTGTCATTGCTGAAAGCGTGGTACCATGGCCATACAAACTGCAATGAAAATCAGGTAAATCGGGTACGACTGTGCTGTGATTTCAACACAAAACATTATAGGCCTTTTTATCAATGAGCAAACTGTTTGTGGTGGTACAACGCCCTAGCAAGCTCAGATTCCGAGGTTTGTAATAACATGGATATACCGTACAGTGAGTTTGGACAGTACATTGGTACAGGAGTTGCTCTAAATCAGTTAAAAAATCTTTTTACACAAAAGAAAAACAACAGCCAACAGGGCCTTTATTGTATTACATTCTCAGAGCGGGGGTTCCTAGTAACGCTTCGGCCAGGTCGCTCGTTAGCGCAGTAGGTAGCGCGTCAGTCTCATAATCTGAAGGTCGTGAGTTCGATCCTCACACGAGGCAAGTTTTCTTTTGAAATCTCCATCACTGCTAGTGGTTCTACAGGCAGACAAACTGCAACAAAAATCAAGTAAAACAGCTACAAGTGTTTCGTCTCATCGGCACAAACAATTATATACTGCTTGTGTTGATTCAACTGGCAGGCAACGGCAGATTCCGAGTTCTTGATTACAAGAGGTTTCTCTTACAACCAAAGCGCACAGTCCAGTGGTACAACAATTGTTCTACAAAAGATTTAGAAATCTCTTATATAAAACAAAATACATTCATGGGTCCATGAGCAAACAATCAAGATCAATTGCTCCTACCACTAAGGACAGTGGTGCCCAATGTTTGTTAGTTGCAGCACTGCTTTGTTATTGCTGAAAGATAGGACCCTCAGAGCAATTGCTGTCAACAGTTGTGTGTTGCATGCTAATTTCAACAGAATTTTAGTGGTTTGTTGAGACTATGATCAGATATTAGATAGAAGTTTTCACTGCTATGGCATGGCTATTGTTTGTCAATATGTATCTTAACTATATTTGTATTTGATCATATTTTCTGTTGAGGACCTTAGCAAGTCTGAAATTAATGGTAGGACTAGCATTAAGACAAAAATCTAATTCATGCTTCTGCCTTATTAGCTGTTAGTTGAATGAATATGTCCATGCACTTTTTCCCCCTAAACTTAGAGCGAAGAATTCCCATTCAACAGCTGGCTGAGCATTTGCTGTCTGCAGCAAGGTGCTGTGGCTTAGTTGGTTAAAGTGCCTGTCTAGTAAACAGGAGATCCTGGGTTCAAATCCCAGCAGTGCCTGATACAGTTGTCTTTCGGTGCTTGAGTGCCTTCCAGCTTTTTCTTTATGGCTTGAGATAGAACATTGCAAGTGGATAAGTTGGTTTCTCTGGGGCACTGAATGGTGAATTGCAGGCTTTTCTCTGACACTTTTGAAAGCTTGATAGTATTTGTTAGAATGGAAAAAAAAACAGTGATTTTAAACAGACTACGAGCCATCCGTTGAGATAAACAGTTCCGAGGTAGTAAAATACAGACCGCTGCAACGTAGCGCTCTGTGGCGCAATGGATAGTGCATTGGACTTCTAGACTCAGCGGTAGAGCTTTTCAAAGGTTGTGGGTTCGAGTCCCACCAGAGTCGTTGTGCATTTTTTACATGTCTTGCTAGTAACTTTCATTTTACACTAGGTAGATTGAAGAGCCATATCGCATGTGACATGTCCGTGCTTCTCGTCCTAACCCGAAATGCTTTGTTGGCGCAGTTTTCAAAAAAATCTCCTCTTGTTCCACATGGTTCTACTCATTTGACCAAAACGTTGCTGTACCCTAATCGGATGTTCCAACAAATATTCCTGACACAGAATCATTCCATACTTTGTGCTCACACATCCAAAGCCCACAATAATATTTTGATTAGCAAAGATTAGGAACATGGGCACAACTGTTTTGTCTCATCGGCACAACCATTTATAGACTGCTTGTGTTGATTCAACTGCCAGGCAATGGTGGATTCTGAGGTGTTGATTACATGGGTATGTCTTAAATCCAAAGTGAACAGTCCAATGGTATAGTAATTGTTCTAAATATGATTTAAAAATCTCTTATATTAAACCAATACAACATGCATGGGTCCAAGAGCAAACGATCTAGGTCAGCTGAATACCACTTAGGACATTGGTGCCTAATGTTGGTTAGTTGCAGGTCCCCTTTGTCATTGCTGAAAGCGTGGTACCATGGCCATACAAACTGCAATGAAAATCAGGTAAATCGGGTACGACTGTGCTGTGATTTCAACACAAAACATTATAGGCCTTTTTATCAATGAGCAAACTGTTTGTGGTGGTACAACGCCCTAGCAAGCTCAGATTCCGAGGTTTGTAATAACATGGATTTACCGTACAGTCAGTTTGGACAGTACATTGGTACAGCAGTTGCTCTAAATCAGTTAAAAAATCTTTTTACACAAAAGAAAAACAACAGCCAAAAGGGCCTTTATTGTATTACATTCTCAGAGCGGGCGTTCCCAGTAACGTTTGGCCAGGTCGTTAGCGTAGTAGGCAGCGCGTCAGTCTCATAATTTGAAGGTTGTGAGTTCGATCCTCACACGAGGCATGTTTTCTTTTGAAATCTCCATCACTGCTAGTGGTTCTACAGGCAGACAAACTGCAACAAAAATCAAGTAAAACAGCTACAAGTGTTTCGTCTCATCGGCACAAACAATTATATACTGCTTGTGTTGATTCAACTGGCAGGCAACGGCAGATTCCGAGTTCTTGATTACAAGAGTTTTCTCTTACAACCAAAGCGCACAGTCCAGTGGTACAACAATTGTTCTACAAAAGATTTCAGAAATCTCTTATATAAAACAAATATACATTCATGGGTCCATAAGCAAACAATCAAGATCAATTGCTCCTACCACTAAGGACAGTGGTGCCCAATGTTTGTTAGTTGCAGCACTGCTTTGTTACTGCTGGAAGAGTAGGACCCTCAGAGCAATTGCTGTCAACAGTTGTGTGTTGCATGCTTATTTCAACAGAATTTTAGTGGTTTGTTGAGACTATGATCAGATATTAGCTAGAACGTTTTCACTGCTATGGCATGGCTATTGTTTGTCAATATGTATCTTAACTATATTTGTATTTGATCATATTTTCTGTTGAGGACCTTAGCAAGTCTGAAATTAATGGTAGGACTAGCATTAAGACAAAAATCTAATTCATGTTTCTGCCTTATTAGCTGTTAGTTTGAATGAATATGTCCATGCACTTTTTCCCGCTAAATCTTAGAGCGAAGAATTCCCATTCAACAGCTGGCTGAGCATTTGCTGTCTTTCAGCAAGGTGCTGTGGCTTAGGTGGTTAAAGTGCCTGTCTAGTAAACAGGAGATCCTGGGTTTGAATCCCAGCAGTGCCTGATGCAGTTGTCCTTCGGTGCTTGAGTGCCTTCCAGCTTTTTCTTTTTGTCTTGCTAGTAACTTTCATTTTACAATAGGTAGATTGAAGAGCCATATCGCATGTGACATGTCCGTGCTTCTCGTCCTAACCCGAAATGCTTTGTTGGGCGCAGTTTTCAAAAAAATCTCCTCTTGTTCCACATGGTTCTACTCATTTGACCAAAACGTTGCTGTACCCTAATCGGATGTTCCAACAAATATTCCTGACACAGAATCATTCCATACTTTGTGCTCACACATCCAAAGCCCACAATAATATTTTGATTAGCAAAGATTAGGAACATGGGCACAACTGTTTTGTCTCATCGGCACAACCATTTATAGACTGCTTGTGTCGATTCAACTGCCAGGCAATGGTGGATTCTGAGGTGTTGATTACATGGGTATGTCTTAAATCCAAAGTGAACAGTCCAATGGTATAGTAATTGTTCTAAATATGATTTAAAAATCTCTTATATTAAACCAATACAACATGCATGGGTTCAAGAGCAAACGATCTAGGTCAGCTGAATACCACTTAGGATATTGGTGCCTAATGTTGGTTAGTTGCAGGTCCCCTTTGTCATTGCTGAAAGCGTGGTACCATGGCCATACAAACTGCAATGAAAATCAGGTAAATCGGGTACGACTGTGCTGTGATTTCAACACAAAACATTATAGGCCTTTTTATCAATGAGCAAACTGTTTGTGGTGGTACAACGCCCTAGCAAGCTCAGATTCCGAGGTTTGTAATAACATGGATATACCGTACAGTGAGTTTGGACAGTACATTGGTACAGCAGTTGCTCTAAATCAGTTAAAAATCTTTTTACACAAAAGAAAAACAACAGCCAACAGGGCCTTTATTGTATTACATTCTCAGAGCGGGGTTCCCAGTAACGTTCGGCCAGGTCGTTAGCGTAGTAGGCAGCGCGTCAGTCTCATAATCTGAAGGTCGTGAGTTCGATCCTCACACGAGGCAAGTTTTCTTTTGAAATCTCCATCACTGCTAGTGGTTCTACAGGCAGACAAACTGCAACAAAAATCAAGTAAAACAGCTACAAGTGTTTCGTCTCATCGGCACAAACAATTATATACTGCTTGTGTTGATTCAACTGGCAGGCAACGGCAGATTCCGAGTTCTTGATTACAAGGGGTTTCTCTTACAACCAAAGCGCACAGTCCAGTGGTACAACAATTGTTCTACAAAAGATTTTAGAAATCTCTTATATAAAACAAATATACATTCATGGGTCCATGAGCAAACAATCAAGATCAATTGCTCCTACCACTAAGGACAGTGGTGCCCAATGTTTGTTAGTTGCAGCACTGCTTTGCTATTGCTGAAAGAGTAGGACCCTCAGAGCAATTGCTGTCAACAGTTGTGTGTTGCATGCTAATTTCAACAGAATTTTAGTGGTTTGTTGAGACTATGATCAGATATTAGATAGAACGTTTTCACTGCTATGGCATGGCTATTGTTTGTCAATATGTATCTTAACTATATTTGTATTTGATCATATTTTCTGTTGAGGACCTTAGCAAGTCTGAAATTAATGGTAGGACTAGCATTAAGACAAAAATCTAATTCATGCTTCTGCCTTATTAGCTGTTAGCTCGAATGAATATGTCCATGCACTTTTTTCACCCTAAATCTTAGAGCGAAGAATTCCCATTCAACAGCTGGCTGAGCATTTGCTGTCTGGCAGCAAGGTGCTGTGGCTTAGTTGGTTAAAGTGCCTGTCTTGTAAACAGGAGATCCTGGGTTCGAATCCCAGCAGTGCCTGATGCAGTTGTCCTTTGGTGCTTCTGCTTGAGTGCCTTCCAGCTTTTTCTTTATGGCTTGAGATAGAACATTGCAAGTGGATAAGTTGGTTTCTCTGGGGGCACTGAATGGTGAATTGCAGGCTTTTCTCTGACACTTTTGAAAGCTTGATAGTATTTGTTAGAATGGAAAAAAAAACAGTGATTTTAAACAGACTACGAGCCATCCGTTGAGATAAACAGTTCCGAGGTAGTAAAATACAGACCGCTGCACCGTAGCTGCTCTGTGGCGCAATGGATAGCGCATTGGACTTCTAGACTCAGCGGTAGAGCTTTTCAAAGGTTGTGGGTTCGAGTCCCACCAGAGTCGTTGTGCATTTTTTACTTGTCTTGCTAGTAACTTTCATTTTACACTAGGTAGATTGAAGAGCCATATCGCATGTGACATGTCTGTGCTTCTCGTCCTAACCCGAAATGCTTTGTTGTTCGCAGTTTTCAAAAAAATCTCCTCTTGTTCCACATGGTTCTACTCATTTGACCAAAACGTTGCTGTACCCTAATCAGATGTTCCAACAAATATTCCTGACACAGAATCATTCCATACTTTGTGCTCACACATCCAAAGCCCACAATAATGTTTTGATTAGCAAAGATTAGGAACATGGGCACAACTGTTTTGTCTCATCGGCACAACCATTTATAGACTGCTTGTGTTGATTCAACTGCCAGGCAATGGTGGATTCTGAGGTGTTGATTACATGGGTATGTTTAAATCCAAAGTGAACAGTCCAATGGTATAGTAATTGTTCTAAATATGATTTAAAAATCTCTTATATTAAACCAATACAACATGCATGGGTCCAAGAGCAAACTATCTAGGTCAGCTGAATACCACTTAGGACATTAGTGCCTAATGTTGGTTAGTTGCAGGTCCCCTTTGTCAATGCTGAAAGTGTGGTACCATGGCCATACAAACTGCAATGAAAATCAGGTAAATCGGGTACGACTGTGCTGTGATTTCAACACAAAACATTATAGGCCTTTTTATCAATGAGCAAACTGTTTGTGGTGGTACAACGCCCTAGCAAGCTCAGATTCCGAGTTTGTAATAACATGGATTACCGTACAGTCAGTTTGGACAGTACATTGGTACAGCAGTTGCTCTAAATCAGTTAAAAAATCTTTTTACACAAAAGAAAAACAACAGCCAAAAGGGCCTTTATTGTATTACATTCTCAGAGCGGGCGTTCCAGTAACGTTTGGCCAGGTCGTTAGCGTAGTAGGCAGCGCGTCAGTCTCATAATTGAAGGTTGTGAGTTCGATCTCACACGAGGCATGTTTTCTTTTGAAATCTCATCACTGCTAGTGGTTCTACAGGCAGACAAACTGCAACAAAAATCAAGTAAAACAGCTACAAGTGTTTCGTCTCATCGGCACAAACAATTATATACTGCTTGTGTTGATTCAACTGGCAGGCAACGGCAGATTCCGAGTTCTTGATTACAAGAAGTTTTCTCTTACAACCAAAGCGCACAGTCCAGTGGTACAACAATTGTTCTACAAAAGATTTCAGAAATCTCTTATATAAACAAATATACATTCATGGGTCCATAAGCAAACAATCAAGATCAATTGCTCCTACACTAAGGACAGTGGTGCCCAATGTTTGTTAGTTGCAGCACTGCTTTGTTACTGCTGGAAGAGTAGGACCCTCAGAGCAATTGCTGTCAACAGTTG
>JBCEWE010002141.1:0-17533 GCA_039877035.1 Silurus lanzhouensis
AAAACCGCTTTCTCTTTGTCCTAGAAGCCTGAGACTTGCGGAATCGCTTTTTCAGGGTCTAAGAAACTCATTATTGACAACACTTAGAAGGCATTGCAAAATATGTGCTGTTGTTTTGTTTTTGATAAATATGACTTTCTAAGCCATTTTCATTTACTTTTTCCAGTTTTAAATAGTTTTTATGAATAATTTTTGAATATGAAAATTAATATTTTTGAAAGTATATCAAATTTTTATGAAAAATGTCATTATTTGGTCAGAAAATGTTGTATAATATAATTCATCAAAAAATGTAAAATGATCATGGGCAAGTGCATGTTGTTTTGTGCAAATTCGCTTGGTTCGAAAAACCGCTTTTCTTTGTCCTAGAAGCCTGAGACTTGCGGAATCGCTTTTTCAGGGTCTAAGAAACTCATTATTGACAACACTTAGAAGGCATTGCAAAATATGTGCTGTTGTTTTGTTTTTGATAAATATGACTTTCTAAGCCATTTTCATTTACTTTTTCCAGTTTTAAATAGTTTTTATGAAATAATTTTTGAATATGAAAATATTTTTGAAAGTATATCAAATTTTGATGAAAAATGTCATTATTTGGTCAGAAAATGTTGTATAATATCATATCTCATCAAAAAATGTAAAATGATCATGGGCAAGTGCATGCTGTTTGTGCAAATTCGCTTGGTTCGAAAAACCGCTTTCTCTTTGTCCTAGAAGCCTGAGACTTGCGGAATCGCTTTTTCAGGGTCTAAGAAACTCATTATTGACAACACTTAGAAGGCATTGCAAAATATGTGCTGTTGTTTTGTTTTTGATAAATATGACTTTCTAACATTTTCATTTACTTTTTCCAGTTTTAAATTTTTATGAAAATAATTTTTGAATATGAAAATTAATATTTTTGAAAGTATATCAAATTTATGAAAAATGTCATTATTTGGTCAGAAAATGTTGTATAATATCATATCTCTTCATAAAAATGTAAAATGATCATGGGCAAGTGCATGTTGTTTTGCAAATTCGCTTGGTTCGAAAAACCGCTTTCTCTTTGTCCTAGAAGCCTGAGACTTGCGGAATCGCTTTTTCAGGGTCTAAGAAACTCATTATTGACAACACTTAGAAGGCATTGCAAAATATGTGCTGTTGTTTTGTTTTTGATTAAATATGACTTTCTAAGCCATTTTCATTTACTTTTTCCAGTTTTAAATGTTTTTATGAAATAATTTTTGAATATGAAAATTAATATTTTTGAAAGTATATCAAATTTATCAAAAATGTCATTATTGGTCAGAAAATGTTGTATAATATCATATCTCTTCATAAAAATGTAAAATGATCATTGGCAAGTGCATGCTGTTTTGTGCAAATTCGCTTGGTTCGAAAAACCGCTTTCTCTTTGTCCTAGAAGCCTGAGACTTGCGGAATCGCTTTTTCAGGGTCTAAGAACTCATTATTGACAACACTTAGAAGGCATTGCAAAATATGTGCTGTTGTTTTGTTTTTGATCAAATATGACTTTCTAAACTATTTTCATTTACTTTTTCCAATTTTAAATGTTTTTATGAAATAATTTTTGAATATGAAAATTAATATTTTTGAAAGTAATATAAAATTTTGAAAAATGTCATTATTTGGTCAGAAAATGTTGTGTAATATAATATCTCATAAAAATGTAAAATGATCATGGCAAGTGCATGCTGTTTGTGCAAATTCGCTTGGTTCGAAAAACCGCTTTCTCTTTGTCCTAGAAGCCTGAGACTTGCGGAATCGCTTTTTCAGTCTAAGAAACTCATTATTGACAACACTTAGAAGGCATTGCAAAATATGTGCTGTTGTTTTGTTTTTGATTAAATATGACTTTCTAAGCCATTTTCATTTACTTTTTCCAGTTTTAAATGTTTTTATGATAATAATTTTTGAATATGAAAATTAATATTTTTGAAAGTATATAAATTAATATGAAAAATGTCATTATTTGGTCAGAAAATGTTGTATAATATCATATCTCTCATAAAAAAATGTAAAATGATCATGGGCAAGTGCATGCTGTTTGTGCAAATTCGCTTGGTTCGAAAAACCGCTTTCTCTTTGTCCTAGAAGCCTGAGACTTGCGGAATCGCTTTTTCAGTCTAAGAAACTCATTATTGACAACACTTAGAAGGCATTGCAAAATATGTGCTGTTGTTTTGTTTTTGATTAAATATGACTTTTCTAAGCCATTTTCATTTACTTTTTCCAGTTTTAAATAGTTTTTATGAAATAATTTTTGAAATGAAAATTAATATTTTTGAAAGTATATCAAATTTTGATGAAAAATGTATTTGGTCAGAAAATGTTGTATAATATCATATCTCATCAAAAAATTAAAATGATCATGGGCAAGTGCATGTTGTTTGTGCAAATTCGCTTGGTTCGAAAAACCGCTTTCTCTTTGTCCTAGAAGCCTGAGACTTGCGGAATCGCTTTTTCAGGGTCTAAGAAACTCATTATTGACAACACTTAGAAGGCATTGCAAAATATGTGCTGTTGTTTTGTTTTTGATAAATATGACTTTCTAACATTTTCATTTACTTTTTAATTTTAAATAGTTTTTATGAATAATTTTTGAATATGAAAATAATATTTTTGAAAGTATATCAAATTTATGAAAAATGTCATTATTGGTCAGAAAATGTTGTATAATATAATATCTCATCAAAAAAATGTAAAATGATCATGGGCAAGTGCATGTTGTTTTGTGCAAATTCGCTTGGTTCGAAAAACCGCTTTCTCTTTGTCCTAGAAGCCTGAGACTTGCGGAATCGCTTTTTCAGGGTCTAAGAAACTCATTATTGACAACACTTAGAAGGCATTGCAAAATATGTGCTGTTGTTTTGTTTTTGATTAAATATGACTTTCTAAGCCATTTTCATTTACTTTTTCCAGTTTTAAATTGTTTTTATGATAATAATTTTTGAATGAAAATTAATATTTTTGAAAGTATATAAAATTTATGAAAAATGTCATTATTGGTCAGAAAATGTTGTATAATATCATATCTCATCATAAAAATGTAAAATGATCATGGCAAGTGCATGCTGTTGTGCAAATTCGCTTGGTTCGAAAAACCGCTTTCTCTTTGTCCTAGAAGCCTGAGACTTGCGGAATCGCTTTTTCAGGGTCTAAGAAACTCATTATTGACAACACTTAGAAGGCATTGCAAAATATGTGCTGTTGTTTTGTTTTTGATTAAATATGACTTTCTAAGCCATTTTCATTTACTTTTTCCAGTTTTAAATTGTTTTTATGATATAATAATTTTTGAATGAAAATTAATATTTTTGAAAGTAATATAAAATTAATATCAAAAATGTCATTAATTGGTCAGAAAATGTTGTATAATATCATATCTCTCATAAAAATGTAAAATGATCATGGCAAGTGCATGCTGTTTGTGCAAATTCGCTTGGTTCGAAAAACCGCTTTCTCTTTGTCCTAGAAGCCTGAGACTTGCGGAATCGCTTTTTCAGGGTCTAAGAAACTCATTATTGACAACACTTAGAAGGCATTGCAAAATATGTGCTGTTGTTTTGTTTTTGATAAATATGACTTTCTAAGCCATTTTCATTTACTTTTTCCAGTTTTAAATGTTTTTATGAAATAATTTTTGAATATGAAAATTAATATTTTTGAAAGTAATATAAATTTATGAAAAATGTCATTATTTGGTCAGAAAATGTTGTTGTAATATAATATCTCATAAAAAAATGTAAAATGATCATGGGCAAGTGCATGTTGTTTGCAAATTCGCTTGGTTCGAAAAACCGCTTTCTCTTTGTCCTAGAAGCCTGAGACTTGCGGAATCGCTTTTTCAGGGTCTAAGAAACTCATTATTGACAACACTTAGAAGGCATTGCAAAATATGTGCTGTTGTTTTGTTTTTGATTAAATATGACTTTCTAAGCCATTTTCATTTACTTTTTCCAGTTTTAAATGTTTTTATGAAAATAATTTTTGAATATGAAAATTAATATTTTTGAAAGTATATCAAATTAATATGAAAAATGTCATTATTGGTCAGAAAATGTTGTATAATATCATATCTCTCATAAAAATGTAAAATGATCATGGGCAAGTGCATGCTGTTTGTGCAAATTCGCTTGGTTCGAAAAACCGCTTTCTCTTTGTCCTAGAAGCCTGAGACTTGCGGAATCGCTTTTTCAGGGTCTAAGAAACTCATTATTGACAACACTTAGAAGGCATTGCAAAATATGTGCTGTTGTTTTGTTTTTGATAAATATGACTTTCTAACATTTTCATTTACTTTTTCCAGTTTTAAATAGTTTTTATGAATAATAATTTTTGAATATGAAAATTAATATTTTTGAAAGTATATCAAATTTTATGAAAAATGTCATTATTTGGTCAGAAAATGTTGTATAATATCATATCTCATCAAAAAAATGTAAAATGATCATGGGCAAGTGCATGTTGTTTGTGCAAATTCGCTTGGTTCGAAAAACCGCTTTCTCTTTGTCCTAGAAGCCTGAGACTTGCGGAATCGCTTTTTCAGGGTCTAAGAAACTCATTGACAACACTTAGAAGGCATTGCAAAATATGTGCTGTTGTTTTGTTTTTGATTAAATATGACTTTCTAAGCCATTTTCATTTACTTTTTCCATTTTTAAATGTTTTTATGAAATAATTTTTGAATATGAAAATTAATATTTTTGAAAGTATATCAAATTTATGAAAAATGTCATTATTGGTCAGAAAATGTTGTATAATATAATATCTTCATCAAAAAATGTAAAATGATCATGGCAAGTGCATGTGTTTGTGCAAATTCGCTTGGTTCGAAAAACCGCTTTCTTTGTCCTAGAAGCCTGAGACTTGCGGAATCGCTTTTTCAGGTCTAAGAAACTCATTATGACAACACTTAGAAGGCATTGCAAAATATGTGCTGTTGTTTTGTTTTTGATTAAATATGACTTTCTAAGCCATTTTCATTTACTTTTTCCAGTTTTAAATTTTTATAATTTTTGAATAATTTGAATAAAATTATATTTTGAAAGTATATAAAATTAATATCAAAAATGTCATTATTTGGTCAGAAAATGTTGTATAATATCATATCTCTTCATAAAAATGTAAAATGATCATGGCAAGTGCATGCTGTTTGTGCAAATTCGCTTGGTTCGAAAAACCGCTTTCTCTTTGTCCTAGAAGCCTGAGACTTGCGGAATCGCTTTTTCAGGTCTAAGAAACTCATTTGACAACACTTAGAAGGCATTGCAAAATATGTGCTGTTGTTTTGTTTTTGATTAAATATGACTTTCTAACATTTTCATTTACTTTTTCCATTTTAAATATTTTTATGAAATAATTTTTGAATATGAAAATTAATATTTTTGAAAGTTATATCAAATTTGATGAAAAATGTCATTATTTGGTCAGAAAATGTTGTATAATATAATATCTCATCAAAAAATGTAAAATGATCATGGGCAAGTGCATGTTGTTTTTGCAAATTCGCTTGGTTCGAAAAACCGCTTTCTCTTTGTCCTAGAAGCCTGAGACTTGCGGAATCGCTTTTTCAGGGTCTAAGAAACTCATTATTGACAACACTTAGAAGGCATTGCAAAATATGTGCTGTTGTTTTGTTTTTGATAAATATGACTTTCTAAACATTTTCATTTACTTTTTCCATTTTAAATGTTTTTATGAAATAATTTTTGAATATGAAAATTAATATTTTTGAAAGTATATAAAATTAATATGAAAAATGTCATTATTTGGTCAGAAAATGTTGATAATAATAATATCTAATAAAAAATGTAAAATGATATGGCAAGTGCATGTTTGTGCAAATTCGCTTGGTTCGAAAAACCGCTTTCTCTTTGTCCTAGAAGCCTGAGACTTGCGGAATCGCTTTTTCAGTCTAAGAAACTCATTATTGACAACACTTAGAAGGCATTGCAAAATATGTGCTGTTGTTTTGTTTTTGATTAAATATGACTTTCTAAGCCATTTTCATTTACTTTTTCCAGTTTTAAATTGTTTTTATGATATAATAATTTTTGAATGAAAATTATATTTTTGAAAGTATATAAAATTAATATCAAAAATGTCATTAATTGGTCAGAAAATGTTGTATAATATCATATCTCTTCATAAAAATGTAAATGATCATTGGCAAGTGCATGCTGTTTGTGCAAATTCGCTTGGTTCGAAAAACCGCTTTCTCTTTGTCCTAGAAGCCTGAGACTTGCGGAATCGCTTTTTCGGTCTAAGAAACTCATTATTGACAACACTTAGAAGGCATTGCAAAATATGTGCTGTTGTTTTGTTTTTGATTAAATATGACTTTTCTAACATTTTCATTTACTTTTTCCATTTTAAATAGTTTTTATGAAATAATTTTTGAATATGAAAATTAATATTTTTGAAAGTTATATCAAATTTGATGAAAAATGTCATTATTTGGTCAGAAAATGTTGTATAATATCATATCTCATCAAAAAATATAAAATGATCATGGGCAAGTGCATGTTGTTTGTGCAAATTCGCTTGGTTCGAAAAACCGCTTTCTCTTTGTCCTAGAAGCCTGAGACTTGCGGAATCGCTTTTTCAGGGTCTAAGAAACTCATTATTGACAACACTTAGAAGGCATTGCAAAATATGTGCTGTTGTTTTGTTTTTGATTAAATATGACTTTCTAAACATTTTCATTTACTTTTTCCAGTTTTAAATAGTTTTTATGAAATAATTTTTGAATATGAAAATTAATATTTTTGAAAGTTATATCAAATTTTGATGAAAAATGTCATTATTTGGTCAGAAAATGTTGTATAATATCATATCTCATCAAAAAAATGTAAAATGATCATGGGCAAGTGCATGTTGTTTGTGCAAATTCGCTTGGTTCGAAAAACCGCTTTTTCTTTGTCCTAGAAGCCTGAGACTTGCGGAATCGCTTTTTCAGGGTCTAAGAAACTCATTATTGACAACACTTAGAAGGCATTGCAAAATATGTGCTGTTGTTTGTTTTTGATTAATATGTCTTTCTAAGCCATTTCATTTACTTTTCCAGTTTAAATTGTTTATGATATAATAATTTTGAATATGAAAATTATATTTTGAAAAGTAATATAAATTAATATCAAAATGTCATTATTGGTCAGAAATGTTGTATAAATATATATCTTTCATAAAATGTAAATGATCATTGGCAAGTGCATGCTGTTTGTGCAAATTCGCTTGGTTCGAAAAACCGCTTTCTCTTTTCCTAGAAGCCTGAGACTTGCGGAATCGCTTTTCAGGGTCTAAGAAACTCATTATTGACAACACTTAGAAGGCATGCAAATATGTGCTGTTGTTTTGTTTTTGATCAATATGACTTTCTAAACTATTTTCATTTACTTTTTCCATTTTAAATAGTTTTTATGAAATAATTTTGAATATGAAATTAATATTTTTGAAAGTTATATCAAATTTTGATGAAAAATGTCATATTTGGTCAGAAATGTTGTATAATATATATCTCATCAAAAAAATGTAAATATATCATGGGCAAGTGCATGCTGTTTTGCAAATTCGCTTGTTCGAAAAACCGCTTTCTCTTTGTCCTAGAAGCCTGAGACTTGCGGAATCGCTTTTTCAGGGTCTAAGAAACTCATTATTGACAACACTTAGAAGGCATTGCAAAATATGTGCTGTTGTTTTGTTTTTGATTAAATATGTCTTTCTAAGCCATTTTCATTTACTTTTTCCAGTTTAAATGTTTTTATGAAATAATTTTTGAATTGAAAATTAATATTTTTGAAGTAATATAAATTATATCAAAAATGTCATTATTTGGTCAGAAAATGTTGTATAATATCATATATCTTCAAAAAAATGTAAAAATGATCATGGGCAAGTGCATGCTGTTTGTGCAAATTCGCTTGGTTCGAAAAAACCGCTTTCTCTTTGTCCTAGAAGCCTGAGACTTGCGGAATCGCTTTTTCAGGGTCTAAGAATCTCATTATTGACAACACTAGAAGGCATTGCAAAATATGTGCTGTTGTTTTGTTTTTAATCAAATATGACTTTCTAAACCATTTCATTTACTTTTTCCAGTTTTAAATAGTTTTTATGAAATAATAATTTTTGAATATGAAAATAATATTTTTGAAAGTATATTCAAATTTGATGAAAAATGTAATTATTTGGTCAGAAAATGTTGTGTATAAATCATATCTCATCAAAAAAATGTAAAATGATCATGGGCAAGTGCATGGTTTGTGCAAATTCGCTTGGTTCGAAAAAACCGCTTTCTCTTTGTCCTAGAAGCCTGAGACTTGCGGAATCGCTTTTTCAGTTCTAAGAAACTCATTATTGACAACACTTAGAAGGCATTGCAAAATATGTGCTGTTGTTTTGTTTTTTGATCAATATGACTTTCTAAACATTTTCATTCACTTTTTCCAATTTTAAATAGTTTTTATGAAATAATTTTTGAATATGAAAATATATTTTTGAAAGTTATATCAATTTTTGATGAAAAATGTCATTATTTGGTCAGAAAATGTTGTATAAATATAATATCTCATCAAAAAAATGTAAAATGATCATGGGCAAGTGCATGCTGTTTTTGGCAAATTCGCTTGGTTCGAAAAACCGCTTTCTCTTTGTCCTAGAAGCCTGAGACTTGCGGAATCGCTTTTTCAGGGTCTAAGAAACTCATTATTGACAACACTTAGAAGGCATTGCAAAATATGTGCTGTTGTTTTGTTTTTGATTAAATATGTCTTTCTAAGCCATTTCATTTACTTTTTCCAGTTTTAAATTGTTTTTATGATATAATAATTTTTGAATGAAAATTAATATTTTTGAAAGTAATATGAAATTATATCAAAAATGACATTAATTGGTCAGAAAATGTTGTATAATATCATATCTCTTCATAAAAATGATAAAATGATCATTGGCAAGTGCATGCTGTTTGTGCAAATTCGCTTGGTTCGAAAAACCGCTTTCTCTTTGTCCTAGAAGCCTGAGACTTGCGGAATCGCTTTTTCAGGGTCTAAGAATCTCATTATTGACAACACTTAGAAGGATTGCAAAATATGTGCTGTTGTTTTGTTTTTGATCAAATATGACTTTCTAAACCTATTTTCATTTACTTTTTCCAATTTTAAATCGTTTTTATGAAATAATTTTGAATATGAAAATTATATTTTTGAAAGTATATAAATTAATATGAAAAATGTCATATTTGGTCAGGAAATGTTGTTAATAATAATATCTAATAAAAAAATGTTAAATGATTATGGGCAAGTGCATGCAGTTTGTGCAAATTCGCTTGGTTCGAAAAACCGCTTTTCTTTGTCCTAGAAGCCTGAGACTTGCGGAATCGCTTTTTCAGTTCTAAGAAACTCATTATTGACAACACTTAGAAGGCATTGCAAAATATGTGCTGTTGTTTTGTTTTTGATTAAATATGACTTTTTAAGCCATTTTCATTTACTTTTTCCAGTTTTAAATAGTTTTTTATGAAATAATAATTTTTGAATATGAAAATTAATATTTTTGAAAGTTATATCAAATTTTGATGAAAAAGTAATTATTTGGTCAGAAAATGTTGTATAATATCATATCTCATCATAAAATATAAAATGATCATGGGCAAGTGCATGTGTTTGTGCAAATTCGCTTGGTTCGAAAAACCGCTTTCTCTTTGTCCTAGAAGCCTGAGACTTGCGGAATCGCTTTTTCAGGGTCTAAGAAACTCATTCTTGACAACACTTAGAAGGCATGCAAAATATGTGCTGTTGTTTTGTTTTGATAAATATGTCTTTCTAAGCATTTTCATTTACTTTTTCAATTTTAAATTGTTTTTGTGATAATAATTTTTGAATATGATAATTATATTTTTGAAAGTATATAAATTTTATAAAAATGTCATTATTGGTCAGAAAATGTTGTATAATATCATATCTCTTCATAAAAATGTAAAATGATCATGGGCAAGTGCATGCTGTTTGTGCAAATTCGCTGGTTCGAAAACCGCTTTCTCTTGTCTAGAAGCCTGAGACTTGCGGAATCGCTTTTTCAGGGTCTAAGAATCTCATTTTGACAACACTTAGAAGCATTGCAAATATGTGCTGTTGTTTTGTTTTTGAAAATATGACTTTCTAAACATTTTCATTACTTTTCAATTTTTAAATAGTTTTTGAAATAATTTTTGAATATGAAATTAATATTTTGAAAGTATATAAATTTATGAAAAATGTCATTATTTGGTCAGAAAATGTTGTATAATATATATCTCATCAAAAATGTAAAATGATCATGGCAAGTGCATGTTTGTGCAAATTCGCTTGGTTCGAAAAACCGCTTTCTCTTTGTCCTAGAAGCCTGAGACTTGCGGAATCGCTTTTTCAGGGTCTAAGAAACTCATTATTGACAACACTTAGAAGGCATTGCAAAATATGTGCTGTTGTTTTGTTTTTGATTAAATATGCTTTCTAAACCATTTTCATTTACTTTTTCAGTTTTAAATAGTTTTTATGAAATAATTTTTGAATATGAAAATTAATATTTTTGAAAGTTAATAAAATTAATGAAAAATGTCATTATTGGTCAGAAAATGTTGTATAATATATATCTCATCATAAAAATGTAAAATGATCATGGGCAAGTGCATGTGTTTGTGCAAATTCGCTTGGTTCGAAAAACCGCTTTCTCTTTGTCCTAGAAGCCTGAGACTTGCGGAATCGCTTTTTCAGGGTCTAAGAAACTCATTATTGACAACACTTAGAAGGCATTGCAAAATATGTGCTGTTGTTTTGTTTTTGATTAAATATGACTTTCTAAGCCATTTTCATTTACTTTTTCCAGTTTTAAATAGTTTTTATGAAATAATTTTTGAATATGAAAATTAATATTTTTGAAAGTTTATCAAATTTTGATGAAAAATGTCATTATTTGGTCAGAAAATGTTGTATAATATAATATCTCTCAAAAAAATGTAAAATGATCATGGGCAAGTGCATGTTGTTTGCAAATTCGCTTGTTCGAAAAACCGCTTTCTCTTTGTCCTAGAAGCCTGAGACTTGCGGAATCGCTTTTTCAGGGTCTAAGAAACTCATTATTGACAACACTTAGAAGGCATTGCAAAATATGTGCTGTTGTTTTGTTTTTGATTAAATATGACTTTCTAACTATTTTCATTTACTTTTTCCAGTTTTAAATGTTTTTATGAAATAATTTTTGAATATGAAAATTAATATTTTTGAAAGTAATATAAATTAATATGAAAATTAATTTGGTCAGAAAATGTTGTATAATAATATCTATAAAAAATGTAAATGATCATGGCAAGTGCATGCAGTTTGTGCAAATTCGCTTGGTTCGAAAAACCGCTTTCTCTTTGTCCTAGAAGCCTGAGACTTGCGGAATCGCTTTTTCAGGGGTCTAAGAAACTCATTATTGACAACACTTAGAAGGCATTGCAAATATGTGCTGTTGTTTGTTTTGATTAAATATGCTTTTAACCATTTATTACTTTTTCCAGTTTTAAATGTTTTATGAAATAATTTTGAATATAAATTAATATTTTGAAATAATATAAATTATATCAAAATGTCATTAATTGGTCAGAAAATGTGTATAATATATTCTCAAAAAAATTAAAATGATATTGGCAAGTGCATGCTGTTTGTGCAATTCGCTTGGTTCGAAAAAACCGCTTTCTCTTTGTCCTAGAAGCCTGAGACTTGCGGAATCGCTTTTTCAGGTCTAAGAACTCATTATTGACAACACTTAGAAGGCATTGCAAAATATGTGCTGTTGTTTGTTTTTTGATCAATATGACTTTCTAAACTATTTCATTCACTTTTCAATTTTAAATGTTTTTATGAAATAATTTTTGAATATGAAAATTAATATTTTTGAAAGTATATAAAATTAATATGAAAAATGTCATTATTTGGTCAGAAATTGTTGTAATATAATATCTATCAAAAAAATGTAAAATGATCATGGGCAAGTGCATGCGTTTGTGCAAATTCGCTTGTTTCGAAAAAACCGCTTTCTCTTTGTCCTAGAAGCCTGAGACTTGCGGAATCGCTTTTCCAGTTCTAGAAACTCATTATGACAACACTTAGAAGGCATTGCAAATATGTGCTGTTGTTTTGTTTTTGATTAAATATGACTTTTAAGCCATTTTCATTTACTTTTCCAGTTTTAAATTGTTTTTATGAATATAATTTTTGAAATAAAATTAATATTTTTGAAAGTATATAAATTATATCAAAAATGTAATTAATTGGTCAGAAAATGTTGTATAATATCATATCTCTTCATAAAAATGTAAAATGATCATTGGCAAGTGCATGCTGTTTGTGCAAATTCGCTTGGTTCGAAAACCGCTTTCTCTTGCCTAGAAGCCTGAGACTTGCGGAATTGCTTTTCAGGTCTAAGAAACTCATTTGACAACACTTAGAAGGCATTGCAAAATATGTGCTTGTTTTTGTTTTTGATCAAATATGACTTTCTAAACTATTTTCATCACTTTTCATTTTTAAATAGTTTTTATGAAATAATTTTGAATATGAAAATATATTTTTGAAAGTATATAAATTTTGATGAAAAATGTCATTATTGTCAGAAAATGTTGTATAATATAATTCTCATCAAAAAAATGTAAAATATCATGGGCAAGTGCATGTGTTTTGCAAATTCGCTTGGTTCGAAAAACCGCTTTCTCTTTGTCCTAGAAGCCTGAGACTTGCGGAATCGCTTTTCAGGTCTAAGAAACTCATTATTGACAAAACTTAGAAGGCATGCAAAATATGTGCTGTTGTTTTGTTTTGATTAAATATGTCTTTCTAAGCCATTTTCATTTACTTTTTCCAGTTTTTAAATGTTTTATGATATAATAATTTTTGAATATGAAAATTATATTTTTGAAAGTATATAAAATTTATATCAAAAATGTCATTAATTTGGTCAGAAAATGTGTATAATATATATCTCTTCAATAAAAATGTAAAATGATCATGGCAAGTGCATGTGGTTTTGCAAATTCGCTTGGTTCGAAAAACCGCTTTCTCTTTGTCCTAGAAGCCTGAACTTGCGGAATCGCTTTTCAGGGTCTAAGAATCTCATTATTGACAACACTTAGAAGGCATTGCAAAATATGTGCTGTTGTTTTGTTTTTGACTCAATATGACTTTCTAAACATTTTCATTTACTTTTCCATTTTAAATTGTTTTTATATAATATTTTTGATATGAAAATTATATTTTTGAAAGTAATATAAAATTATATGAAAAATTCATTATTGGTCAGAAAATGTTGTATTAATATATATTCATAAAAAAAATGTAAAATGATCATGGGCAAGTGCATGCTGTTTGTGCAAATTCCTTGTTTCGAAAAACCTTTCTCTTTGTCTAGGAAGCCTGAGACTTGCCGGAATCGCTTTTTCAGGTCTAAGAACTCATATTGACAACACTTAGAAGGCATGCATCAAAATATGTGCTGTTGTTTTGTTTTGATTCAAATATGACTTTTCTAAGCCATTTCATTACTTTTTCCAGTTTTTAATGTTTTATGAAATAATTTTTGAATATGAAAATTATATTTTGAAGATTATATCAATTTTATGAAAAATGTCATTATTGGGTCAGAAAGATTGTGTAATATATATCTCATCAAAAAAATGTAAATGAATCATGGGCAAGTGCATGTGTTTGTGCAAATTCGCTTGGTTCGAAAAAAACCGCTTTCTATTTTGTCCTAGAAGCCTGAGACTTGCGGAATCGCTTTTTCAGTCTAAGAAACTCATTATTGACAACACTTAGAAGGCATTGCAAAATATGCTTGCTGTTGTTTTGTTTTTGATTAAATATGTCTTTTCTAACCATTTCATTTACTTTTTTCAATTTTAAAATATTTTTATGAAATAATTTTTGAATATGAAAATTAATATTTTTGAAAGTTATATCAAATTTTGATGAAAAAATGTAATTATTTGGTCAGAAAATGTTGTATAATATCATATCTCATCATAAAAAATGTAAAATGATCATTGGGCAAGTGCATGTGTTTGTGCAAATTCGCTTGGTTCGAAAAACCGCTTTCTCTTGTCCTAGAAGCCTGAGACTTGCGGAATCGCTTTTTCAGGGTCTAAGAAACTCATTCTTGACACACTTAGAAGGCATTGCAAAATATGTGCTGTTGTTTTGTTTTTGATCAAATATGTCTTTCTAAGCCATTTTCATTCACTTTTTCGTTTTTTAAATAGTTTTTGTATATAATAATTTTTGAATATGAAATTTATATTTTGAAAGTTATATAAATTTTTGATGAAAATGTCATATTTGGTCAGAAAATGTTGTATAATATAATATCTCATCAAAAAATGTAAAATGATCATGGGCAAGTGCATGTTGTTTTTGCAAATTCGCTTGGTTCGAAAAAACCGCTTTTTCTTTGTCCTAGAAGCCTGAGACTTGCGGAATCGCTTTTTTCAGGGTCTAAGAACTCATTATTGACAACACTTAGAAGGCATTGCAAAATATGTGCTGTTGTTTTGTTTTTGATTAAATATCTTTCTAAGCCATTTTCATTTACTTTTTCCAGTTTTAAATGTTTTTATGAAAATAATTTTTGAATATGAAAATTAATATTTTTGAAAGTAATATAAATTTATGAAAAATGTCATTATTTGGTCAGAAAATGTTGTATAATATATCTCTTCATAAAAATGTAAAATGATCATGGCAAGTGCATGCTGTTTGTGCAAATTCGCTTGGTTCGAAAAACCGCTTTCTCTTTGTCCTAGAAGCCTGAGACTTGCGGAATCGCTTTTTCAGGGTCTAAGAAACTCATTATTGACAACACTTAGAAGGCATTGCAAAATATGTGCTGTTGTTTTGTTTTTGATCATAAATGACTTTCTAAACTATTTTCATTTACTTTTTCCAGTTTTAAATGTTTTTATGAAATAATTTTTGAATATGAAAATTAATATTTTTGAAAGTAATATAAATTTAATATGAAAAATGTCATTATTTGGTCAGAAAATGTTGTGTAATATATATCTAATAAAAATGTAAAATGATCATGGGCAAGTGCATGCAGTTTGTGCAAATTCGCTTGGTTCGAAAAACCGCTTTCTCTTTGTCCTAGAAGCCTGAGACTTGCGGAATCGCTTTTTCAGTCTAAGAAACTCATTATTGACAACACTTAGAAGGCATTGCAAAATATGTGCTGTTGTTTTGTTTTTGATTAAATATGACTTTTAAGCCATTTTCATTTACTTTTTCCAGTTTTAAATAGTTTTTATGAAATAATTTTTGAATATGAAAATTAATATTTTTGAAAGTTATATCAAATTTATGAAAATGTATTATTTGGTCAGAAAATGTTGTATAATATCATATCTCTCATAAAAAATGTAAAATGATCATGGCAAGTGCATGTTGTTTGTGCAAATTCGCTTGGTTCGAAAAACCGCTTTCTCTTTGTCCTAGAAGCCTGAGACTTGCGGAATCGCTTTTTCAGGGTCTAAGAAACTCATTATTGACAACACTTAGAAGGCATTGCAAAATATGTGCTGTTGTTTTGTTTTTGATTAAATATGTCTTTCTAAGCCATTTTCATTTACTTTTTCCAGTTTTAAAGTTTTTGAATAATAATTTTTGAATATGAAATTAATATTTTTGAAAGTATATAAAATTTATGAAAAATGTCATTATTTGGTCAGAAAATGTTGTATAATATCATATCTCTCATAAAAATGTAAAATGATCATGGGCAAGTGCATGCTGTTTGTGCAAATTCGCTTGGTTCGAAAAACCGCTTTCTCTTCCTAGAAGCCTGAGACTTGCGGAATCGCTTTTTCAGGGACTAAGAAACTCATTATTGACAACACTTAGAAGGCATTGCAAAATATGTGCTGTTGTTTTGTTTTTGATCAAATATGACTTTCTAAACCATTTTCATTTACTTTTTCCAATTTTAAATAGTTTTTATGAAATAATTTTTGAATATGAAAATAATATTTTTGAAAGTATATAAATTTATGAAAAATGTCATTATTGGTCAGAAAATGTTGTATAATATCATATCTCATCAAAAAATGTAAAATGATCATGGCAAGTGCATGTTGTTTTTGCAAATTCGCTTGGTTCGAAAAACCGCTTTTCTTTGTCCTAGAAGCCTGAGACTTGCGGAATCGCTTTTTCAGGGTCTAAGAAACTCATTATTGACAACACTTAGAAGGCATTGCAAAATATGTGCTGTTGTTTTGTTTTTGATTAAATATGACTTTCTAAGCCATTTTCATTTACTTTTTCCAGTTTTAAATTGTTTTTATGATATAATAATTTTTGAATAAAATTAATATTTTTGAAAGTAATATAAATTAATATCAAAAATGTCATTATTGGTCAGAAAATGTTGTATAATATATCTCTTCATAAAAATGTAAAATGATCATGGCAAGTGCATGCTGTTTGTGCAAATTCGCTTGGTTCGAAAAACCGCTTTCTCTTTGTCCTAGAAGCCTGAGACTTGCGGAATCGCTTTTTCAGTCTAAGAAACTCATTATTGACAACACTTAGAAGGCATTGCAAAATATGTGCTGTTGTTTTGTTTTTGATTAAATATGACTTTTAAGCCATTTTCATTTACTTTTTCCATTTTAAATAGTTTTTATGAAATAATAATTTTTGAATATGAAAATTAATATTTTTGAAAGTTATAAATTTTGATGAAAAATGTCATTATTTGGTCAGAAAATGTTGTATAATATATATCTCATCATAAAAATGTAAAATGATCATGGGCAAGTGCATGTGTTTTGCAAATTCGCTTGGTTCGAAAAACCGCTTTCTCTTTGTCCTAGAAGCCTGAGACTTGCGGAATCGCTTTTTCAGGGTCTAAGAAACTCATTATTGACAACACTTAGAAGGCATTGCAAAATATGTGCTGTTGTTTTGTTTTTGATTAAATATGACTTTCTAAGCCATTTTCATTTACTTTTTCAGTTTTAAATAGTTTTTATGAAATAATTTTTGAATATGAAAATTAATATTTTTGAAAGTTATATCAAATTTATGAAAAATGTCATTATTTGGTCAGAAAATGTTGTATAATATAATATCTCATCAAAAAAATGTAAAATGATCATGGGCAAGTGCATGTGTTTTGCAAATTCGCTTGGTTCGAAAAACCGCTTTCTCTTTGTCCTAGAAGCCTGAGACTTGCGGAATCGCTTTTTCAGGGTCTAAGAAACTCATTATTGACAACACTTAGAAGGCATTGCAAAATATGTGCTGTTGTTTTGTTTTTGATTAAATATGACTTTCTAAGCCATTTTCATTTACTTTTTCCAGTTTTAAATAGTTTTTATGAATAATAATTTTTGAATATGAAAATTAATATTTTTGAAAGTAATATAAATTTATCAAAAATGTCATTATTTGGTCAGAAAATGTTGTATAATATCATATCTCTCATAAAAATGTAAAATGATCATGGGCAAGTGCATGCTGTT
>JBCEWE010002143.1:0-17505 GCA_039877035.1 Silurus lanzhouensis
AAAATATTGCTGTTTGTTTTTGATTAAATATGACTTTTCTAAACTATTCATTTACTTTCTCCAGTTTTAAATAGTTTTAATGAAAAATAATTTTTGAATATGAAAATGAATATTTTTGAAAGTTATATCAAATTTTGATGAAAAATGTCATTATTTGGTCAGAAAATGTTGTATAATATCATATCTCATCATAAAAATGTAAAATGATCATGGGCAAGTGCATAGTGTTTGTGCAAATTCGCTTGGTTCGAAAAACCGCTCTTGTCCTAGAAGCCTGAGACTTGCGGAATCGCTTTTCAGGGTCTAAGAACTCATTATTGACAACACTTAAGCATGCAAAATATGTGCTGTTGTTTTGTTTTGATCAAATATGACTTTCTAAGCCATTTTCATTCACTTTTTCAATTTTTAAATGTTTTTATGAATAATAATTTTTGAATATGAAAATTAAATTTTTGAAAGTTATATAAATTTTGATGAAAATGTCATTACTTGGTCAGAAAATGTTGTATAATATAATATCTCATCAAAAAATTTAAAATGTTAATGGGCAAGTGCATGCTGTTTTTGCAAATTCGCTTGGTTCGAAAAACCGCTTTCTTCTTTGTCCTAGAAGCCTGAGACTTGCGGAATCGCTTTTTCAGGGTCTAAGAAACTCATTATTGACAACACTTAGAAGGCATTGCAAATATGTGCTGTTGTTTTGTTTTTGATCAATATGACTTTCTAAACTTTTTCATTTACTTTTTCCAGTTTTAAATAGTTTTATGAAATAATAATTTTTGAATATGAAAATTAATATTTTTGAAAGTAATATAAAATTAATATGAAAAATGTCATTATTTGGTCAGAAAATGTTGTATAATATATATCTCTTCATAAAAATGTAAAATGATCATTGGCAAGTGCATGCAAATTCGCTTGGTTCGAAAAACCGAAATACCAATGTTTTGGTATATCATATCTCATCAAAAACATGTGAAATTATCATGGTAAATTGCATGATTTTTGTGCAAATTCGCTTGGTTTGAAATACCGCTTTATCGTTATCCTAGAAGCCTGAGATTTGCGGAATCTCTTTTCAGGGTCTAAGAAACTCATTTTTGACAACACTTACAAATATGTGCTGTTGTTTTGTTTTGATTAATTATGACTTTCTAAGCCATTTTCATTCACTTTTTGCAGTTTTTATAAAATTATGATTTTTTAATATGAAAATGTATATTTTTGAAAGGTAATAAAATTGATTTTTATAAATGTCATTATTTGGTCAGAAAATGTGAATAATTAAATCACAACATAAACATGTAAAATGATATATGAATTTGCGGGGTACAGTGATGGTGATAAGAAGCAAAAAGTAGTCCTGAGACAATGAAGCAGTCTGTTGACATTTACTACAGTCCAATCCATCCTCAAAGCACCCATTCTTACTCCGGATTTTCATGGAACCACACCCAGGCGTTGATGAGAAACCGTCCCAAGCTGCACAAAGTGGCCTCCAGTCTAAGATAACACTATTCAGAGGCAGGTCTGGACGAAGAGGGACGAAGTGGGAGAGAAAGAGGGGTGACAGGAAGAGAAGGATATGGATTTTTATGTCTTTACTGTTGTATGAAATTTAATGTCACTTTGGACTCTGGCAAGGCCTGCACCTTTTGATCTACGTATGCCTGGAGGATCATACTGATACAAAAATTCACTCAGATACTGCGGTGAGAAACAGTTAAGTGCTTTATACATCAGTAGTAGCATTTTATAATTAATGTAAGATTTGATTGGGAGCCAATGAAGACTGATTAAAACAGGGGTGATATGGTCATATTTTCTAGATCTAGTGACAACTCTTGCTGCTGCATTCGGAAGACTTTTTATGCACTTACTTAAACACCCATACAGTTAAAGTAGTCTAATCAAGATGTAACAAAAGATTGAACTAGTTTTTCTGCATATTGTAACGACATCATATTTTTTAATTTTAGCATTATTTCTAAGGTGAAAGAAGGCGATCCTGGTAATATTATTCACGTGAGCCTCAAAAGGAAAAATTGCCCTCAAAATTGCTCAAAAATGTTTGAAGCCAACATTGTTTTTGGAGCACCATTCGTTCATCCAGACCCTTTTATTTACCAAGAGAATTCTCAGCCGTTGTTGTGACTGAGGTGTACATTCCGCCGGATGCTAATGCGAAACTAGCTATGGAGGAACTGCACGCAGCTATCAGCAAACAGCATTCTGCACATCCCGAAGGAGCTATCATTGTTGCTGGAGATTTCAACCAGTTCAACCTGAGATCTGAGATCCAAAATTTCACCGCAATGTCTCCTGCTCTACCAGAGGAGACAAAACACTGTACGAGGTGTACACAAACATACCTGGGGTATACACAGCCATTTCCCTCCCCCACTTGGGTCAGTCGGATAACCTCTCTTTGTTCATGCTACCCAAATACACACCACTGATCAAACGGGTGAAATCAGCTGTGAGGACATTAAAGGTATGGCCAGAGTGGACCATTTCTTTTCTACAGCAACAGTTTCAGGATACTGACTGGAACGTTTGCTTCACGGGCCACACTGGACTCTCACACGAACATTTATACTTCATCTGTTTTGGACCATATCAACACGTGCATTGACAAGTTCACTACCGTCAAACACGTGAAATGCTTTCTTAATCAGAAGCCGTGGATAAACTCTGAAGTCCGTCTCTTGTTGAAAGCAAGAGATGCGGCCTTTAAATCTGGCAACGTAGAGGACTACAATAGAGCCAGGGCCAACCTGAAAAGAGGCATTAGGAGAGCAAAACTCATATTTAAACTCGACATAGAAGAGCACATTCACAACTTTGACCCCAGATGCACGTGGAAAGGCATCCAGACCAACACAGACTACAAATGTACAGCTCAACAGCAGTCCCTTCCAACCGGACGAACACAGTAGTTTTTTTGCTCGTTTCGATCAAAGCACAGGACATTTCACCTCAACTCTTTTACAGCTTACTTTTACTCTCAATAACAGACGTCTATTCAGCGTTGTAGAGTGGATGCACGCAAAGCAGCTGGCCCAGATGGCATACGTGTTCTCAGAGCATGCGCTGGACAACTGACACAGGTTTTCACTGACATTTTCAACCTGTCACTGGCCCAAGCCATGGTTCCTACATGCCTGAAGACCACAACACTCATACCACAGACTTTAATCTGTTAGGTTGGACAACCAGGTATCCTCAACCCTCATTCTGAACACTGGCAGCCCTGCAGGACTTTCTTGAGACTTTCTTGCTGCCATGATAGATCCTCAGAGATGTGAACTCCCAGGAACTTAAAGCTGGAGACTTGATCTACCTTAAGTTCTACCTGAGCTCTTTAGTCTTTGTGGACTATCGGAAATCCAACAGCAGGAGACATCTACCAGTCAACATCAATGCAGCTGAGGTAGATCGAGTCTCCAGTTTTAAGTTCCTGGGAGTTCACATCTCTGAGGATCTGTCATGGCAGCAGAACACTTCAGCCCTGGTTAAAAAAGCACAACAACGCCTGTACTTCTTGAGAAGTCTCAAGAAATCTCATCTGTCCACAAGGATTTTAACAAGTTTCTACCGCTGCATCATCATGAGCATCCTGACCAACTCCATCACTGTATGGTACGGAGGCTCCACTGTGTGTGACCATAAAGCCCTGCAAAGGGTGGTCAAAACCACCCGACGCATCACTGGCAATCAACTACCTACCATTGAACATCTTCACTATAGCAGATGTCTGCGCAGAGCTCACAACATTATCAAGGACTCTTCACATCCCAGTCACAGACTGTTAACCTCCTTCCATCAAGAAGGAGATACAGGAACTTACGCACCAGAACCAGCAGGTTCAGGGACAGCTTTTTCCATCCACCATTACATTACTAAACTCTACACTACAACGCTAGATCACCAAAAAACAAAACAAAACACAAAACAAAACAATGTATATAACCTCTTTACTGTACTGTTACATAGTATATCTTTTTTACTCCTCATTAAATCTGCACTATTTTTCATTTATCTATATGGATCTTTATATCATTACTGTACATTCTGCCCAACATTTCACATTCATTTATGTGTATATAACGTGTGTGTGTGTATATATATATATATATATATATATATATATATATATATATATATATATATATATATATATATATATATATATATATATATATATATACACATATATACACATATACACAGTACAGACCAAAAGTTTGGACACACCTTCTCATTCAAAGAGTTTTCTATATTTTAATGACTATGAAAATTGAAGAGTCACACTGAAGGCATCAAGGGCTATTTGACCAAGAAGGAGAGTGATGGGGTGCTGCGACAGATTACCTTGCCTCCACAGTCACCGGACCTGAACCCAATCGAGATGGTTTAGAGGTGAGCTGGACCACAGAGAGAAGGCAAAAGGGCCAACAAGTGCCAAGCATCTCTCGGGGAACTCCTTCAAGTCTGTTGGAAGACCATTTCAGGTGACTACCTCTTGAAGCTTATCAAGAAAATGCCAAGAGTGTTCAAAGCAGTAATCAAAGCAAAAGGTGGCTACTTTGAAGAACCTAGAATATGACATTTTTCAGTTGTTTCACACTTTTTTGTTATGTATTTAATTCCATATATAATTCCATGTGTTAAATCATAGTTTTGATGCCTTCAGTGTAAATCTACAATTTTCATAGTCATGAAAAAAAAAAAAATATATATATATATATATATATATATATATATATATATATATATATATATATATATATATATATATATATACATACACACATAAATGAATGTGAAATGTTGGGCAGAATGTACAGTAATGATATAAAGATCCATATAGATAAAAAATAAGGTCAACTATAAAAAAAAATATATATATATATATATATATATATATATATATATATATATATATATATATATATATATATATATATTAGATTGTTTTTTCATCTTGTTAACTTCTTAAATGCCATAATCTTGTAACGTTCACTTTTTCACATTCCTCTTCAATTCTGTATCTTTCTATCATTTATCTCTTTATCTATCTATCTAGCAGTTCAGCTAGATAGATAGATCAAATCTGTTGGGGAATGGTGTTCCCATGGGCAAGCCTTAGCGTTAGCTTTGGCTTTGCGAGTATGCCCCTAAGCAGTCACCCACCATAGTGGAATAGGGAATGCTAACTCCACCTAGGGCATTAAGACTTTCCCCTGCAGAACCGCAGACAGCTCTCGCACTCACTACTTCTTTCTAGACTCTGGATGCGCTCCTCTAATGCGAAGATTTTCTCCGTCAAAGAGCAAACTAGCTTATACTTCTCACAGATAAAATTATTGCTAACAACGGAGAAAGACTGACTAAACATGTCACACTTCACACACTGAATGAACTGGATGTTTGCCTTAATGTGGTTACTGTAGTGTGTGTTTGTAGTTCTGGTGGGAATGGTCTCCACGTACTGCTTTCGAACCCTCGAACAGGGAATAAAGCTCTCTTCCGAAAGCAAAAAGAGACAAAACGGAGACAATGGAAAGTATAGGATGCAGGAAATCAAAACATGATTTGATATATAATCCCAGGACCTCCAACTTATAGGTGAATATGGAGGGAATTATGGTGTTAAATGCTGAACTGTAGTCCACAAACAGCATCTTCGTATAATTCCTTTTTCTTTGGTCCAGGTGGCTCATCGTTGTGTGGAGGAGATGAGCAATGGCGTCCTCAATGAAACGGTTCTGACAGTACGCAAACTGTAGTGGGCCCAGTGTGTCTGGTAGTGATGCAGTGATGAAGTCTCTGACCAGTCTTTCAAAGCACTTTATCACTACTGAGGTCAGGGCTACAGGGCGGTAGTCGTTAAGGCAGGTGGGCTGGGGATTCTTCGGGACAGGAAGAATGGTGGACTGTTTGAAACATGAGGGGACAGATGGCACAGACTGTTCCAGTGAGAGGTTGAATATCTCAGTGAACACCGGTGCTAGCTGGTCAGCGCAGGTTTTCAGAACCCGACCTGTGATGCCATCTGGTCCTGCTGCCTTCCTGGTATTCACTCTCTTGAATGCCCCCCTCACGTCATTCTCCGAGATGGCGAACGTGTTCACCTCTCCGGCTCTCTCGGCATGCACGCTGATAGCGCCGATAGCGTGGTTAGCTGTAGCCTCGAAACAAGTGTAAAAGGTGCTTAGCTCGTCTGCCAGAGAACTGTCCGCATTCACGATTCTAGAAGATGGTGTTCTATAGTCCGTGATGTTGGAGCTGTGACTCTAGTTTCCTCCCGTAGCGCCGCTTTGCTTCCTTCACCGCTCTGCAAACACTGTAAGACGCAGCCTTGTACTCATCCATGTCCTCGGTGGCGAGCCCCGTGTTGTGACATGACATGACAAATCATGTTTTGTCAAAAATATGCTTTTATATATAAAAAAATTTGATAATTATGAAAATATAAATTTCATATGTGTAATTTTATGAAAAGTTATCAAAAAAAAAAACAATACGTAAAAGAAAACAACCAAAATAATACATTTTGCATGTAAAAATTTTTTTAGTTATTACAAAAAAAAAATATGGGTTAGAAAGTCCTAGTTATTCAAAAACGAACCAACACCACGTATTTGGCAAAGCATTCTAGATGCTGTCAAGAATGAGCTTCTTAGGCACTGAAAATGCGATTTTGCAAGTCTCAGGCTTCTAAGAAAAGGAGAAAGCGGTTTTTCGAACCAAGCGTATTTTATATATATATATATATATATATATATATATATATATATATATATATATATATATATATATATATATCAGAGGCGATTTCTTTAAGACTGCAAGGGAAGCTCGGCTTAATTAATGGTCAAATATGTACTATTGTATTAACATTTTATTGACTAAAAATGCGTTAGAAAACGTTCATCTCAAAGACGAGTTCGTTCAGAATCAGTTACATATAGCAGGTCGGCTGACTCGATTTCCTTCTCATACATTCCCGCAGCGTCACAGTGCATTTCCCTATTGAAGCCCAGCGTCCATTGACTTCAATGGGGCTGCTTTGAACGGTTTTTTTCAGCGCTTCGAAACTAGACGGTCATTGGATAAACGCTGCAATTATGTCCCGCCCACGGACGCTCAGCGTCTCTGGGGTGAATGGGGAGTGGGCTGGTCCGGACTCCGAGCTTCTGCGTGATGATTGGAGGGTCTGTCGAAAGACTGCATCTCCTTTTGACTGACAGCGATTCTGTACTATAAGGAATCACTGAAGCTATTCGCGCTCAGTCCCATCGCGGATTTCTCAAGTTCAGTCGAAATAAAAACTGCTGCAACCTATTTCTTTGATATTTGCTTGGCGAAATTGCTTGATTTTCATCATACATTTCACACAATTATACACCACATTCCTTGTTTCAGTTTTACAGAGTTTAATTTTTTTTTTTTAGATCGTTCATTCATTTATTCATTCCTTCATTCATTCATTCATTCATATAACGTTAGTAGGCTAGGCTAGCGTCGTGGGTGAAACTGCGCACGATGGCAGACGGTGCTAATATTGTCGACCTGATTTTGGCGAAGCCATTTGAAAGTGTTCCTTACGAGGAAAAACTTAGAATTAAACAGCAGGGCAGATCAACACCTAAGATTGATTTAGTGCAAAAGATAGGGAAAAATAACAGGTCTTTTCAGCTCTCCTGGTATGACAAAGTTAGCTGGCTGACTGGAAGTGCTGTGACAAATAAAATGTACTGCTGGCCATGCCTCTTGATGAAACCATCTCACGGATGTGTTGTTTGGTCAAAGGTCGGGTTTGGAGATCTGTCTAACTTTGACAGGGCATATAAAAGACATGAAAAGAGCAATGAACATGTGAGTGCATGTGCAAGATTAAGTTGCATGGGCAGGATCAGGGTTGAGCATGCAATAAATGAAGGTGCTCGCATTCAAGTGGCTAAACATTGAAACAATGAAATAGTCAAACAAAACAGGGCCTTCCTAAACCGCCTTATTGATGTGACATCCTTGCTTGGCCGGCAGGAGCTGTCATTTAGGGGACATGATGAGAGTAGTGAATCATCCAACAAGGGGAATTACAGGGAGTTCACAGAAACATTAGCTAAATATGACTCTGTCCTGTCCACACAATTCGAGTCCTCAACTGTGTTTTCTGGTATGTCCCATACTATTCAAAATGATTTGATCTCTGCTCTTGCAGCCACCGTTTCTGATCAGATCAGAGATGAAATTCAGGATGCTCCCTTTTTTGGATGGCAGGTGGATGAAACAACTGATATATCCTGCCGTGCCCAACTCTCTGTCATTGTTCGCTATGTGGATAGTGCAGGTAAAATTCAGGAGCGCTTTATTGGATTTTTTGATGTTTCGGGGGGCGAGATGCCCAGTCCGTTTTTGACATATTAAATGAGAACATGCAGGGCTACAATTTTAAGGACAAGCTTGTGGCACAGACCTATGATGGGGCTGCTGTCATGGCTTCAGATCTCAATGGTCTGCAGGCCAAAGTGAAAGCAATAGCCCCCAGTGCAATGTTTGTGCATTGCTATGCACACCGACTGAATCTGGTGCTGTCACAGGGGGCTAAATGCTTGCCTGAGTGCAGAATTTTTTTTGCATCACTCTCTGGATTTGCCACATTTTTTTCAAAATCCACAAAGAGGACATCTTTTCTGGAGTCTGCAGGCTGTTCAAGGTTGCCCAGAAACGCTCCTACTCGATGGAATTTCACATCACGGATAGTGAGCACTGTGGCAAACAATTATGATGGCCTCCTGCAGACATTTGAGAACATCATTGCAGATACAACAATGGATGATGATACACTGGATTGTGCCAAAGGCTTTGTGAGGAAACTGGAGGATTTTGAGTTTGTGTTCATGTTGTACACATATGAACAAATCTTCTCTGAGACTGATGTGGTCTTTGATATTGTCCAGCAGAGGGTGATGGATGTTCTTTACTGCAAGAACAGAATTGAATCTCTTCTTGCATTTGTCAAAGAGAGAGGTCAGAGGGGGCTTTCCAAGCCATTTATGCCAAAACAGCAGATCTCACATCAGACCCACGAGATGAGCCCATGAGAAAGCGCCGTCTGACCCAATTGCAGGATCCCCAAGTGCGATACAGAAATCTGTACATGGCCATCCTTGATAACATCTTGGAGCAGATTCCTCGACGTTTTTCAAATTTGGAAAGCATGCTCTTCTTAGAATTAGTCAATCCAGGGAAATTTGATGACATGAGACAGGTATTTCCAGAGGAGGCCTTCCAAAGTGTCCTGAAAAGTTATGGCCATCACTTTGATTCAGGAAGACTGAGGTCAGAACTTCAAGTCCTGTATTCAGATCAGGACTTGCAGGGTAACAGGGGAAAGCTGTGTGATTACTTGGTGTTCCTTAAAGACATGGAGTTGGACAGTGCAATGCCTCAGCTTTACAAACTGTTCTCATTAGTGGCAACAATTGGAGCTACATCTGCAGGTGTAGAAAGGAGCTTCTCCTGTTTAAAGCGACTCAAGTCCTACACCCAAAACACAATGGGCCAAGGCCGTTTAAGCAGCCTAGCTCTGCTGGCCATTGAGAGGACACTGGTCAAGTCACTTGAAAAGACTCCTAGTTGGTACGACAGGGTCACAGATCATTTTCTTGAAAAGGAACGTAGGGCAGAATTTACTTTTAAATAAATAGACAATTTTATGATGTAGGCCGAAAATGAGCTTTCCCTCTCTGACAGACCAGTAGCCGCCACTGATATATATATATATATATATATATATAATATATATATATATATATATATATATATATATATATATATATATATATATTAGACTGTTTATTCATCTTGTTAACTTCTTAAATGCCATAATCTTGTAACGTTCACTTCTTCACATTCCTCTTCAATGCTGTATCTTTCTATCATTTATCTCTTTATCTATCTATCTAGCAGTTCAGCGACCATAACCTGCTGTAGGCTACATCGCCACGTCGCATTGGGATGGTTAATGGGCATGTTACTGCATCGGACTTTGCCTTCGATAATTTACACACCTCTATTATATTACTCTTAATAACCTATGACTGTCAAAGGTGTATATCATTAGCTCCTGAGTGAAAAACTTAGAGAACCTGTGCTTTCCTAAAAACCTAAGCTGACCTGCTATGTCCGGCACCCTGGCACATAACCTGTGCTTCTGGTGCCCCTAAAGGTCTAGCTAATTTCACGTGCCTCAGAATAGAGTCTCCTATAACCATAGCTCTTTCAGGTTTCTCAGTGGGTGCTTCACTGAGGAGAGCAAATCTGTTGGGGAATGGTGCTCCCATGGGCGAGCCTTAGCGTTAGCTTTGGCTTTGCGAGTATGCCCCTAAGCAGTCACCCACCAAAGTGGAATAGGGAATGCTAACTCCACCTAGGGCATTAAGACTTTCCCCTGCAGAACCGCAGACAGCTCTCGCACTCACTACTTCTTTCTAGACTCTGGATGCGCTCCTCTAATGCGAAGATTTTCTCCGTCAAAGAGCAAACTAGCTTATACTTCTCACAGATAAAATTATTGCTAACAACGGAGAAAGACTGACTAAACATGTCACACTTCACACACTGAATGAACTGGATGTTCGCCTTAATGTGGTTACTGTAGTGTGTGTTTGTAGTTCTGGTGGGAATGGTCTCCACGTACTGCTTTCGAACCCTCGAACAGGGAATAAAGCTCTCTTCCGAAAGCAAAAAGAGACAAAACGGAGACAACGGAAAGTATGGGATGCAGGAAATCAAAACATGATTTGATATATAATCCCAGGACCTCCAACTTATAGGTGAATATGGAGGGAATTATGGTGTTAAATGCTGAACTGTAGTCCACAAACAGCATCTTCGTATAATTCCTTTTTCTTTGGTCCAGGTGGCTCATCGTTGTGTGGAGGAGATGAGCAATGGCTCCTCAATGGAACGGTTCTGACAGTACGCAAACTGTAGTGGGCCCAGTGTGTCTGGTAGTGATGCAGTGATGAAGTCTCTGACCAGTCTTTCAAAGCACTTTATCACTACTGAGGTCAGGGCTACAGGGCGGTAGTCGTTAAGGCAGGTGGGCTGGGGATTCTTTCGGACAGGAACAATGGTGGACTGTTTGAAACATGAGGGGACAGATGGCACAGACTGTTCCAGTGAGAGGTTGAATATCTCAGTGACCACCGGTGCTAGCTGGTCAGCGCAGGCTTTCAGAAACCGACCTGTGATGCCATCTGGTCCTGCTGCCTTCCTGGTATTCACTCTCTTGAATGCCCTCCTCACGTCATGCTCCGAGATGGCGAACGTGTTCACCTCTCCGGCGCCGCTTTGCTTCCTTCATCGCTCTGCAAACACTATAAGACGCAGCCTTGTACTCATCCATGTCCTCGGTGGCGAGCCCCGTGTTGTGACATGACATGACAAATCATGTTTTGTCAAAAATATGCTTTTATATATAAAAAAAGTTTATAAATATGAAAATATAAATTTCATATAAGTGTAATTTCATAAAAAGTTATCAAAAAAAAAAAACAATACGTAAAAGAAAACACCCAAAATATTACATTTTGCATATAAATATTTTAGTTATTGCAAAAAAAAAAAAATATGGGTTAGAAAGTCCTAGTTATTCAAAAAGGAACCAACACCACATATTTGGCAAAGCATTCTAAATGCTGTCAAGAATGAGCTTCTTAGGCACTGAAAAGCAATTTTGCAAGTCTCAGGGTTCTAGGAAAAGGAGAAAGCGGTTTTTTCGAACCAAGCGTATTTTCACATAAAGCATGCACTTGCCTATGACAATTTTACATGTTTATAATGAAACATGATATAGCAAATCATTTTATGAACAGAATATGACATTTTCATTTAAACATTAGAGTTTTTAGAAAAATATGTTCATAATAATAATTTAATAAAAAAAAAAAAGAAAATGTTAACCTTTACCATGAAAATACGAGTAATTGTAAAAAAAAATGAGTAAATATATCAAATTAATTGGGAAATTATGAATTTTCATATTCATTAGAATTATTTCAAGAAAAACTGTTAAAAAGTGCAAAAATTCATCATGTTTTAACAAGTTATTGTGAAAATATGAATGATCTTTTTTATTTTCATGAAATACCATGTTTTGACATAAATATGACTTTTCTCATATAAATATAAAATGAATTGGTAAAATAGAAATTTTCATATTGAAAGGAATAATTTCATGAAAAACTTTATAAAAAAGTGCAAAAATGTGAAAAAAAAACGAGCTATGACAAATCAAGTTTTTACAAGTTATAGTGAAATTATGACTTTTCATATTCATAAGCATCATTTAACTAAAAACCGTTAAAAGTGCAAATATTCATTGCAAAAAGTGATATGAAAATGGTTTGAAACAAATCTGACTTTCTTTTATAAAAAATTTATTGTTTTTATTAAAATATTACATATAGTCATATCCAAAATTTCATTTAAAAAAAGTTAAATTTTCATAAAAATGTAATATATTTATTAGTATAATTTCATTAAAAACCATTAAAAAGTGTAATACATAAACGTAAAACTTTCACATGACGAACCATTTTTTTACATAATTATGACGTTTTTATGACGAATGTAATTAATTAGTAAAATATATAATTTCCTATTCATAATCACATTTTCATAAAAAAAAAAAAAAAACACGTTAACCTTTACCATAAAAATATGAGTAACTGTGAAACTATAAAGCATATGGAAAACCTTTAAAAAAAAAAGTCAGTGAAAAATAAAAAAGTGTTTTGACAAAAATATGACTTTTTCATAAAAAAATGTGATATTGTGAAAATATGAATATCAATTCAATTCAATTCAATTCATTTTTATTTGTTTATCCCATTTTAACAATGAACATTGTCTCAAAGCAGCTTTACACAGATAATGTGGTGATTAAAAGTGAATATGTTATTTATAAGTAAGTTTGTCCCTGAAGAACAATCCGGTGGCGACTGTGGCAAGGAAAAACTCCCCGAGATGGCATAAAGAAGAAACCTTGAGAGGAACCAGACTCAAGAGGGAACCCATCCTCATCTCTGTTGCACTGAATGTCCATTTGTAGCAGATATACGGTGTTGCGGGGTACAGTGATGATGATCAGAAGCGAAAAGTAGTCCTGAGTCAGTGTAGGAGACTGGTGACATTAACTACAGTCCAATCCATCCTCAAAGCGCCCGTTCTTACTCCGGAATTTCATGGAACCACCCAAGGTATTGATGAGAAACCGTCCCAAGCTGCACAGAGTGGCCGCCAGTCGAAGAGAACACTATCCAGAGGCAGGCCTGGATGAAGTGGGAAGATCCACAGGAACAGTGGTCACTGGAGCCTCAGGAGCATGTTTAACTCGACTGAGAGAGAGGGAGCGAGAGAGAGAGAGAGAGAGAGAGAGAGAGAGAGAGAGAGAGAGAGAGAGAGGGAGAGAGAGAGAGAGAGAGAGAGAGGGTGACAGGAAGAGAAGGATATGGATTATTAAGTGTCCTTATTGTTGTATGAAAGTTAATTAATATCACTGTGCAGTTTGGACTCGCTCTGGCAGCATAACTACAAGGGAGAACCAGAAGGTAACACAGACATGAGGGATCTCTGGGATAAGAGACGACCCAGCACACCACTGTCAACGAACCTGAGTGAATGTGAGGGGACGACATCATACAAATATCCCAGTTCACCAAACACTCTATATCCATGTTTCCTCCAGATCTGCGCCTTTACCTAAGAAAGAATCTATTGATCAAAGGCTTGACTAAATAAATGTGTTTTCAACCTCGACTTGAACACTAAGACTGTGTCTGAGTCCCGAACACTAATTGGAAGGCTGTTCCATAACTGTGGGGCTTTATAAGAGAACGATCATCCCCCTGTTGTAGTCTTCGTTATTTGAGAAACCAACAGATAGCCTGCACCATTTGATCTAAGTAGGCATGGAGGATCATACTGGTACAGAAGTTCACTCAGATACTGCGGTGCAAGACCGTTAAGTGCTTTATACGTCAGTAGTAGTATTTTATAATCAATGCGAGATTTGATTGGGAGCCAGTGTAGACTGATTAAATCAGGAGTGATTGGTCATATAACGACATCATATTTCTAATTTTAGCAATATTTCTAAGGTGAAAGAAGGCAATCCTGGTGATATTATTCACGTGAGCCTCAAAGAAAAGACTAGGGTCAATAATCACACCAAGGTCTTTGACGGCCGTACACGCTGAAACAGAAACACCATCCAGAGATGCTACATAATTGGAAAGTTTGCTTCTAGCTGCATGTGGTGCTAGTAAAAGTACTTCCGTCTTATCTGAGTTGGGCAGAAGAAAGTTATCAATCATCCACTGTCTAATGTCCTTTACACACCTCTCAACATTGCTAAACTGATCTCTCTCATCTGGCTTTGCTGAAATATACAACTGTGTATCATCAGCATAGCAATGGAAGCGAATACCATGTTTATGTATAATTTCACCAAGAGGCAGCATATATAAAGAGAAAAGCAGTGGGACTAAGACAGATCGTTGAGGAACACCAAACTTTACCTCAGAGAGTGTGGAGAACTCACCATTTACATCAACAAACTGATAGCAATCAGTCAAATAAGACCTGAGCCAAAACAAAGCTGTTCCCTTTATTCCAACAACGTTCTCAAGTCTAGCAAGCAGTATAGTGTGATCAATGGTGTCAAAAGCTGCACTAAGTCGAGCAAAACAAGTAAAAAAACAAAACCCTGATCAGAGGCCAATAACAGGTCATTTACCACCTTAACTAGCGCCGTCTCTGTGCTATGATGAGGCCAAAATCCTGACTGATACATTTCAAAAATGTTATTCATAAGTAGATGTGAGCAGAACTGCTGTGCCACAACCTTATCTAAAATTTTGGATATAATGGGGAGATTTAATATTGGCCTGTAGTTGGACAGCTGACATGGGTCAAGGTCAGGTTTCTTAAATAGGGGGTGGATAACTGCCAGTTTGAAGGATTTAGGTACATAACCATATTTATAAGCATCATTTAATAGAAAACAATTAAAAAGTGCAATATGTAAGCGAAATACTTTCATGAAAAACCATTGTCTGAGAAAAATAGAACTTTTTTTATTAAAAATATGAAATTAATTGGTAAAATTTTCATATTTATACTAATAATTTCATGAAAAACTGTTAAAAAGTTAATAATAACGATATATGACAAATCAAGTTTTTACAAGTTATTGTAAAAAATTTGACCTTTCAAATTCATAAGCATCATCAACTAAAAACGTTAAAGGTTTATCAATTGGCAACACAAAACGTGCTAACGTTTTGAAAAAAGTATTTTTTATGAAAATATAAAAAAATATTACATTTTATATTCATATCATAATTTCACAAAAAAATTCGTTAACATTTATCCTAAACAATTAGTTGTAAAAATATGAATTTTCAGATTTATAAGGATAATTTATTGTCAAAAACGTTAAAAGTGCAGGACGTAAACGAAAAATGTTACATGACAAACGGTGGTTTAAAAACAATGTCTATTTTTGAAAAGAATATGATTATTATTGGGAAAATATGAAGTTTCATATTCATAAGCAAATTTTCATTAAAAACCGTTCAAATCTGCAATAAGTAAATGAAAAAGGTTTAATGACAAATTATGGTTGGAGAAAAATATGCTTTTTTTAATAAAAAAGCAATAATATCCATAAGCATCGTTTAAAGAATTAACGTAAAACGTTATACACAAAAGAAAAAAATAAACCTAAAAAGCATGTTTTGACAAAATTAAGACAATTTTTCATGAAATTTTTTTGATATTTAGAAGCATCATTTAATTGAAAATCATTTAATATTGCAATAAGTAAACGAAAAACAATAAACTGACACCAATTATTTTTCGACATATTTTTCATTAATAAAGAGTTTTAACAGTTATTAATTTATCATATTAAAAAGCATAGGGTTTTTTTTTATATAAAACAGTTGCTGTCAACAATGAGCTTCTTGGGTGCTTAATAATATTTGATTATATTATAATCAAATTATAATATAATTTAATAATATAAAACCGCTTTATCGTTGTCCTAGAAGCCTGAGACTTGCGGAATGGCTTTTTTCAGGGCCTAAGAAACTCATTATTGACAACACTTACAAATATGTGCTGTGTTTTGTTTTTGATTAATTATGACTTTTTAAGCCATTTTCATTCACTTTTTCCAGTTTTTATGAAATTAATGATTTTTTTAATATGAAAATGTATATTTTTGAAAGTTAATAAAATGTAGATGAAAAATATCATTATTTGGTCAGTAATAATTATATATCATCATAAAATGTAATTTTTGAATAGAAAATTAATATTTGAAATTATATCAAATTTTGATGAAAAATGTCATTATTTGGTCAGAAATGTTGTATATATATATCTCATAAAAAATGTAAATGATCATGGGCAAGTGCATGCTGTTTGTGCAAATTCGTTGGTTCGAAAAACCGCTTTCTCTTTGTCCTAGAAGCCTGAGACTTGCGGAATCGCTTTTTCAGGGTCTAAACAACTCATTATTGACAACACTTAGAAGGCATTGCAAAATATGTGCTGTTGTTTTGTTTTTGATCAAATATGAATTTCTAAACTATTTTCATTTACTTTTTCCAGTTTTAAATAGTTTTTATGAAATAATTTTTGAATATGAAAATGAATATTTTTGAAAGTTATATCAAATTTTAATGAAAAATGTCATTATTTGGTCAGAAAATGTTGTATAATATCATATCTCTTCATAAAAATGTAAAATGATCATGGGCAAGTGCATGCTGTTTGTGCAAATTCGCTTGGTTCGAAAAACCGCTTTCTCTTTGTCCTAGAAGCCTGAGACTTGCGGAATCGCTTTTCAGGTCAAAAACTCATTTTTGACAACACTTAGAAGGCATTGCAAAATATGTGCTGTTGTTTTGTTTTTGATCAAATATGACTTTCTAAACTATTTTCATTTACTTTTTCAGTTTAAATAGTTTTTATGAAATAATAATTTGAATATGAAAATAATATTTTTGAAAGTTATATCAAATTTTGATGAAAAATGTCATTATTCGGTCAGAAAATGTTGTGTAATATATATCTCATCAAAAAAATGTAAAATGATCATGGGCAAGTGCATGTTGTTTGTGCAAATTCGCTTGGTTCGAAAAACCGCTTTCTCTTTGTCCTAGAAGCCTGAGACTTGCGGAATCGCTTTTTCAGGGTCTAAGAAACTCATTATTGACAACACTTAGCATTGCAAAATATGTGCTGTTGTTTTGTTTTTGATCAAATATGACTTTCTAAACCATTTTCATTTACTTTTTTCCAGTTTTAAATAGTTTTTATGAAATAATTTTTTGAATATGAAAATGAATATTTTTGAAAGTAATATAAATTAATATGAAAAATGTCATTATTGGTCAGAAAATGTTGTGTATA
>JBCEWE010002144.1:0-17500 GCA_039877035.1 Silurus lanzhouensis
GCAAGTTTGTAATGTTTTGGCACTCTAAAATGACAGCAATAAAAACAAAAAATTGGTTATGTTTCAAATGCTTTATACATTAATCTCAGTTAAAAAAAACGACAAAAAAAAAAACCTACTGTTTTTTGCACAGACACTTTGCATTTTTCATTATGTGGCTTAAGCATCTATGAAGGATGGGAAGATCAAACTTTTCTGCCTGGTATTGTCCACTGATTATTTTAAAGTACTTCTTCAGGAGATCCTCCAGACTTAGTTGGCAGAATGTAAAAGAAATAGAATTCAGAAGCACAAGGGAGCCATCACAAATGATCATAATTGGCCTTTTGACTGCCTTTTTCCCATACATTCTCATCATGTCTGTTTGGAAAGCCTGCAAGAAGTACATGACAGATGATGTTGTGTGGTCACAAGTAAGATAGGTTGCAACTGGAAGAGGAGATGCCCCCTTGGAAGGATTACGCACAATAATTCATACACATAGTATGGTCGACTTGTGGAGCTTCCTTTCTGAATAATACTTCCTGTTGCATCCAGATAGACAATGTTTCTTTGCACCTTCTGTAAAACACTGACAGTGTTTTCTTAGACCATAGCATTATTGCTCTAGGGTGCATCATGACCCTCTGTAGGACTTCATTGTCTGATCCTTTCTTTCATTGATTAATATTTGTAGACTTAAAAGTTCGTTGAATGAGGTCTTTTCAGTTGTCTTTGGGTGCATGCAATGGTTTTTAAAACCTCTTTTGTTGGTGCTTCATCCCTGCACCCAGACTGTACCACCATCTCTGGATTTTTGCATGGATTCCAAATATACATTTCTGGGCAGTTTGCTTTCCAGAGTTTGTGCAATAGATGAACGTGCATCTGCACGCACTGGTCTCCTTTTCAGTTCAGTGGTACTGTGGTAAACATCTCCTCCTGTGAATAGCACAGCTGCCTTGAGGGTGACCTCATCAGTCACTTCCACACTAACAATAATTGGGCAATTTTCAAATCGGCAGTAGCCCGTACATTCGAATAAAGGTGCGTTTTTTTGTGACAGCAGGGTTTTCACACTGTGTCTTTTAAAAACCAAAACTGCAGTATGGGTGAATTGACCGTATTCCTTCGCAATCACGTTTGTCCACTGTAACCCTTGAAAACATCTTCCTTTCTGATGCTTTCTCAGCTCTTGCCATTCTTTCTTGTCAATAAAAAAGAACCATGGCTCTTGTGGCAAACTACATGTAAAGAATGCGTCCTTTTCCTCACTGCTTTCTGTAGACATGTAAGCTAATTCAGCCAAGTCAGGTTCCTTGTCATGATACTGTAACACAAAAACAATTCCAATTGTGATTTTATATAAAAAAGTATATATGCATTATTATATAATTTGGCAATAAATGTTATTAATTTGATTAAATAAATTTTTATTTTTTATTTATTTACTTATTTATTTATTTAGTTAGTTAGTTAGTAAATGTTGAACCTGTGTATAGAACATTCTGCTGTATGTGATAATTTCACATTTCTCAAAGAGTGCACATTTTTGAGGCAAAGGTTTTAAATGACTTGAGTCCTTTTTTTAATCATAATTTTTTTCCCTTTGCATATTTGTGTAATTGTCATCTTGTATTTCATATCAGACTGCTAGTTGTTTTGATGTGATAGAATATCTAAAATATTAAAGATAGAGCTTGCATTTAATAGTATGCTAGTACAGCTTTTTATGAATATACAGTCTGTATAGAAATGAATGACTTCTCAAAACTAAAATAATCACATTTTGTTGCTTTTATGCTAGAATTGAAAACAGACACAGTTTTTGTTTTACCCGGCTGTATTCACTCAGTTCAACCTGTTACATTGCAATAAAAGATACTGTATAAAAGCAAAAACACTGTTATAAATAAATAAATAAAAATAAATAAATAAATAAATAAAAAATTTAATTACTGAGTTCTGACTGAAAAAAGTGAAATAGCATTGCCAACATGTGTTTTGTTGTTTTTTCCTTTTTATTTAAATTACAAACGTACTAACTTTGCACATCTAAACTGTGCACATTTTGGCCATTTTCTTTGCAGAACTGCCCATGTTCAGTTACATTTTATGGTAACCGTTTGTTGACTGCAGTCTTCAAATCATTGTACAGATTTTCGATTATTGTTGAGGCCAAATAATAACAATTTAATCGTATCTGATCATAACACCTTTTTCCATGTGTCCTCAGAATCTTTACGGTGCATTTAACAAAACTCATTTATGACTGCCTGATTTAGGTTACAAAACATTTTGTACGAAGGGGTGATCCTTTTTCCAGCTCAGTGTTTCTTCTTTTTCTTTTTTTCTTTTGCAGTCATGTTGGTCTTCTATCTTTCATTTGGATGTTATAAGTTGCATTGAGTACAGCTTACTAAAACGTACAGCAGAGTACAATACAGCTTACTAAAAGAAAAACTGTGTCTGTCTTTATTTCAGACTGCAAAGCAACACAATGTGATTCTTTTAAAGGGAAATTATTATTTTTATACCCAATTTTGTACTGAAGCAAAAACCAAGATGTTTTTTTAAATATATATTTAATTTGACTACCTTTTCTTCTGAAGATTCAGGCTTTTTTTCAGAACAAGGACTGTTACCCTTTAAAACTGTTGTCAAATTCTCCCAAGAGCCCTGAAAGTAGACATTATCAACAACACAAAGTAAACCCTTAATAATAACTAAACATGGAACATGCTAATTTTATCTTTTACTTCATAATATAGACAATTACCCTCTGATCAGAAAATGCTGATTTGCATTCACGGTGTTGAACAAGTTTATCTTTTCAAAATAAGTGGATAAGTGGAGGCCAATTACTGTCTCCCACATTTCTCCTATCCTAAATCATTCTAAATGTGTAAATAATACACATAACAGTGCAACACCATGCAATGCTAAACAGTTTCTATGTTATTTAATTTATTAATACTTAAAAGTATACTCTATTGCGTATTGAATAGCTAGTGCAGTTATAGTCATTCAAATGTTTTCAATTAGAAGACTGGACCTAATATAATGTCATATAATACAATGCACACTATTATTGATAATATGCATCCTCTATCAATATCATTTTGGTTAATTGTAGTGCATACTCTAACAATCATTTGAATTTTTCACATTGCACACAGTGTGGCACAGTTACCACAACAACAACTTATGACAGACAAATTACCAAGGAGGAACTGTTTTCTCCAGAAGCTCTTCCTCATATCTCACTTTTGAGCTGCTCTTGTTCCCTGATGTTTCCTGGCGAAAAGTTAGGAATAAATTTGTTCATTTCAAAATATGAACATGAGTAAAGTTATTTGACATTAAAACTATATTTGTACAAACTTTAAAGTACATTAGAAACTTTTAACTTTAGCAATAAGTGCATTTTTTTTACAGAAGATAAAATACCTTCCAAAGATGTGCAGTGGCTTTGCGAATTTTTAGCCGATTCAAGAGTGTATTGGGCACTTCCAAATCTTTGCAGACATCTCCCCATAAACCAGATTCATTATAAATACTGTTGTTATTAATATTGACACCAGGTACAGAACATTTTGAGATGCTTTGCAATATTTGGTCCAGGTTTATGGTAAGTGTCCTTGACTATAAAATGACATAGAACAATAGAAAAACAGGTTTTAGTAAAAAATAAAAATAAAAATAAATAGATATGTAAAACAATATATATATATATTCCCTTGTGTATATACTTGCCTTTCCAAAAATAGTGAAGGTGCAGGTTCTGAAATAAACACACACAAACATACACAGACACACTCACGTTTAAACAAACCCTAGTTTCTGAACATTTATAAATACAAATTTATTTCCACTAAAATACAAAATTATATAATAATAATAATATTAATATAATATTAATAATTATTATTATAATAATGATTTATTATTATTATTATTATTATTATTATTATTATTATTATTATTATTATTATTATTATTATTATTAACACTGACATTCATTGCAGAGAATAGATCATGCATTTTGCTTCTCTTGTTTGAAAATTGATTCAGAGATTGCTATTTATAACTGGGCCACTAGATGACCCTAATCAGCATTCAAGTCAAATGAATAAACTGAATCAAAAATTTTAAAGTTCAGTCCTTTATGCGTGCAGGTATGCATTTATACATCTAAAATTTATTTTTGGCAAAACTTTGTCGACATTTTAAGCAGTTACATTTGTTTTGCTTTGCTTTGTAATTATTTTCAATTGTTCAAGTCACTGTAGCTTCTCAATTTGCATTTTCCCTGACACTTTAAAAAAAGGTCAAACGATAAAAGTTGACTGGTTTTTATATTATTTTTACACAGTGTTCATAAGCTGTGGCAAAATGCTTGCGGGAGCAGGCGGGAGTGGGTCACTGCTCGAATAAGAGTCAAGTCTTTTGGGGGTGCCCATTTGTTGTGTATTCCACTTATTTTTTACTAAAATAATATTTGGTACTCCTCTAAGTCTATTTTTGACTTGCCGTGGGGGTCCCTGATACGTTATGGGGGTCCCGGATATCCCCAGACACCCCCCCCCCCCTTCAAAAGCATTGGTCACAGTCCCGCACAGGACTCTACATAAAGGTGAATATATATATATATTACCAGCAACCACGCAAATAGTTAGATAAATCGCATTTTTAAACAAATATATATATATATATATATATATATATATATATATATATATATATATAATATATATATATATATATATATATATATATATATACTGTATAGGTTGTAATAGCGTATTTTTCCTAATTAAATAGCAAACTACCTTGGCAAAAATCAACACATACCTGTACCTAAGATTACTCATCCTTTATCCTGAATGTTGTCAACCTTTCCATACAAAGAAATGCTAATCGATGCTTTAATGGCTCCACATCGTCACAAAAAAGATTTACAGCATGTGAAAGCCTATCACTGTCTTGTGACTAACTGTCCAATGAAAGCGAACTTTTGTCAACTGTGGTTGACTCAATGGTTCAAAATACAAACGAAGTAAAAGTAACTTAAAAACACAATAGATAAACAAAAACAGGCTAGAAAAGTACATAAAAGAAATTACTGCACTCCACTTATAGACAAAACACAGCAGAATTAATTTTGATTTTATATATATATATATATGTATATATAATCAAAATAAGAAATAGCTTTATTGCCAAGCACGATTGCAATTACAATTAATTTGTGTTGGTGACAGAAGCCTGCAGTTGCTCATTAAAAAATAAAGGAATGTGAAATAAAAAAAACGAGTAAAAAATAGTTAATGCACATTTTTGTTAAGATAAGTAAATAAATAAATTGTATTACTGCTCAGAAAAGTACAGATAAAAGTGATATTGGACATTATTTATTTTATTGAACAATGGGGAAAGCATTTAATGGTTCATGAGATCAACAGAGGTAAATATAATATGTACATTTCAAACGCGTGGTAAAAAAGCTAAAATTAAATAAAAGAGGACAAAAAGAAGTCTGGAAAGTTATATTTGATGAAATCTAGAAGAAAATATTGACCTGGTTAAACTTAAATACCCTAATTCAGAACACATAACTTATCTTGTTTGTTAAATAAAATACATATTATTTCATAAATAGTACTATAATAATGTTACTATAAAAATAACATTATTAAAGTAAAATTATTATAATAATATTATTATAACACTAATAACAATATTATAGTAATGTTATTATTATTATAATAATAAATATTAACAATTATTATTATTATTGTAGGTCATAATAATAATAATAATAATAATAATAATAATAATAATAATAATAATAATAATAATAATAATAACATATAATATAATTTTTGTTTCGGTGTGAGTAGTATAAACATATTTTTTTCCTCATTTTTTTCTATTTATATATATATATATATTTTGTCCAGAAAGCTTGTAATCTATTACACTCATGCATCTGCAGAACTCATTTGTGACATTCTGCCACAGACATTATTGCAGCTTAGTCCTATAGTAGTTTAATGATAATTAAAATGCATTTTATTTGGCACCTTTCAAGACTCAATGACACCTTACAAGCACAGGATTGATTGATTGATTGATTGATTGATTGATTGATTGATTGATTGATTGATTGATTGAATAATTGAATGCAATACAACCAACAATTTGTGACATTGATCATGATAAACAAACATTAGATAAAAATAGAAATATGTAATTTCCAAACAATAAAACAAAAACCTAATATAATAGGGTAATTTTAGGTGTGTAAATCAGTGCACAGAAGAGAGTCAATAAATGTCCACGTCCAAGGTGCTTAAGTCAAAGTAGATACTGTCGTGCAGTCTGGCGGATTCTTGATTGAGTGTGCTTAATCTTTAGGATGCCCAAGTTGTAATCTGGAGAAAAAAAATGCAATTGAAAAAAATATATACATTTTTTTTTTGCATTTGAAAAAAGAGTACAGTAGAAAATCTTAAAAATCTAAACATTAATTGACAGGGTAAATCTGAATGAGAAACATTTGAAAGATTGAGCAAACCTATAAAGAATTATGTTTTATGAGTGTTTGAACATGGAACATGATTGAAAATGCACCTGAGGTTTGGAGTGATTTTGCCTTTAATTTTCTCCAAAACTCCACAGTGAAATTAGTTGAAAATTAACACAGTTATTTACAGGGACACTGTAAATAAGAATAATTTATAAGATTGAGCAAACCTATAAAAAAAAATGTTTTATGAGTGTTTGAATATGGAACATGATTGATAATGCACCTGAGGTTTGGAGTGATTTTGCCTTTAATTTTCTCCAAAACTCCACAGTGAAATGAGTTGAAATTTAATAAAATAATAGACAGGGACACCCTTAATAAGAATAATTAGAAAGATTGAGCAAACCTATAAAGAAAACTGTTTTATGAGTGTTTGAACGTGGAACATAATTGAAAATGCAGTGATACTTGGAGTGATTTTGCCTTTAGTTTTCTCCAAAACTTGACAGTAAAATGTGTCAAAATTTAAAGAAATAATAGACAGGGACACTGAAAATAAGAATTATTTATAAGATTGAGCAAACCTATAAAAAATTATGTTTTATGAGTGTTTGAATATGGAATATGATTAAAAATGCAGTGATGCTTGGAGTGATTTTGCCTTTAATTTTCTCCAAAACTCCACAGTAAAATGAGTTGAAATTTAAAGGACTAATAGACAGGGACACCCTTAATAAGAATAATTTGAACGATTGAGCAAACCTATAAAGAATTATGTTTTATAAGTGTTTGAATATGAAACATGATTGATAATGCAGTGATGCTTGGAGTGATTTTGCCTTTAGTTTTCTCCAAAACTCCACAGTAAAATGATTTGAAAATTAACAGAGTAATAGACAGGTACACTGTCAATAAGAATAATTTTAAATATTGAGCAAACCTATATAGAAAGTATTTTTATGAGTGTTCGAATATGGAACGTGATTGAAAATGCAGTTATGCTTGGAGTGATTTTGCCTTTACTTTTCTTAAAAACTGTACAGTAAAATGAGTTGAAATTTAAGACTATAATAGAAAGAGACTCTGTAAATAAAAATAATTTAAAAAATTAAGCAAACCTATAAAGAAAACTGTTTTATGAGTGTTTGAACGTGGAACATAATTGAAAATGCAGTGATACTTGGAGTGATTTTGCCTCAACTTTTCTCCAAAACTCGACAGTAAAATGAGACAAAATTTAAAGGAACAATAGACAGGGACACTTTAAATAAGAATTATTTATAAGATTGAGCAAACCTATAAAAATTTATGTTTTATGAGTGTTTGAATATGGAATATGATTGAAAATGCAGTGATGCTTGGAGTGATTTTGCCTTAACTTTTCTTCAAAACTCCACAGTACAATAAGTTCAAATTTAAGGGAATAATAGACAGGGACAATGTAAATAAGAATAATTAGAAAGATTGAGCAAACCTATAAAGAAAAATGTTTTATGAGTGTTTGAATATGAAACATGATTGATAATGCACCTGAGGTTTGGAGTGATTTTGCCATTAGTTTTCTCCAAAACTCCACAGTAAAATGAGTCAAAATTTAAAGGAATAACAGACAGTGACACTGTTAATAAGAATGATTTAAAAGATTGAACAAACCTATAAAGAAAACTGTTTTATGAGTGTTTGAATATGGAACATGATTGAAAATGCACCTGAGGTTTGCAGTGATTTTGCCTTTAGTTTTCTCCAAAACACCACAGTATAATGAGTTGAAATTTTATAAAATAATAGACAGGGAGAGTCTAAAAGGAATTCTGTGAAAGATTGAGCAAACCTATAAAGAAAACAGGTTTATGAGTGTTTGAATATGGAACATGATTGAAAATGCAGTGATGCATGGAGTGATTTTTGCCTTTAGTTTTCTCCAAAACTCCACAGTAAAATGAGTTGACAATTAACTGAGTCATAGACAGGGACACTGTAAATTAGAAGTATTTGAAAGATTGAGCAAACCTATAAAGAAAAATGTTTTGTGAGTGTTTGAATGTGGAACATGATGCACTGAGTCTTTTTTTTATAACGGAAACGCCTTTCTGAAGCGTCTTCACGTGTATTTTGACCGCTCCCACCACCCGTAACCACTTACTCGTAAGTGCACGAGTAGACGCGCAACACTAAACAAAGTGCGGCTGGCTTAACCACTGCGGTTAAGCCAGCCGCGTCTTGAAAATACACGGTTAAGCCAGCCGCACTTTGTTTAGTGTTGCGCATCTACTCGTGCACTTACGGTACGGGTGGTGGGAGCGGTCAAAATACATGTGAAACGCTTCAGAAAGGCGTTTCCGTTATAAAAAAAAAAAAAGACTCAGTACATTTGTCATGTTCTACATTCAACACTCATAAAACATTTTTCTTTATAGGTTTGCCCAATCTTTCAAATAAATCTAATTTACAGTGTCCCTGTCTATTACTCTGTTAATTTTCAAATCATTTTACTGTGGAGTTTTGGAGAAAACTAAAGGCAAAATAACTCCAAACCTCAGGTGCATTTTCAATCATATTCCACATTCAAACACTCATAAAACAGTTTTCTTTATAGGTTTGCTCAATCTTACAAATTATTCTTATTAAGGGTGTCCCTGTCTATTATTTTATTAAATTTCAACTCATTTTACTGTGGAGTTTTGGAGAAAACCAAAGGCAAAATCACTCCAAACCTCAGGTGCATTTTCAATCATATTCCACATTCAAACCGTCATAAAACATAATTCTTTATAGGTTTGCTCAATCTTACAAATTATTCTTATTAACAGTGTCCCTGTCTATTATTTTAATAAATTTCGACTCATTTTACTGTGGAGTTTTGGAGAAAACTAAAGGCAAAATCACTCCAAACATCACTGCATGTTCAATCATATTCCACATTCAAACACTCATAAAACATAATTCTTTATAGGTTTGCTCAATCTTATAAATAATTATTATTTACAGTGTCCCTGTCTATTATTTTAATAAATTTCGACTCATTTTACTTGGAGTTTTGGAGAAAACTAAAGGCAAAATCACTCCAAACATCACTGCATTTTCAATCATATTCCACATTCAAACACTCATAAAACAGTTTTCTTTATAGGTTTGCTCAATCTTACAAATTATTCTTATTAAGGGTGTCCCTGTCTATTATTTTATTAAATTTCAACTCATTTTACTGTGGAGTTTTGGAGAAAACTAAAGGCAAAATCACTCCAAACCTCAGGTGCATTTTCAATCATATTCCACATTCAAACACTCATAAAACATAATTCTTTATAGGTTTGCTCAATCTTATAAATAATTCTTATTAACAGTTTCCCTGTCTATTATTTTAATAAATTTCGACTCATTTTACTGTGGAGTTTTGGAGAAAACCAAAGGCAAAATCACTCCAAACATCACTGCATTTTCAATTATGTTCCATATTCAAACACTCATAAAACATAATTCTTTATAGGTTTGCTCAATCTTATAAATAATTATTATTTACAGTGTCCCTGTCTATTATTTTAATAAATTTCGACTCATTTTACTGTGGAGTTTTGGAGAAAACTAAAGGCAAAATCACTCCAAACATCACTGCATTTCAATCATATTCCACATTCAAACACTCATAAAACAGTTTTCTTTATAGGTTTGCTCAATCTTACAAATTATTCTTATTAACAGTGTCCCTGTCTATTATTTAATAAATTTCGACTCATTTTACTGTGGAGTTTTGGAGAAAACCAAAGGCAAAATCACTCCAAACCTCAGTGCATTTTCAATCATATTCCACATTCAAACACTCATAAAACATTTTCTTTATAGGTTGCTCAATCTTACAAATTATTCTTATTAACAGTGTCCCTGTCTATTATTTTAATAAATTTCGACTCATTTTACTGTGGAGTTTTGGAGAAAACTAAAGGCAAAATCACTCCAAACATCACTGCATTTTCAATCATATTCCACATTCAAACACTCATAAAACATAATTCTTTATAGGTTTGCTCAATCTTATAAATAATTATTATTTACAGTGTCCCTGTCTATTATTTTAATAAATTTCGACTCATTTTACTTGGAGTTTTGGAGAAAACTAAAGGCAAAATCACTCCAAACATCACTGCATTTCAATCATATTCCACATTCAAACACTCATAAAACAGTTTCTTTATAGGTTTGCTCAATCTTACAATTATTCTTATAAGGTGTCCCTGTCTATTATTTATTAAATTTCAACTCATTTTACTGTGGAGTTTTGGAGAAAACTAAAGGCAAAATCACTCCAAACCTCAGGTGCATTTTCAATCATATTCCACATTCAAACACTCATAAAACATAATTCTTTATAGGTTTGCTCAATCTTATAAATAATTCTTATTAACAGTTTCCCTGTCTATTATTTTAATAAATTTCGACTCATTTTACTGTGGAGTTTTGGAGAAAACCAAAGGCAAAATCACTCCAAACATCACTGCATTTTCAATTATGTTCCATATTCAAACACTCATAAAACATAATTCTTTATAGGTTTGCTCAATCTTATAAATAATTATTATTTACAGTGTCCCTGTCTATTATTTTAATAAATTTCGACTCATTTTACTGTGGAGTTTTGGAGAAAACTAAAGGCAAAATCACTCCAAACATCACTGCATTTTCAATCATATTCCACATTCAAACACTCATAAAACAGTTTTCTTTATAGGTTTGCTCAATCTTACAAATTATTCTTATTAACAGTGTCCCTGTCTATTATTTAATAAATTTCGACTCATTTTACTGTGGAGTTTTGGAGAAAACCAAAGGCAAAATCACTCCAAACCTCAGGTGCATTTTCAATCATATTCCACATTCAAACACTCATAAAACATTTTTCTTTATAGGTTTGCCCAATCTTTCAAATAAATCTAATTTACAGTGTCCCTGTCTAATATTTTATTAAATTTCAACTCATTTTACTGTGGAGTTTTGGATAAAACTAAAGGCAAAATCACTCCAAACCTCAGGTGCATTTTCAATCATATTCCACATTCAAACACTCATAAAAACATAATTCTTTATAGGTTTGCTCAATCTTATAAATAATTTTATTTACAGTGTCCCTGTCTATTATTTTAATAAATTTCGACTCATTTTACTGTGGAGTTTTGGAGAAAACTAAAGGCAAAATCACTCCAAACATCACTGCATTTTCAATCATATTCCACATTCAAACACTCATAAAACATAATTCTTTATAGGTTTGCTCAATCTTATAAATAATTCTTATTAACAGTGTCCCTGTCTATTATTTTAATAAATTTCGACTCATTTTACTGTGGAGTTTTGGGAGAAAACCAAAGGCAAAATCACTCCAAACATCACTGCATTTTCAATTATGTTCCATATTCAAACACTCATAAAACATAATTCTTTATAGGTTTGCTCAATCTTACAAATTATTCTTATTAACAATGTCCCTGTCTATTATTTTAATAAATTTCAACTCATTTTACTGTGGAGTTTTGGAGAAAACTAAAGGCAAAATCACTCCAAACTCAAGTGCATTTTCAATCATATTCCACATTCAAACACTCATAAAACATAATTCTTTATAGGTTTGCTCAATCTTTCAAATGTTTTGCATTCAGATTTACCCTGTCAATTAGTGTTTAGATTTTTAAGATTTTCTACTGTACTCTTTTTCAAATGCAAAAAAAAAATGTATATATTTTTTTCATTTGCCTTTTTTTCTCCAGATTACAACTTGGGCATCCTAAAGATTAAGCACACTCAATCAAGAATCCGCCAGACTGCACGACAGTATCTACTTTGACTTAAGCACCTTGGACGTGGACATTTATTGACTCTCTTCTGTGCACTGATTTACACACCTAAAATTATCCTATTATATTAGGCTTTTGTTTTATTGTTTGGAAATTACATATTTCTTTTTTATCTAATGTTTGTTTATCATAATCAGTGTCACAAATTGTTGGTTGTATTGCATTCAATTATTCAATCAATCAATCGATCAATCAATCCTGTGCTTGTAAGGTGTCATTGAGTCTTGAAAGGTGCCAAATAAAATGCATTTTAATTATCATTAAACTACTATTGGACTAAGCTGCAATAATGTCTGTGGCAGAATGTCACAAATGAGTTCTGCAGATGCATGAGTGTAATAGATTACAAGCTTTCTGGACAAAATATATGTATATATAAATAGAAAAAAATGAGGAAAAAATATGTTTATACTACTCACACCTAAACAAAAATTATATTATATGTTATTATTATTATTATTATTATTATTATTATTATTAGGACCCACAATAATAATAATTATTGTTAATATTTATTATTATAATAATAATAACATTACTATAATATTGTTATTACTGTTATAAAAATATTATTATAATAATTTTACTATAATAATGTTATTATTATAGTAACATTATTATAGTACTATTTATGAAATAATATGTATTTTATTCAACAAACAAGATAAGTTATGTGTTCTGAATTAGGGTATTTAAGTTTAACCAGGTCAATATTTTCTTCTAGATTTCATCAAATATAACTTTCCAGACTTCTTTTTGTCCTCTTTTATTTAATTTTAGCTTTTTTACCACTCGTTTGAAATGTACATATTATATTTACCTCTGTTGATCTCATGAACCATTAAATGCTTTCCCCATTGTTCAATAAAATAAATAATGTCCAATATCACTTTTATCTGTACTTTTCTGAGCAGTAATACAATTTATTTATTTACTTATCTTTACAAAAATGTGCATTAACTATTTTTTATTGTTTTTTTTATTTCACATTCCTTTATTTTTTTAATGAGCAACTGGAGGCTTCTGTCACCAACACAAATTAATTGTAATTGCAATCGTGCTTGGCAATAAAGCTATTTCTTATTTTGATTTTATATATATATAATATATATATATATATATATATATATATATATATATATATATATATATATTATATATATATATATAATCAAAATTAATTCTGCTGAGTTTTGTCTGTAAGTGGAGTGCAGTAATTTCTTTTATGTACTTTTCTAGCTTGTTTTTGTTTATCTATTGTGTTTTTAAGTTACTTTTACTTCGTTTGTATTTTGAACCATTGAGTCAACCACAGTTGACAAAAGTTCGCTTTCATTGGGCAGTTAGTCACAATTCTAAGACAGTGATAGGCTTTCACATGCTGTAAATCTTTTTTGTGACGATGTGGAGCCATTAAAGCATCGATTAGCATTTCTTTGTATGGAAAGGTGACAACATTCAGGATAAAGGATGAGTAAACTTAGGCAAGGTATGTGTTGATTTTTGCCAAGGTAGTTTGCTATTTAATTAAGAGAAATACGCTATTACAACTATATATATATATATATATATATATAATATATATTATATATATATATATATATATATAATATATATATATATAATATTTGTTAAAAAATGTGATTTATCTAACTATTTGCGTGGTTGCTGGTAATATATATATATATTCACCTTTATGTAGAGTCTGTGCGGGACTGTTACCAGTGCTTTTGAGGGGGGGCTGGGGATATCCGGACCCCATAACGTATCAGGACCCCCCATGGCAAGTCAAAAATAGACTTAGAGGAGTACCAAATATTATTTTAGTAAAAAAAAAAAAAAGTGGAATACACAACAAATGGGCACCCCCAAAAGACTTGACTCTTATTCGAGCAGTGACCCACTCCCGCCGCTCCCGCAAGCATTTTGCCACAGCTTATGAACACTGTGTAAAAATCATATAAAACCAGTAAACTTTTATCTTTTGACCTTTTTTAAAAGTGCAGGGAAAATGCAAATTGAGAAGCTACAGTGACTTGAACAATTGAAAATAATTACAAAGCAAAGCAAAACAAATGTAACTGCTTAAATGTCGACAAAGTTTTGCCAAAAATAAATTTTAGATGTATAAATGCATACCTGCACGCATAAAGGACTGAACTTTAAAATTTTTGATTCAGTTTATTCATTTGACTTGAATGCTGATTAGGGTCATCTAGTGGCCCAGTTATAAAATAGCAATCTCTGAATCAATTTTCAAACAAGAGAAGCAAAATGCATGATCTATTCTCTGCAATGAATGTCAGTGTTAATAATAATAATAATAATAATAATAATAATAATAATAATAATAATAATAATAATAATAATAATAATAAATCATTATAATAATAATTATTAATATTATATTAATATTATTATTAATATTATTATTATTATAAAATTTTGTATTTTAGTGGAAATAAATTTGTATTTATAAATGTTCAGAAACTAGGTTTGTTTAAACGTGAGTGTGTCTGTGTATGTTTGTGTGTGTTTATTTCAGAACCTGCACCTTCACTATTTTTGGAAAGGCAAGTATATACACAAGGGAATATATATATATATATATTATATATATATATATATATATATATATATATATATATATATATATATATATATATATATATATATATATATATATATATATTGTTTTACATATATATTTATTTTTATTTTTATTTTTTACTAAAACCTGTTTTTCTATTGTTCTATGTCATTTTATAGTCAAGGACACTTACCATAAACCTGGACCAAATATTGCAAAGCATCTCAAAATGTTCTGTACCTGGTGTCAATATTAATAACAACAGTATTTATAATGAATCTGGTTTATGGGGAGATGTCTGCAAAGATTTGGAAGTGCCCAATACACTCTTGAATCGGCTAAAAATTCGCAAAGCCACTGCACATCTTTGGAAGGTATTTTATCTTCTGTAAAAAATGCACTTATTGCTAAAGTTAAAAGTTTCTAATGTACTTTAAAGTTTGTACAAATATAGTTTTAATGTCAAATAACTTTACTCATGATCATATTTTGAAATGAACAAATTTATTCCTAACTTTTCGCCAGGAAACATCAGGGAACAAGAGCAGCTCAAAAGTGAGATATGAGGAAAGAGCTTCTGGAGAAAACAGTTCCTCCTTGGTAATTTGTCTGTCATAAGTTGTTGTTATGGTAACCGTGCCACATTGTGTGCAAGGTGGAAAATTCAAATGATTGTTAGAGTATGCACTACAATTAACCAAAATGATATTGATAGAGGATGCATATTATCAATAATAGTGTGCATTGTATTATATGACATTATATTAGGTCCAGTCTTCTTATTGAAAAACATTTGAATGACTATAACTGCACTAGCTGTTCAATTTGCAATAGAGTATACTTTTTAAGTATTAATAAATTAAATAACATAGAAACTGTTTAGCATTGCATGGTGTTGCACTGTTATGTGTATTATTTACACATTTAGAATGATTTAGGATAGGAGAAATGTGGGAGACAGTAATTGGCCTCCACTTATCCACTTATTTTGAAAAGATAAAGTTATTCAACACCTTGAATGCAAATCAGCATTTTCTGATCAGAGGGTAATTGTCTATATTATGAAGTAAAAGATAAAATTAGCATGTTCCATGTTTAGTTATTATTAAGGGTTTACTTTGTGTTGTTGATAATGTCTACTTTCAGGGCTCTTGGGAGAATTTGACAACAGTTTTAAAGGGTAACAGTCCTTGTTCTGAAAAAAAGCCTGAATCTTCGGAAGAAAAGGTAGTCCAAATTATATACTATATTTAAAAAACATCTTGGTTTTTGCTTCAGTACAAAATTGGGTATAAAATAATAATTTCCCTTTAAAAGAATCAAATTGTGTTGCTTTGCAGTCGGAAATAAAGACAGAGACAGTGTTTCTTTTAGTAAGCTGATTGTACTCTGCCCTACATTTTAGTAACTGTACTCAATGCAACTTATAACACCAAATGAAAGATAGAAGACCAACATGACTGGCAAAAGAAAAAAAGAAAAAGAAGAAACACTGAGCTGGAAAAATGATCACCCCTTCGTACAAATGTTTTGTAACCTAAATCAGGCAGTCGTAAATGAGTTTTGTTAATGCACCGTAAAGATCTGAGGACACATGGAAAAAGGTGTTATGTTCAGATACGATTAAATTGTTATTATTTGGCCTCAAACAAGAATCGAAAATCTGTACAATGATTTGAAGACTGCAGTCAACAAACGGTTACCATAAATGTAACTGAACATGGGCAGTTCTGGCAAAGAAATGGCCAAAATGTGCACAGTTTAGATGTGCAAAGTTAGTACGTTTGTAATTTAAATAAAAAGGAAAAAAAACAACAAAACACATGTTGGCAATGCTATTTCACTTTTTTCAGTCAGAACTCAGTAATTCATTTTTATTTATTTATTTATTTATATTTATTTATTTATTTATAACAGTGTCTTTTATACAGTATCTTTCATTGCAATGTAACAGGTTGAACTGAGTGAATACAGCCGGGTAAAACAAAAACTGTGTCTGTTTCAATTCTAGCATAAAAGCAACAAAATGTGATTATTTTAGTTTTGAGAAGTCATTCATTTCTATACAGACTGTATATTCATAAAAAGCTGTACCAGCATACTATTAAATGCAAGCTCTATCTTTAATATTTTAGATATTCTATCACATCAAAACAACTAGCAGTCTGATATGAAATACAAGATGACAATTACACAAATATGCAAAGGGAAAAAAATTATGATTAAAAAAAGACTCAAGTCATTTAAAACCTTTGCCTCAAAAATGTGCACTCTTTGAGAAATGTGAAATTATCATACAGCAGAATGTTCTATACACAGGTTCAACATTTACTAACTAACTAAATAAATAAATAAATAAGTAAATAAATTAAAAAAAAAAAATATTATCAAATTAATAACATTTATTGCCAAATTATATAATAATGCATATATACTTTTTATATAAAATCACAATTGGAATTGTTTTTGTGTTACAGTATCATGACAAGGAACCTGTCAGGCAAAAGAACGTGCCGGAACGGAGTGAAATCCACAAGGCTTTTTAATGTGAAAAGA
>JBCEWE010000304.1:0-12500 GCA_039877035.1 Silurus lanzhouensis
GCTGCGTTTTGGATAATTTGCAGTGGACGAATAGCGTTCAGGGGGAGACCTGCCAGCAGAGAGTTGCAGTAGTCGGTTCTTGAAATGACAAGCGACTGAACAAGCACCTGGGCAGCCTGTATGGACAGAAATGGTCGAATCCTTCGGATGTTATGGAGAAGAAATCGACAAGAACGAGCAACATTAGCGACATGTGGGGAAAAAAGACAGTTCATTGTCCATAGTTACCCAAGGTTACGAGCAGTGGCTGAAGGGAGAGCAGAGAGTCGTGAAGTGTTATTTGAAGATCTTGACCTGGAGATGAATCACCTGGGATGACCAGCAGTTCTGTTTTACTGGGGTTGAGTTTTAGTTGGTGAGCACTCATCCATGAAGATATGTCTGACATGCATGCTGAGATCCGAGCGGAAGCTGTGGTATCTGATGGAGGGAAAGAAAAGATGTGTTGAGTGTCATCTGCATTGCAGTAATAATAAAACCATCTGAGGATATGACTTCACCAATGGAGTGGGTATAGAGGGAGAAAAGGAGGGGACCAAGTACAGAGCCTTGTGGGACACCAGTGGTGAGTCTGCACGGGGCAGATGTGGATCCCCTCTATGTTACCTGGTATGAGCGACTTTCCAGGAAGCAAACCATAGCATCCATAGCAACGTCTAAGGGTAGAGAGGAAAAGGAGTCAGGGTCAGGAAGAGATGAAAGAGTACAGGAAGCTACAGAGGAGGTTGAGATAGAGTGAAGGTTAGGACAGATAAGAGAGACATGTAAATTATTTTTAGGTTGAATAGGAGAAGTGATTAAAAAGGAAACCAGGTGATGATCAGAGATTGGAAGTGGAGTGGCAGTCATGTCTGTAGCTGGAGTAGGGCGGGTGAAAACCAGGTCCAGCACATTTCTCCCTTGTGTGTTGGAGGGCAGCTGTTAAAATGTATTCAGAAAAGGCAAGAGGCAAGATGACTGAAGTTTGTCGGATGGGAGGTTGAAGTCACCAAGAACTGTCAGAGGGAAAGTACTGAGTCCACATCACTACATCTTCATCACTACATCTACATCACTAGATCACTACATCTACATCACTACATTTACATCAGTACACCAACATCGCTACATCACTACATCTATATCACTACACCAACATCACTACATCTACATCACTACATTTACATCACTACACCAACATCACTACATCACTACATCTACATCACTTAATCACTACATCTACATCACTACACCAACATCGCTACATCACTACATCTACATCACTACACCAACATCGCTACATCACTACATCTACATCACTACACCAACATTACTACATCTACATCATTACATCTACATCACTACACAAACATCACTACATCTACATCACTACACCAACATCACTACATCACTACATCTACATCACTACATTTACATCACTACATCTACATCACTACACCAACATCACTACATCTACATCACTACATCACTACATCTACATCATTACATCTACATCACTACACCTACATCACTACATCACTACATCTACATCACTACATTTACACCACTACATCTACATTACTACACTATCACTACATCTACATCTCTACATCACTATATTACTACATCTACATCACTACATCTACGTCACTACATCTACATCACTACATCACTACATTTACATCACTACATCTACATCACTACATTACTCATCTACATCACTACATCTACGTCACTACATCTACATCACTACATTACTACATCTACATCACTACATCTACATCACTACATCACTACATTTACATCACTACATCTACATCACTACATCACTACATCTACATCACTACATCACTACATCTACATCACTACATCTACGTCACTACATCTACATCACTACATTACTACATCTACATCACTACATCTACATCACTACATCACTACATCTACATCACTACATCTACATCACTACATCACTACATTTACATCACTACATCACTACATCTACATCACTACATCACTACATCTACATCACTACATCACTACATCTACATCACTACACCAACATCGCTACACCAACATCACTACATCTACATCATTACATCTACATCACTACACAAACATCACTACATCTACATCACTACACCAACATCACTACATCACTACATCTACATCACTACATTTACACCACTACATCTACATTACTACACCATCACTACATCTACATCACTACACCAACATCACTACATCTACATCACTACATCACTACATCTACATCATTACATCACTACATCTACATCACTACACCAACATCACTACATCTACATCACTACATTTACACCACTACATCTACATTACTACACCATCACTACATTACTACATCTACATCACTACACCAACATCGCTACATCACTACATCTACATCACTACACCAACATCACTACATCTACATCATTACATCTACATCACTACACAAACATCACTACATCTACATCACTACATCACTACATCTACATCACTACATTTACACCACTACATCTACATTACTACACCATCACTACATCTACATCTCTACATCACTACTTTACTACATCTACATCACTACATCTACGTCACTACATCTACATCACTACATCTACATCACTACATCACTACATTTACATCACTACATCACTACATCTACATCACTACATCTACGTCACTACATCTACATCACTACATTACTACATCTACATCACTACATCTACATCACTACATCTACATCACTACATTACTACATCTACATCACTACATCTACGTCACTACATCTACATCACTACATCAACATCACTACATCACTACATCTACATCACTACATTACACCACTACATCTACATTACTACACCATCACTACATCTACATCTCTACATCACTACATTACTACATCTACATCACTACATCACTACATTTACATCACTACATCACTACATTACTACATCTACATCACTACATCTACGTCACTACATCTACATCACTACATCACTACATCTACATCACTACATCTACATCACTACATCTACATCACTACATCACTACATCTACATCACTACATCTACATCACTACATCACTACATCTACATCACTACATCTACATCACTACATCTACATCACTACATCTACATCACTACATCACTACATCTACATCACTACATCTACGTCACTACATCTACATCACTACACCAACATCACTACATTACTACATCTACATCACTACATTTACACCAATACATCTACATTACTACACCATCACTACATCTACATCTCTACATCACTACATTACTACATCTACATCACTACATCTACGTCACTACATCTACATCACTACATTACTACATCTACATCACTACATTTACACCACTACATCTACATTACTACACCATCACTACATCTACATCTCTACATCACTACATTACTACATCTACATCACTACATCTACATCACTACATCACTACATTTACATCACTACATCTACATCACTACATTACTACATCTACATCACTACATCTACATCACTACATTACTACATCTACATCACTACATCACTACATTTACATCACTACATCACTACATCTACATCACTACATTACTACATCTACATCACTACATCACTACATTACTCACTACATTACACTACATCTACATTACTACACAACATCACTACATCACTACATCTACATCACTACATCTACATCACTACATCACTACATCTACATCACTACATCACTACATCTACATCACTACATCTACATCACTACATCACTACATCTACATCTACATCACTACATCACTACATCTACATCACTACATCTACATCACTACATCTACATCACTACATCACTACATCTACATCACTACATCTACATCACTACATCACTACATCTACATCACTACATCTACATCACTACATACTACATCTACATCACTACATCACTACATTTACATCACTACATCACTACATCTACATCACTACATTACTACATCTACATCACTACATCACTACATTTACATCACTACATCTACATCACTACATCTACATCACTACATCACTACATCTACATCACTACATCTACATCACTACATCACTACATCTACATCACTACATCACTACATCTACATCACTACATCTACATCACTACATCACTACATCTACATCACTACATCACTACATTTACATCACTACATCTACATCACTACATCTACATCACTACATCACTACATTTACATCACTACATCACTACATCTACATCACTACATTACTACATCTACATCACTACATCACTACATTTACATCACTACATCTACATCACTACATTCACATCACTACATCTACATCACTACACCAACATCACTACATCACTACATCTACATCACTACATCTACATCACTACATTACTACATCTACATCACTACATCACTACATCTACATCACTACATCTACATCACTACATTACTACATCTACATCACTACATCACTACATCTACATCACTACATCTACATCACTACATCTACATCACTACATCACTACATTTACATCACTACATCACTACATCTACATCACTACATTACTACATCTACATCACTACATCACTACATTCACATCACTACATCTACATCACTACATCTACATCACTACATTACTACATCTACATCACTACATCACTACATTTACATCACTACATCACTACATCTACATCACTACATTACTACATCTACATCACTACATCACTACATCTACGTCACTACATCTACATCACTACATTACATACATCTACATCACTACACATCTACATCACTACATTACTACATCTACATCACTACATCACTACATTACAAATCACTACATCTACATCACTACAATCTACCATTACTACACATCTACATCACTACATCACTACATTTACATCACTACATCTACATCACTACATCTACATCACTACATCACTACATTTACATCACTACATCTACATCACTACATCTACATCACTACATCTACATCACTACATCACTACATCTACATCACTACATCACTACATTACATCACTACATCTACATCACTACATCTACATCACTACATCTACATCACTACATCTACATCACTACATCTACATCACTACATCACTACATCTACATCACTACATTTACATCACTACATCACTACATCTACATCACTACATCACTACATCTACATCACTACATCTACATCACTACATCTACATCACTCCATCACTACATCTACATCACTACACCTACATCACTTTTACAAGAAAACAGACAAGATAATATATGAAAAAAATCTGGTGCCACAAAGCAGCACTGTGTTCGGTACTTAATGATCAACTGCATTGTGCACATACTTTTAAAAACATCGTTCGTTTTTTTTTTTTTTTTACCATATTTACACTATTTATTTATTTATTTATTTATTTACTTATTTATTTATTTATCTATTCATTTATTCATTCATTATTTATTTATTTATTCATTCACTATTTATTTATTTATTTACTTATTCGTTTGTAATTTTTTTTTATTACTTTTTTCTTTATTTTATTTGTCCATCTTTCTTTCTTGTACAACGCTGTACACTTGAAATCAGAGTGCATTGTGGGTACAGACAAGTGAGGAAAAGTGGAAAGTGTTAAAAATGGAGTGCACTGTGTAGGAAACGAAGTGATTTTGGACGCAGCTTCTCACATTTCTTTATTAGTCTTTCCTTCTGCTTTGGCGGTGCTGGGATGTGAACTCACGACCTTCTGATCCCCTTCAGACCTTCATTACTGTTTCCATAGTAACTGCTCTGAACTGAGTGTAAGCGATGATGTGCTGAGATCTTTAGGGGATGATGGTTTGACCTGCATGGACGGAGTCTCCAGTGTGAGGGGTGCAGCTGCAGCAGGACAGTGGAGTTTTTTTATCAGATCTGAGATGAAAGAAGCCACATGCCGTTTGAGTCATTCATCTTTACACACACTGTACCATGGTGGAGGCAGGAGATGTGTTCAGTGTGAGAACAAGTCCCACATTCACAACTTTCATTCAATAAAACTCTCTCATTCATTCTCTCTCTCTCTCTCTCTCTCACACACACACACACACACACACACACACACACACACACACACACACACACACACACACACACACACACACACACACACACTATATACACCCTCCCCCAGAGATGACTCAGGACCTGTGGCTTGAGGAGAAAAAAGTAGAGAGAGAGAAAGAGAAAGAACAAAGAGAGTAAATTCTTTCAACAGAAAAAAGCAAGAAGATTCCTTCAGAAGTTCTTCACAAGAGGCACTTGTCATGTCCATCATCTCCACAGCGCTGCTGTCCCTCATCCTGCTAAGTCTTCTCTTTTCCACAGGTATGACCTCCACAGTGTTCTGCTCCATCAACACCACCATCATCATCATCACCTTCCTACCTTCATCATTTCTTTTACCATCACCTTCTCAATCACCATCATCTTCACATCACAATCACCTCCAAAATCACTTTCTTCATTATGTATGTTTATCCCTGATGATGAAGCCTGGAGCAGCTCTGATGAAGAAAAAAAACTCCCTTAGATAAACAAGGAAGAAACCGTCAGAAGAACCAGACTCATTTGAGTGATATCAAGAGTGTGATTATAAAACCTATAACATACAGAACACTGGAGCATGAGGAGCACCATGAGCACTGGAGAGTGAGGAGCACCATGAGCACTGGAGAGTGAGGAGCACCATGACCACTGGAACGTGAGGAGCACCATGAGCACTGGAGAGTGAGGAGCACCATGAGCACTGGAGAGTGAGGAGCACCATGAGCACTGGAGCGTGTGATCATGAGTGATGTTCTTCCTACAGGTGTTTATAAACCTATTCCCAAAGTTTAGGAGATAAATGTGATCAATTAAAGCCAAAGACATTACAGCTTTTAGACCATGTGCTTCATTTCACACGTTTCCTTCATAATATATATGCTCTCAAACACAACACATTTCTCTCTCTTTCTTTCTTTCTTTCTTTCTTTCTTTCTTTCTTTCTTTCTTTCTTTCTTTCTTTCTTTCTTTCTATTATTTCTTTCTTTGACATTACTTTTTCTTTTTATTGTTTTGTCTGTTTCATTATTCTTATATGTTTTTATTTCTTTATTTCTCTATCTATCTATCTATCTATCTATCTATCTATCTATCTATCTATCTATCTATCTATCTATCTATCTAATTTTCTTTCTTTCTTTCTTTCTTTCTGTCTGTCTGTCTGTCTGTCTGTCTGTCTGTCTGTCTGTCTCTTTCTTTCTTTCTTGAAACACTTGAAGACGTCTGAAATGTTTTTCTCCCCTTTATTTAATGATTTTGATTATAAATCTTAACAACTCACACAGCAAGTGTATAAAACAATATTACAATGTAATACGTGATATTTTGTTTTTCTATACGATTCGATTTCGCGCACGTCTGTTTGTCTCCTGTAAGACACTGGCTGCTTGTTGGTGATGAGGACATGAGGAAATGTCCAGTGTGACTGCAATGTGGTGGGTGCAAAGAGCAGGGCCGGAAACAAAGAGCACTTGTGTACACAATAAAACTATTTGTTCAGCTCTCCAGACTGAATTAGAAGCCATTCATCATCATCAGTTTCCTCCATCTCCTCAGGGAATGATGGTGTCTATCCTTGGAGAATTGGGGAATCCCTCATTTGAATCATGAATTTTCATACCTACGTTTAGATATTGTATTATTATTATTATTATTATTATTATTATTATTATTATGAGGTAAAAACAGGTTCATCATGTCTCTAGTAGGTTGAGAAATGGGTGCATTATTTATGCCACCTCTGGGTGGCGCTCTTGGCATACTCGGGTACACAATACCAATGGATGATTGATATCTGTTTCATGCTCCAAATACCATGTCCATGTTCATGTTGTAAACTAGATGTGCATAAGATGTGGGTTTTTTTTAACCATCTCATTCCACAGTTCTCATATGCAGAAAATAAGCTCCACTCTTCTGGGAAGATGTTCCAGGAGATTTTGTGGAGATTTGTGGAGATTACTTACACCCTTGTGGCTGAATGAAAGTCAGGGGTAGTGTCAGTGCTCACAATCATCCCGAAGGTGTTCGGTAGTGTTGGAGCTCTAAATCTGGACATCTTCCAATTAATGGAAAGCAGATCTTCTTGGAGCTTTGGTCTCTTAGTTCAAGTGAAGGATAAAATCACCTGAAGACATCCACAGATGTTCTACACAAATGTGTGCCTCCAACAGTTTACAAAAAATCACATATGGGTGGAAAAGTCAAGTTTCCCAGTATTTTTGCAGCCCAACTTAATTAATCTAGAGTTTCGTATTAATCGTTCTAATTACATAGCGTTCTGGAATCTACTGAGGAAGAAGACGCCGGTTTTAGGAATACAGTATTGGGAAGCACCTGGTTTCTTATAACGTTGTTAGCTAAAGTAACCTAGCAAGCCTAGCTAGCTGACTAGCATTAACCAAAACTCCAGCTAGTTCCCATGTAACAGCGTAAATATATTTTAGAATCTAATTCACATTTCTTCATCTCACCCGCTGTTTATCCAGAAGGTGTTTCCTGGCCATCACAGGGTTTCAGTGTCTTTAGCACAGCGTATAACAGTGTGTGTGTGTGTGTGTGTTTAAGCACCATGCCATCGTCGTCATCATCATCATCATCATCATCATCATCTCTTTCTCTGTGTTTCTCAGTGGTGTGTCTCAGCTGTTACGAGTGCGAGTATCCGAACAATCCAATCACATGCGTAAAGCTCACTAAGAAATGTGCTGCAGGTGAGCGCTGCCTTTACAGCACCTCCATAGCCAAAATAGGTGAGAACACACACACACACACACACACACAGAGCCTGGGGAAACTGAAACTCACTTGCTGGGACCAACTGGTCAGGGCCGGGTCTAGGATTGATGTTTGAAGGAAGTGTGGAAAGTTCAGTCTGGTTCTAGCTGGTCAGGTTTGCGAGTGTGGTTTTAGTAAGTCAGGTTGATATCTGTCAGGTTTGATAGTCTGCTTCTACCTGGTCAGAGGTTTGATAGTCTTGTTCTAGCTGGTCAGGGGTTAGATATTCCGGTGCTAGCTGTACAGGTTTTATAGTCTGGTTGATACATTGGTTTTATCTGGGACCCAAACTAGCCAACCTGGTAGACCCGCCTGGTGAACACTCACCCAAGCTAAAGCTGGTGGTGTTTCTGTCAATGCTAGTCTGCTAGCTGTTTTCATGTTAACTGTTGAATTCTAGTTGTACACAAAACACTGTTGGTTACAGTGAAGGTATACAAGCAACACACAACTGAACTTGCTGGTTGTTTTCTCCTCAGGCTCCAAAGTTGCCGTGTTGAAAATGAAGAGATGTGCCGCAGCGTCTATGTGTGATGTCACCGAAAAAAGAAATATCAAAGGATTCATCTTTAGATACACCACACACTGCTGTGACACTAACATGTGTAATGCTGCAGTTCCGCTGGGCGCCCCCTACTGGACCAAAACAGTACTGAGCCTTGTTGGCATGGCACTCACCATCCTGCTGGCATCAGCATGAAACCACACCCACCCTCACGCTTACTACATAAATATTTACTGTCCAAATAATTAGTACACCTGCTTGTTTATGCAGTTATCAGCAAATAATGTGGTGGCAGCAGCACAAGGCCTAAAATTATGCAATCTGGCCTCAGATTGCTCTCAGGAACAATGCATTTCCAACCACAGAACTGTCACTCAATGTTTTTTTTGTTTCTGTGTGAAATCTAGGGACTGTTGTGTGAATAAAACAGAGCAAGAGATCAGCAGTTTCTACTCAAAAACCCAAACCAACCCATCTAGCACCAATCTCACAGTTAAAGACTCATATGAGATGTAAAAAATACTTAAAGATCTTCATCTTCAAGATCTTGCTGTAACTGTTCAGCTAATAAGTGCATGAATGAGCAGATGTGTAGGTGTTCCTAAAGCACACTATATGGGTAAACGTCAGGTACTGGTGAGGAGACCTGGGGTGCAGTCAACGATCACATTCATCCCAATAGGGTTGGAGCACTATAGCAGGAGATCTTCCACATCCTACAAATCATGGAAAGCAGGTCTTCCTGGAGTAGGATTTGTGCACAGGGGCATCGTCATGCCGGGACATGTTTGGGTCTCCTAGTTCAAGTGAAGTGAAAATTTCCAGCTACTGTATCCAAAGACGTCCTGAATAATTGGTTGGCTCCAACTTTGTATTAAGTTTTGAGAAGAAACCTACAGCTGGGAAAGTCAGGTGTCCCAGTACTTGTATCCATATAGTGTACAAATCCTTTTGAACTCACATCCACTTGATCAGAAGTCTATCATCATAACCACTTAACCACTGCTTCCCATTACAAGAACACGTGAGTGTCGCCCTCTACAGGTTACCAAATGAGGAAACGTCCATGTTCTGGCAACTGTTACTAAGAAAAAGACTCAGTGGCTACATGATAATACTTCTGATGTTGTTAGATGATCTAATCGTCTGTACCTCGTAAATAAAAACGCCCATTAGATCGTTTCACTTCTTTATTAAGGCCTGGAGGTTTTTTTCTTTGTATTTATTAAAAGCATACAGAAGACACATGCACACACATACAGCTATTTATACTGGATTGTCTAACCATCGCGGCTGTGCATCAGCGTTGATATCGGTGTGTACACACCCAGCAGAGAGAGGAAGGAAATTACAGTGTGAGGAGACGAAGAGAGGAGGGAGAAACGAGTGAGGGGCAGGAGGAGGAGGAGGTTTTCCTCTCGTGTGGTGGACAATCGCACTTCTCTATTTTTACAGGAAACCTGCACGTGGTCTTGCTTCAGAAAACCGCAACGTGCAAAACACTTGGTGTGTTGAAACAGAGCCGGAGATGAACTACACAGACGCCTTTATCCAGGGTGACTTACATCTTTCTCATTCACACAATGGAGCAGATATGGGGTTAAGGGCCATGCTCAGGGGCCCAGCAGTGGCAGCTTGGTGTGGTTGGAATTTAAATTCACAACCTGATCCAAAGTCCAACACTCCCACCTACGGAGAAACGTTCTTAAATGCAGGGATTCACACTCACGTGCCAATAAATACAAATATATAAAATCGTACAAAAATAGAAATGATTGATTCTGTTTGATTTGCGTCCAATCGTATGCTCTGGAGATGACGTTCATCTCGCTCTGAGAACGTGACTGGAAGGGACAGATCGCTTTCGGGTAGCGGCAAGGGTGCATCAACTGTACAGCTTCCTGTGTGTGTGTGTGTGTGTGTGTGTGTATACACACTTAAAAATTCCCCTCCAGTATCTTCAGCTTGTATGTTGCTGTTACAAAGCAATGGAGCATGTAAATACTTTTAAGGCACACGTGTGTGTGTGTGTGTGTGTTCTCTATCTGCATATAAAATCTAATCCCAATACGGCACATGGTATGAGCTGTGGCTCAAATTCTGTCCTACGTAGGACTGAAATGCGACACCTCGCACCATTGTGTACGGAAGGCCGTGTGTGTGTGTGTGTGTGTGTGTGTGTGTGTGTGTGTGTGTAACCCTGACTGCCCTGTTGGCCCTATGAGCACACAGAGTGGTTTGGAGCTCCAGAAATAGCTGGTTTGAGATCTAGCTCCTAGTCTGAGTGTGTGGTTTTCGAGGTGTGAATATTAGTCATGGTGAACTGCTGGCTCGCTCCATCGCCATGACGACACACGGCTGCACGTTGGTTTCGTTCTCAGGAAGAAAAGAAAAAAAAAAAGGACAGACAGACGTCTTGGCATGATAGGCGCAAAAAATCGCTCTGTAGCAGTGGCTGCGTGGAGTCAAGCTAAAGATCAGTTTGAATTACGAGCTCGGTCGAGTTTGTGAATGGATGGCTGTACCTACATGGAGCCCCACCCCTTATTTCTAGCGCGTGTGTGTGTGCGTGTAGCTAAGCCTGTGCAGATAAACGAGCCGATAAATCAGTCGCCTCACTGTTGTGAATGAAGAACGTGAGCTTGTGAGGAGACACTTTCACGCTAGCTAGATTGTAACTTCAGTCATGCGTGGTGTTGCCTAGCAGCAGTAATCTCACGTCATAGGCACAACGTTCTGAGTTTTGTTTAAAAAAAAAAAAAACTTTTAGAAGAAAAAAAAAATCATATATTTATATGGCGAGTGTGACTTCTGATTTTGCGTGACCAATTACTATTAGCGATTTTGAACCGTTCCTTTAAGCTACAGAAGTGCAAACCAAAAAAAAAAAAAAGAAGTGTGTGTGTGTGGTGTATATATACAAAACTGTGTGTGTGTTTATTTAAGCGCTTTAACGACAGACGAGTAGGCGATGTGAATCTCGGCGTCGCTCGGACACGTGGAGGAGAATTCCTCACGCGCGTATGCAGCATCCAGGTATCGCCATAGCGACACAAGTGAACGAGGGATGGAGAAATCCCGAAACTTCTGACACACCACCTGAAAGACGG
>JBCEWE010000304.1:15000-32500 GCA_039877035.1 Silurus lanzhouensis
GCATTATGTTCCTTGATGCTATCAGCTTTATTTTCCAGCTATTTAATGCACAGTGCTGATTAGCATCTAGCAAAAACTTTCACTCTTCATTTATTTAATGTCTTATTCTGAGGTAAACTACTAAAAACAACTCGCTGTCTGACTCTTTATGACGACACGCAGGCTAGTTAAGTAGCTAGCTTGCTAATTAACTAGCATTTTAAACATGTCTGCCATATCGTTGGTTATATACATCTTTTCTTGCTAAGTACGAGGTCACTATTCTTCCGAACAACCGAGCAGTGGTCATTCTCGTTTTCAACAACCAATAACTGGTCAATATTGTTCTCAACTACCAATCATTGATCACTGACGCTCTCAACAACTAATCACTAGTTAATATTGTTCTCAAAAACCAACCACTGGTCAATAATGCACAAAAAAACAAAAAACAATTACTGATCAATATTAGATTAGATTTAAATTTGTTATTGTGCAGGGTACATGTACTGAGCCAATGAAATGCAGTGAGCATCTAACCACAAGTGCATAAGTGCTCATTTACAATAAATAACAGTAAATAAATAGGGTATGAGGTGCATATGTACAGGGATGAGGGGGATTCATGTACAGAAGGTGCAGTGGGTAATAATATATGGTATATATTTTATATATACACAATATACTGTGGGAAAATGATGCATAGAGGGGCATGTCAGGAGATAATATACTCAAAAGTTATGTACAAGTATGACTGTATGTATGATACAGTATAAATATGGCGCAAAAATGCGTAGTGGAACCAATATTGTTCTCAACAACCAATCACAGGTCTGCATTGTTCCAAACAACCAATCACTGGTTAGCATTTTGCATCAACGAATCACAACCATTGTTCTCAATATCTGGTCAAATGCTGACAGAAATGATAACGTATTGTAAAAAAAAACGTTTGCAGAACCACGAACAAACACAGCTTGCTTTCTATACAAACTTAATGATGTCATTTCCTGTTCTGATCGAACGCTTTCAGTCGGACAGGTTTCAGAACACGATCCGAAACCAAGTCCCCAGAGCCTTCCAGCCACCATTTTCAACACGCCAAGGTACTTTCCTACAAAAAGAGTAGACACTTCTCTGACATTGACACGACCTTGGCTGGCTCTTGGTGTGCGCAAGCATCCTTCTTTTCTTCCGTACTATCCTGTAATGAAATAACGTACGCTTGAAGAGGTCTTCAGGTGGACGGGATGGCGTCGAATCGACAAGGCCTGAGTGCGGAAACAGGGGGAGAAGCGAAAGAGGCCGGGCGTTGAACAATACCTGCTTTCATGGCGAAGGGAAAGGAGGACAAAAACACACACTTTCCTCCTTCCACACAATGGCCGCTTTATTTAGGCGCCTCTTTACCTCAAGCCTGGGAAACCACACAGTTCCCTCAGGGACTTGAAATCACTTTCCTCCACCTCCTCCCTTTCTTTCTCTCACTTTTTCTCTCTGAAGGGACAACGCCCCTCTTTTTGGATGAAGATTTTATTTTTATAGCTATAAATCCACACAGAAATACCACACATTTAAGTTATGGGATACAAAATGGCGGCGTCTGTTAGAAAGAAAAAATCCGTTAAAGAAATATGTTTTTTTCAAATTCAAACTTTTTTTGTCGTTGTGAAGGATGTGAAAAGGCCGCGTCTCAACAACCCGCACGCTCCCTACATTAGTGCACTTCGCGTCGCTGTGACCCTAACGCACATGTAGGGCACTCGATGTTCTCCAGGTGGCCATTTGGGACGCCGTTAGACACCTTGCAGTGAACGGTCTAAAGCATTAGCGTGAATCAGGTGGATTTATTTATATATTTATTCAGCTTTTAATAAAAGGAAAAAAAAAACATTTTCTGACATAATATTTCATTATCAGGCCTTAAATGATCAAATACACGTTCAAATTAAAATTAGAGTGTAAAAACTAGGCTGTGAAAATATAATGTTTGTAATGGATATTATGAGACTATAGAGATGCATCTGATATAAAATATAACTCTTTAAGGATTAAAAAAAAAACCAAACACTCATAATTATAACAATCTTACTTTAACTTTTCTCCATCATCCGCCAACTCACCTTCACAAAGAGCTCAATCTCCGGCTGGTTTCCTTCACTCATTTTCTCTTCACTTTAATCCTTTACGCACAAAATGTCAAAATCAGGATTCTGTAAATTACTTTTTTTAATGAAAAAAGTTTTTAGGTGAAAATGCGCGTCACGGATCCGCTCTGAGCTGCACTTCCGGTCGGAATAACGTTACAGAATTCGGCTCGAATTTCCCAGGAACCGTTCGGATGTCCACCTGAGCATCCAGCTAGAGATCCTCTCTGAGAATATAACACTTTATATCTCACACTTCTGTGTTTCTTTTCTGAGACTCGTGGACGCCAGCCCACTTCCACACTTCCTCTCAGCGCTCAACTCAGCTCAGCTCCGTCTCCCCGGGTGACCGCAAAGCAGATTAGCCGGAAGAGACGCTCGCTTCCGTTAACACGTGCGCGCGTCCGCCATCTTGGAAAGGTTTCACTTCCACCGCAGGCCAGGGCAGGACTGATAAAACCGACTGCAGCAAATATCGTCGATATTAAAGTTAATAATAACGATACCAGGATAATTAATAAAACATAATTATTAATATAAAATATTAAAAGAATACAAAGGACCTGTATTTTTTTTTATTTATGTTGATATTTATTGGCTGTGAAAAGTTGGGAAACACTAATAATTGTTTTTTAATTAGACACATGAGTGTTCAGTTTGTTTCTATGCTACAAATTGGATTATTTAAATGGTATTAAGATTTAACAAATAAATAAATATTTATATATACATATATATATATATATATATATATATATATATATATATATATATATATATATATATATATATATGTACAGTTGTAGGACACCCGCAGTGGGAGGTTTGTGTGGAGTATACAGTGAATAAGGTGTGGTTTTTGGACACGCCCACTATGGACGGATGTAAATAGGGTGTGGTTTTGGACACGCCCACTATGGACGGATGTAAATACGGTGTAGTTTTGGACACGCCCACTATGGACTGATGTGAATAGGACGTGAATTGGGACATGCCCCCACAGTGGACTGATGTGAATAGGACATGGATTGGGACATACCCACAGTGGCCTTATGTGAATTGGATGTGAATTGGGACATGCCCCCACAGTGGACCGCTATTAATAGATATGAATTGTAACATGCCCACAGTGGACTGCTGTGAATAGGACATGGATTGGGACATGTCCACAATGGACTGCAGTGAATAGGACATGGTTTGGGACATACCCACAGTGGACTGCAGTGAATAGGACACACATTGGGACATGTCCACAGTGGATTGATGATGGTGAGTTTGTGGAGTATACAGGTGGTTTCAAAAAGATTAGACATGAATGCTGTAACACGTTTGCGATTTCAGAGATTACAGAGATCCGGCGTGAATCGCAGAAGGTTCCAGAAGAACGCTGGGTAAGCTGTATTGCTGTTCAAGGGGACTATTTTAAAGGTGATTGTGTGGAAACATAGGTAAATAAAGTACTTTCTTGTAAACAGATGATATCACCTTGATACCACCTTGTATAGTGAATGGGATGTGGTTTGGGACACGCCCACAGTGTTTATTTGTATTGCACTTTTAAAAATGGACATTGTCTCAAAGCAGCTTTACACAGATATTGTGGTAAGAAAGAATTTATAAAAATGTTCTGTATAAGTGTAAGTTTGTCCCTAATGAGTGAGCAAGTGGTGACTGTGGTGAAGGAAAAACTCCCTGAGATGGCAGAAGAAAGAAACCTTGAGAGGAACCAGACTCAGGAGGAAACCCATCCTCATCTGGGTGTCACCGAATGATCATTTATTATACTCCGGAATTTCATGGATTCCCAGGCCGTTAATAAGAAACATCCCCAACTGCACAAAGTGGCCTCCAATCAAAGAAAAACACCATTCATAGGCAGATCCAAGGAGAGGAGAGGGGCAGGAGCACTGAGGTTCACTGGTACCTCAGGAGCATGTTTAACTTGCCCAAGAGAGAGAAAGAGATAGAGATAGAGAGAGAGAGAGACTACCAATAAAAGGCTTGACTAAATAAATATGTTTTCAGCCTCGACTTAAACACTGAGACTGTGTCTTAGTCCTAAAGACTAAATGGAAGGTTGTTCCATAACTGTGGGATTTTATAAATAAAAGATCTCGTGAGGACTGCATTCTGAACTAATTGAAGCTTATTTATGCACTTACTCCAACACCAAGACAGTAAAGCATTACAGTAGTCTAATCTAGATGTTACAAAAGCATCAACTCACGTAATTATTTACGTGAGCCTCAAAGGAAAGATTTTGATCAATAATCACACCAAGGTCTTTGACTGCTGTACACACTGAGACGGAAACACCATCCAGAGATGCTACAAAGAGTTGTGCAGAAGCTTAAGCATCCACTGTCTAATGTCCTTCACACACTCCTTAACATTGTTAAGATGATCTCCCATCTGGCTTTTCTGTAATATATACAGCTGTGAATCATCAGCATAGCATTGGAAGCGAATACCATGTTTACGTATAATTTCACCCAGAGGCAGCAGATATAAAGAGAAAAGCAGTGGGCCTAAGACAGATCCTTGCGGAACTTTACCTCAGAGAGTGTGGCGAACTCACCATTTACATCCACAAACTGATAGCGATCAGTCAGATAAGACCTGAGCCAGGCGAGAGCATTTTCCAGTCTAGCAAGTAGGAGATTATGATCAATGGTCAAAAGCTGCACTAAGATGAGGCAACAAATTAGACTGATTAGATGGCAATAACAGGTCATTTACAACTTTAACTAGCGCCATCTCTGTGCTATGATGAGCCCTAAATCCTGACTGATACATTTAGAAATTTTTATTCCAAAGTAGTTGTGGACTGTAGTTGGACAGCTGACAGGGTGAATGTCAGGTTTCTTTTGTAGGGGGTTGATAACTGCCAGTTTGAACCCAGGCATTAGAGTGGCACAAGCTAGTGCACTCTTAGTGCCGGTCCCAAGCCCGGACAAATGGGGAGGGAATGAGGAAGTGCAGGAGAGCATAGGGAGAAAAAGGTGACAAAACAGAAATGGGATCGACAGAGTGATGAAAAAAAGTAGGCAGGAGAACAAGGAGATGCGGCAGCAGGTGAAGAGGGATGTGGCGAAGGCCAAAGAAAAGGCATATGAGGAGCTGTAGGAGAAGTTGGACACTACGGAAGGAGAAAAGGATTTATACCGATTGTCCAGGCAGAGGGACTGAGCTGGGAAGGATGTGCTGCAAGTTAGAGCAATAAAGGATGGAGATGGAAATGTGTTGACTAGTGAGTAGAGTGTGTTGAGAAGATGGAGGGAGTATTTTGAGCAGCTGATAAATGAGGAAAATGAGAGAGAAGGTTGGATGAGAGAGAGGAGGTTAAGATGATGAAGAGTGGAAAGTCGGGTGGACCAGATGACATACCTGTAGAAGCATTGAGATGTTTAGGAGAGATGCAGTGGAGTTTTTAACCAGGTTGTTCAACAAGATTTTGGAAGGTGAGAAGATGCCTGAGGAATGGAAAAGGAGTGTGCTGGTAACGATCTTTAACAATAAGGGAGATGTGCAGACCTGCAGTAACTACAGGGGAATAAATCAGTCACACCATGAAGTTATGGGAAAGAGTAGTGGAAGCCAGGCTGAGAGAAGAGGTGACCAACAGTATGGTTTCATGCCAAGAAAGAGCACCACAGATGCCTTATTTGCTTTGAGAATGTTGATGCAGAAGATGGAGAATGTTTGGATTAATATGAATTGTTTGGATTTTTTTACTTGATCTTTACATGGATACATCCCACCATTACAGGCCAGCCTTGTCTTTAAAATCACTCCAATTATCTATGAAGCCTATATATTGTTTTTGGAGCACCATTCGGACATCCAGAAGTTCAGTGACCATAACCTGCTGTAAGCTACATCACCACACCGCATTGGGATAGGGCCAGACCATATTACAGCATGGGACATGGCCTTCGCTAATTTACATGCCTCTATAATGTTACTCTTAGTAACCCCTGACTGAAGTTCTTGTGAATAGGGTATGCTTAATGCTCTACGTTCAGTTTTAAGGTCATTGTAATGTACTACACAATAGCATACACAAGGTGGCGCCTTTGACACATATTAATACAATAATTCCAGGATCAGTGGGGAAACAGCAGGTAAGTGTTAATGCAGGGGATTCAAGTGGAGTGTATTAAGTGTGTTATGCAGTGTGTGTAAATGCAGAGTGTGTTCTCTGAGTGTGTATATGTTGTGTCTATACTCTGAATGTGTATATATTGTGTGTATATGTTGTGTGTATGCCCTTTGTGCATATATACTGGATGAACCTGGGTGTGGTTCCTCACAGGGTGTGGTGGAACAGTATAGTATAGGGACACTCTGTTCTCAGTAAGTGTTTTCCAAGCTCTTTTTTTTTCACATCAATCTTTTCATTTTTTGCACCTTGCACCCTCCCTGAGTTCCCGTGTCCTCAGATTAACTGACCTGACGCTTCTTTTTCGACCTCATGTGGAATAAATTCTCCGCAGACAAACAGAATGACTCAGTCTAAGCGACTCTCCTCGCTCCTAATCCTCTCTTCGCCTGCAATTTTTTCCCCCCTTCTTGGTTCTTTCCATAATTACACGTTCTAAGGTAACATGCCAAACCACAGGTCTGTGTATAAGATCTAAGCGGCGAGGGTGAGTCACGCCCCACTCTCAGGAGAAAACCACACTCTTACACTGTGTGTAAAAACACACCCGAGTACTATGTGTAAAAGTTCACGATTCTTAGCAAAACATGATTTTTTTTAATGCAAAACCAACAAACAAACAAAAAATTTTCATTAAAAAAATCTCCTTTTGACCTAGATTTCATTTGACCCCACCCGTTTTCCTGTCAATGTACTTTCAGCTAAAATGTCACAAAACTGGTGTTATAAAGGTGACTTTTGTGTCTTTACAAAGCCGTGTGTCTTTATTACGCTGTGAATGACATTCATGCCAAAACTGTTTCTAGCGTATAATTTTCTTTTGAGGAACGAACACAAAAACTCCAAAAACAGCAATCGGAAACTCAGTGGTGAACAGCGTTTTATGCTACGTTTCCCTATACACTAATCATTGTTTTCCTTCACTCTTTCAAGGTTGACCTCCTTGTTCTGGCACAAACCTCTCATGGCAAGGGGCAGGGCTTAATGGTGCTTTACTCTGATTGGCTACCGAGATTTGGATGGACAGCTCCTTCTCCAGGAAGCAGAGATCTCAGTAAATTCTTGGTGGTTCTTTGTATAGTTATAGTGTTTGCACTTTGTAGCGGAAAGTTCCTTCTTCTTTACTTAGCAAACAGTCTATTATTTGTCACATTTATTAAAGCAAAGCAAAACTCTTTTCTTTGAATATCCAAGCTTGTTTGGAGGTTGGGCTCAGAGCGCAGGGTAACTCCTGAAGAAGGTCTTTCTCAAGGGCCCAAGAGTGGTAGCTTAGAGGTGCTCTTGCCTTGAACCCCCTTGTGATCTGTAACCCATAGACTTTGAGGTAAGAACTCATTTTGGTTGCCCTCTTTGGGCAAACGGTAAGTCTGTGGTTAAGACTTTAGATTGGATGAGTTCAAGTCCCATTTCTCCCATGCAATTACTTCTGGAACCTTGAGTAACGCTCTGAACCCTCATATAACTGCTCAGTTAAAATTGTAAGTGGCTCTGAATAAAGGTGTCTGCCATAACCAACTGCCATTAATATACATTGTGGAGAATGTTTTGGATGCAGTTCAATCAATACAAGTCATATGAAACTCAAAACCTTAAATAAACTACAAATTAATACACCAACTAACTTGGACATTTCCCAAAAACAGCATGAATGAAAATTCGATCACCACTTTACACTATGATTACCACCAAGGAAACTTAAAACAATGCTAACAATATAAATGTTTATTTTTTAAAAATCTGTCATTTATTTATAACAGCGTTTTGGTACCACATAAAAAAAATCTAAGATTAAGAGAATAAAGCACTACGAGAATAAAGTCAAAGTTACGTGAATAAAGTTGTAGAAGCACTGGCTTTAAGTACTGGCACATGTTACATTTTGTGACCTCAGAGGGTGCTTTTGCTATTTATTCTCGTAATTCCGACTTTATTCTCGTATTGCTATGACTTTATTTTTTTTACGTGCCACTAAAACGCTGTTGTAAGTTTCAGACTTTCTTTTTGTTGTAGATTTTTGTTAGTTACTTAAAAAGTAACCTTCCAATACTTTTGTCATGAACGTCATTCCGTATCAGACTCTCTGAATTGAAATGTAAAACGTTTCGCTATTGAATTGAGGCCAAAATTTAACACGCCAATTATTCGAACAATAATATATCGAACAAATGGACTTACAGACAGATTAATAGCAGAAATCCAGGCTGAACTGTTATTGTGCACTGTTTCTCAACAGTGAGTTCCTGAATCTAAACAACTTTCTATGAAAACAGGAAGGAAGCTATTGAAGAAAAACTAGTTCAGACCTTGAACCTGGTTGGATCAGTCCTACAATGTAATTACTCGATCTAAATCTCAAATGTTCAATCACGGAGATGTCACACTAATGGATGCACAGAAAGTCTGAAAACAGGATCCACCCACCACCAGAAACTATGTATTACTTTTTTTGCACATTTATTGGATGTTTTTATAGGTAATAGTCACAAAAAGAACGTCAATGACCTGAAAACACACACTCGTTTATAGGCCAGGGTGTTAGCTTAGCCTAGTGTAATTAGCTAGTTTTTGGTTTGGTTTGATGTTCTTGTGGAAGTGGTAGCTCAGTTGATAAGTCTCTGGGTTACTTATTGGACGGTCGGGTGTTTAAGCCCCATTATCGCCAAGCTGCCGCTATTGGGACCTTGAGTAAGGCCCTTAATGTGCTCCAAGGGTACTGTATAATTGAATGTGTGAAGAAAGAATTTCATTGTGCTGAAATGTACGTTACAAATAAAAAGCCTCTTTTCTTCTCTTTTTTTTCAATTTCCAGTTTGGCCAAGCTTTTATAGCTGGGCCCTGGAGCAATATCCTTAAAACTCTACTCCTCATTTGTATAAATGAGATAATTGTAAATTGCTCGGGATAAGAGCATCTGCCAAATATCATGCATGCCAATGTTTTTGGCAGTCAGGTGAGCTACCTTTAAATACATACTTTTGCAATGTTTATTCATTTGACAGCTAGGCAAGACTAATTTCCTGGTAGTCCTGCGTATGCTAGTCATTCTTTTGTGTGCTGAATGATAAAATAATAATAAAAAAAACCACAACCTCCAAAATGCAACACGCACTGCAGTCCATTCAATCAACCTTATTACTTTCAGCTTAAAGTTGAGAACATCTTTCAATTCATTTTAATTCAATGTTATTTGTGTAGCGCTTTTAACAATAGACATTGTCCGAAAGCAGCTTTACAGAAATAAATAGATTACAGATATACATTTTAATGTCAGATATTAGTCCCTATACGTTTATCCCTAGTAGGCAAGCCAGATGTGACAATAGTGAAAGAAAAACTGAATCAGAATCAAAAAGAAATCCTTAATTATCTGAGTGGCACCTAATATCCATTCATTATAGTTTAGTCCTTATTTAGGTTATAAGCTGATCGCTAATCGACACTTGAATGTATACTAGTTACAATAAAAATCCATCTTCATGGTTATTGACTTTTACCATCCACAGTAACCTCATGGATCTTTAGTCTTTTCAAGTAAGACCATCCTCAACAGCAGCGAGTTATTTCCAGTTGATGAGAACTCCATCCAGAAGTAAGACATGATTATGGATCAGGCAGGTCCAGAAAGAAAAAGGAGACAGGCAGGTATATTTATTGTACACCACACTCCCCAGTGTGATCAGAGTGCAGGTATGGCGTTAGACTAGCTATGATAGCATAACTAAAAGGGAGGGTCAGAAGCTAACACAGATACAGGGATCTCATTCTTTTTTGGGTTTATATGATTTATTAGTTTACCCAAATTAATGAGAAACTGTGTAAACCCAAAGTGCTGCAAGAACATCTAAGAGTTCCAAAACCCTCATAATAAGTCTAAGTACGCCTTGTACAGCCGCAAGCAGATTACAGAAGGAATGTCACCTCACCCAGGCTCAAACTATGGCTACTGTTTAGGTTGCGATGCTGCCGTCATCATAATATTCACCCTAACAACAGCAACTAATTGCAGTTAGGTATGTTTATATAGTGCACAAACCAGATATTGACACATAGACCTATTAAAAAAACAAAGCTTTTGAGTTCACACAAATTCCTTGGAGAAAGAATTCATCATGGTTGCTGAACAATCCAGGTCTAAGGTTCAAGCAGAAGGTTCAAGAATAAATGAACAGCTCATATCTGTAAGCTAAAAGGAAAGCCAAACCGCAGTTTTGTAAAAATAAAAATGCAGTCCACTTAGTTTTCTTTTGCATTTTTATTTATCCTAACAGGGGGATTATCTGGCAAGTAATGTGTAATGGTAAGTAACTGGAACAATAGACCTTGTGGTTCACCAGCATCCTAGAAATAAATAGATTACAATTTTTTTTAGTATTATAAATTACTCCCTATAAGTTTATCCCTATTAAAAGAGACAGTGGTGAAAGTGGTGAGAGAAAACTTCCCAAAGAAGCATTTAAACTTACATTTCACAGTGTAGATATTAAAGTTTTCTACAGTATATCATCATGAAGAGACAATTGTACCATTCTTTAGGACTGTGACTATGATAAGTACGACACACTAAAGTGAAAAACCTCATGGAATAAATATCATCTCAGGCTGCATTTTGTGAATGCAGACCACACCTATGTGAAACTGCAAATTATGTAGGAACTCTGATAAAATTATCCTTGGGAACCCTGAAGAAAATGAGCAGGAGTTTCGGAGAGAATGAATACTGAAGGAAAAGATTAATCTTCCCAGTATGGACATGAAAGTTTCCTACATCACACTGAAAAGGCTTCATTCGGTCTCTTATTAACAAATAGACTATTGAAAAGACCAACATTTACTAACTGGCGAGCCAGCCAGGAGCATAAAGAATGTGTAAAAGTGCATATGAAAGTTTTTTCAATCAAGGAGAAAGATTTATTACAGAATTTGCAAAAAGTAGCCAAGACTTGAGCTTTTGCATACATTCTTTTTGGCAATACATGTCAAAACGTAGTACATATAGCTTATAATAAGTTTCCCTAATGGTAAAATTTACAATAACATTATAAAGAGAACAAATGCCTTACAATCTTTATACTTCAGAGGTGAATTTCAAAATACTCACATCATTACCGTATTTTCACTTTAGCAAGACCTTCAAAAATTTAAAAGAAAACTATTCATTCTTATTTATAAATTTTCTCTTGGTTTTTTTGGCTGCATGGTAGAAACCTAGTATTCAATCGACTCCATGAGCCAAAAACATCATTACATTAGACTTTTTTCTTCATATTATCACAGCGGTACAATTGCATTAAATATAAAAATTCTCAAAAATATAAATGAGAACACTATTCATGTAGATTCATAAACAAGTCAGTAGGTCAGTTGCACTCAGTAGACAGACTGGCCCCAGACACAGGCCAGCAGGGCAGCGCTCAGGGCCGCACTGAGGGAGAGCTGGACGTACGAGGCACCAGAGGCCACCTGGACAGGGTTGCAGTTGTTTGTGCTGCAGCAGGTTTGAGTGACTGTGTATGTTGCACCCAGGATGGTCCCGGAGGCGCTGCCGTTACACAGAGCTCCCTCCGTGCAGCCCTGGGAGTTGAAGCCCAGGAAGCTGCCGGCTCCAGCGAAGCCTGAGGAAGAGAAACAGGAAGATGGCGCCATCAGTTTTTTTGCTCATTCGTGATGGAATTCTAGCTAAGAGAAAAGTGCTAGCTTTGTTTACTTTTTTTTTTTTACTTCAACAGTCATTTTTTAACACGTTAAAAATGAATATTTATATAAATTCAGAAAAATCAGTTCATATGAACGTTATTTAAATTCTGTAAAATTGGTAAAAATGCTTATTCGTATAAATTCATGTTTCATCCACGAGGCTTGTGAATTTGACTCCAGGAATTCCAAGCTGTGGATGCTCTTTAACCATCAGGCCATGCAGATATCCCTTTCTGATCGTTTCTGAAAATCCTTGTATGAAAGCAATATAAATAAGAGGATGTGTGTGATGATGATGATGATGAATCAGTTAGTGCAACTCACTGGCTCTTCCTGTGGTGCAGGAAGATGTGTTGGTGGAGCAGTTTATTGTCGAGGGGTTCAGACAGAATCCAATCACACCGAATGAGCATGTGTTACAGGTCAGAGACTCCGCTAGAGAGAGAGAGAGAGAGAGAGAGAGAGAGAGAGACACAGAGAGAGAGACAGAGATTTAAAATACTCTACATAAGTATTATGGTATTTTTTTTTACATTTTTTTTGTATTGGAATCCAATTACTTTTCAACTAATTTATACTCTGAATTAATAGTGTAGTATAATAGGCACCTTGTTGAAACCCAATTCACACCCACGCACACACGCACACACACACACAGACACACCCTTACAAATTATTTTGTCCTTTTAACGTTGTTTTAAAAATTCAAATGGGTAGTAGTGCCCAAAATTCAAGTGATTAAAGCATCACATTTATTACAAACTTATAAAAATTTTAGCTAAATTTCAGCAAACATTAACTTTAATACTTTTGTAAATAAGAGATTAAAAATAACTGTGATAAAAGCTGAAGACAATTCAATAAAAACATAAAACATTATCACTATCATTTTTTTTTACATTTTTAAATAGAATATGATTTAAAACACAAAAATGAACTTTTTTTTACATTTAATATTAGGGCTTTCTTGTTTCTTATATTACACATTTCAATATGATCAACAAATGTATCCTTCATTTATATGATTTACTATAGTTGATTTCATTTATATATTTATGAAGGTCATATTTCTTTTTTTTACATGTGAAAATGTGTGAAAAACTTTAACAAACAAATAAACAAACAAATAAATAAATACAATTTAAGAATTTAAAAAAGCGCAATATATGCAAAAGATTTGCGCCTGGACTCACCGAGAGCGAAGAATCCGATCACTGCAGCAATTCCAAACAGTACACACTTCATTCTGATACTTGCAGTGTAATAAACACACTTTAAGAACTGTAGATTTGTCCTTTAAGATGTCCGTAAAGATGCGTCCTCAGAAACGTTTCTCACAATGATCAGCAGTGAGGTGACCGTGTGGCATTTATACTGAGGGGAATGCACAGAAACACACACACACACACACACACACACACACACACACACACACACACACACACACACACACACACACACTGTGTTTCAGTAATGATGATGTACGAAGGACAGAAATGTGGTCGAGCAGGCCGGGACAGGTGATAAGTCACATTTCACTGATACACCGGCGAAACCGGGTGGAGCACGTTGCAGCATTTAATACAGGACAAAGACCCCATCAACACACACACCCATACACACACACACACACACAAACTCTCTTCAGGATGCGCTTTCACTTCAACTTAATGTATCTGGGATAAAGTGTGATGTCACTCAATACATTTGGAAAGTTCTGAGTCATTTGCACCACATCTCTGATTACCACAAATCGAAAATTAAGTCAAAACAAACACTTGAAATTCGCTGAAAGTCTACATCTCTCTGGGCTTGGCCCAATTATCAAGCATTTCATGATTGAAAAAACAAGTGATGTGGCAAAAAATAAAGCAAATGAACTCCTGAGGCTCCTTTGTGCCTCCATGTCACTCCATTTACACTGTATTGATGAAAAGAAATGTTTTAGAAATTGACTTCTATAGTCTTTATTTATCAAAAAAAAAACAACAACAACAACATGCTAATCATGATACAACTCAACATCAAACTGACTCTTCTTTCTGTTACATGCTTTTAAAGAGAAATGCTTGTGACTCCTAAATCACCAAAAAATTGTATAGAAGGCACACAATTGTGTAGGACGTCTAAAGATGTCAATAGCATGTCATTTTCCCTTCACTTAAACTAGGAGACCCAAACCCCAATACATACACAAAGCTAGCTTAATGAAGATCTGCTTTACATGGGTTAAATCTCCTGCTATTGAGCTCCAACCCTACTGAACAAATATGAAGGTGAAAACTGACAGCACTCCAGGCCTCCTCACCTCACCTACATCAGTACCTGACTTTGCTAACACCATTGTGGATGAATGAATCTCCACAAATCTCCACAGAATTCTAGTGGGACATCTTCCCAGAAGAGTGGAGCTTCTTATAACAGCAAATGGAGACCAAATGTGGAACGGGTTGTTCAAAAAGAACAAATTTAGGTCAAAAGTAATTTTATCATGATGTCTTGCTTTTGTTACGTCACATCTTATATGATTAAAAACGAAACAAATATGATCTTAGGATCAGACTTCGAGACAAGATGTACCTTTATTCACTGATTTAGCCCTTGTTTTCTGTCCTAGTTTTTTTAAAAGCTAAATGAATGCATTGAGGCTAGATTATCCACCTGACATGCTAGCAAGAATGCTCCCCTGCTAGTTAATCTAGCTTTGAAATAAGCTAGTTGAACACTAGTGTTTCTGAGTTCATTTAAAAAGAGGAACAATCTGTCCTCTGGTAGCCCTTTAAAACCTGCAAGGTTTAGAGAACGTTTAAAAGTGTTGATACTCAGGCATGCTTGTCATGTCACTTAACAAAACTGAAAAACTTGAAAAACAGAACGATGCATGCTAACCGGTTTAGCATATATTCCATTTACATAGGAATGATATTATTATATTTAGCATTCTGCAATTGGTTAATCCATAAACACTTCCTCAACAGTTGAACAGTTGAAAACCTCAACAATGATATATGACTATATTGGATGGACGTTTGGTGTCACCCAGGTAAGGATGGAAACTGATTTGAGTCTGGTTCCTCTCAAGCTTTCTTTATGATGTCTCATTCACAAGTTTTTCTCTGTTTATTTCTGTGACGCTTCTTTGGGAGCAAAGCAAGTAAAAATGGCAGCATTCAGACCTCAAACACGTTTTGGTTGACTGGAGAATAATCTACTTAAATTTATTTTGAATTGTATAGCATTTAAACAATGGACACTGCCCCAGTGCAGGTTTTTGTATATACATTTTAGCCATATAAGTTCTAATAAGTTTATCTAGAGGTGATGGAGGTGAGGAAAAAACTCACTGAGATGGTACGAGGAAGAAACCATGAGTGGATTTCAATTGGACAGATCTCCATCCAGAGGTTGGATCAGGATGGACCAGGGAGGTCTGGAAAGAAGAAAGGGATAAGATCACAAGTACCTCTGGAACCACAGGTGCCTGTGGAGATCTGGAGAGGGTGAGCGAGAGAAATATTATTAGGTATCTATATAATTATGTAATCGTTATGGACACTGTTTCTTCTTCATGACAAATCAATCTTCCAGATACCGTAATCTCGGGTTGTGAGCAGAACTTCCTGATGAACTTCCAATCTCTTGTTGTAATAATAGATGGCTGTGTTGACACATGTGACCCATTTTTTTTTAAATCTTTGACATCACACAGTCTATTTATATATACATTTTTTATCCTTGTTTATTTCCTCCAGTGCCAATGAGTGATAATATCACCTGCCACAAGATTAGGAACAGCAAATGATCTACTTCCTTCTCATGTTACGATCGCTCTTCTTCATTATCCTTTTTCTTTGCTTCCGGTATTTATTTTGATGCTTTTGTGGACTTAATAAAGCTGTTTAGTTCAGATACATGGTCAGATATACGGCCAGAAATATTGTGACACCTGACTTTTCCAGCCATATGTGTTTCTTCCCCGAACTGTTACCACAAAGTTGGAGACACACAAATGTATCGATGTCTTTGGATGCTGTAGCATGAAAAGTTCACTTCAGTAACATTATTTAGTCAAAAGATTCCGACCCTACAAGGATCCAGAAGCTGTTGTGCCACCTCCGGTTGGATCCCACTCATGAAGATTTCAAACCTACAAAGAGAAGATGCCGACCCCGCGAAGATCCCGATCCATCTAGAGAAGTTCCAGCGCCAGATTTCACCTCAATGAGATTTCAGACATTGGACTTTAAGGATAAACAACCTCTTAGTCATTATATATATATATATAAACATCCTACATCTGCTGTTTCTCCATCATTGAACATTTAAAGTCTCTGGTATGGAGGTTTTGGATCTATAATGATCTCAGATGTTGAGCTAATTTATTGCTCAGTAGCTCCTGGTTCCACAGCTTAAATTAAATGTATTTGACTGTAGAAAGGACGTTGCTCATAATTACAGACTTTGGTGCTCATGATATTTTCACTCTCCAATGTCATATTTTAAAGGTTTATAATCACACTCTTGGTGTCACCCAGATGAACGTGGGTTCGCCTTTAAATCTGGTACCTCTCAAGATTTTACAAGTGTTTCCTTGTCACTTTTATTTTTTATTTTTGTTTATTAAAATCTCACATTCTTTAAAGCTGATTTGAGACATTGTACATTGTAAAAAGTGCTTTAGAAATAAACTTGAATTAAATTGAATATTTAGATCAAAAACACATGACCTGAGTCACAATTAAACACTGGTGCAAGAACCAAAACTCATGAAGTCTATGTAAATGTCTGTACATATACCGGTTATTAGTCTTTTAGTATATGGTATGGCATAAAGTGTATATTGTATTTTATAAAATAATGTTGCTGATAGAAATGATATTCTCAGTAGAGACACCACCTGGACTTCTACATCCTCAACCTTCAAAATCTTCTGTATGATCTAGACAATGACACTGTACTCGATTAAATAAAGTACAGTTTGTTTAGATCGGATGTTGCTGTTGCGAAACCAGCGAAGCACTTTGACATGCCGTCACTCCGTTTTCCTGTTCCAGAGAGGAAATCATACCTAAACATTTTAAGACATTATCCTGAATACTTGCGAACCATGAGCACATTTTTCATGTTTTTTATTGCATTGTTCATAATTTTTTTAACTGTAGTAGATTAAAGGGTTTAAGGTCAACGATCATCTTGTTGCAGGTTGGTCGGGTTCCAAAAAAAAATTTTTTGTGGAAATTCCTGAAATTCCTGAAATTCCTTACACTAACCTTCTTTTTAGAGGTGATGACCCGCCGAAGAACTTCCGAAACGAAGGGGGTTGCAGAAGTGGGCGTGGTCAGTTTTTGCATTGTGATGGGCGAGCGAAAGTACGACTCGAGTCACGTTTGTGACGATAATTCATGTCGACACGTCTGATCTCTCACTCTGCGAATTTCTATGAAAATACAGTTGAGATAATGATGCAGATAGTTAAAAAATCATACATTGTGATTTCTGGATTTTTTTTTTTAGATTA
>JBCEWE010000304.1:37500-75000 GCA_039877035.1 Silurus lanzhouensis
TAACTGAATGATTACATGTTCGTCCCTGCAAATTGATTCGCCTTCAACTGTCTTCAAAAAGGCGTCAAGAAGGAATTTTTGGAATGTTTAACCAGTGTTCGATTTTATCCTGCCCTGAACTAAAATGAATTCACGGAGAGAGTGCAGCACGTACGCTCTTCTTTAGTTTATTGTTACATACAGACAAGTATGTACTGATGATCTCTTCATCATGGCTCCTGTTAGTGGGTGGATTTATTTATAAGGCAGCAGGTGAACATTATGTTCTCAAAGTTGATGTTAGAAGCAGGAAAAATGGCGAGTGTAAGGATTTGAGCGAGTTTGACAAATTGTGACGTCTAGACGTCTGGGTCAGATCGTCTCCAAAACGTGTGTGTTTCTGGTCTGCTGTGGTCAGAATCTATCAAAAGTGCTCCAAGGAAGGAACAGTGGTGAACCGGCAACGGGGTCGTGGGGGTCGAGGCTCAGAGCTCCTGCAGCTGAAAGTGCTGAAGAAGTTCATGATGTTGATGTTTGACAGGTCACGACTGTTATAGCAGTAAAAAGAGGACCAACACAAAATCAGGCCGGTGGTCATAACGTTATGCCTGATCTCTGTTTCTTCTGGACATAACCTGAGTTAAAACTATTTGTTAATAAAGAGAGCTGTGTGAGGCGAAGCAGAGTGTCACGTATACCTCGTACTCACTATAGTGTATAGATCCTATAGACATTTCATAGACACCATATACGTTCATTTTTTCCATTCAACACCACAAGCCATGTTTGTCTCCACCGACTCGCTCATTGGTTATAGGCACAAGCATAAAAAATCATATTTTATAACCTCTGTATCTCTGTAAAGATGTCCCTTGTTAAAAGTGCTCTAAAACCCCCCCTGAACTGAATTGTATTGAATGTTGGACTGATTCCTATTTTTCTCGGTTCGCTCGTCCCACCCAAAAACTCAAGTGGAAAATCAAAACAAATAGTCTTTTCTTTTTTATTTAAAGAGCCAAGAGCAAATATTAATCCTCTTTGTGTTTCTGCTTCGGAAATCATTTTTCCGCTCACAAAGACTCGCCTCTAAGTTCCACATCGTGGCTTAGACTTCGGTGACTTCTTTTTCTTTCAACAACAACGAAACAAAACCCCCCCGGAAAAACTACTGAATCAACGCACACACACAAGGGAGCCTGTTCCACTTCAGAGAAACGCCTGCAGGAGAACAGGGTTTGATACTTTGACAATAAATCAGACAGAGGAGATGAAAGATGTCTTTCAGACAATAATCGGGCAGCATTTTTTTTTAATCGCTAAAAGATCACGTGTTAATTAATAAGGAAACGTGTTCCTTTGGGTTTTATCTATTTCAGATGCACAGGGGGGCAAAACTCAAAGCACACTTTGAACACACTAACACTGTTTTTTAAACATAAATATGAATAAAAACAGACAGGAATATTATTCCAGAATAAATCAATTTTGTGTTTTGTTGAACTTCATCACTAAGAACGGCCTCTCACACAGATATGTGCTACCAAACATGCACACGGAGCTGCTTCAGGAATGGAGGGAATAAACTGTGAGGGCCCTTCAGTGTCGTACTTTTTCTTTAGTGTCCTTTTACACTGCAGCTCCATCTGAATCTGTACAGGTGCAGTTTCCACTCAACGGCAAATGGGTTGCGAAGCAGCTCGGAATTCTTTTCTTGTGCTTCAAAGTCACCAAAGCGTCGTGCGAACTCTAAGTTTATCAGCAAAGTGCGCATTTGGTAACACCGTCGCGCCGACTTGGTTCGACATTACTTGGCAACAGGGAAAGTGAGAATAGAATAGCATAGCCTTTATTTGTCACATATACATTATAGCATAGTGAAATTTTGTTCTTCGCATATCCCAGCTTGCTCGAAAACTGGGGTCAGAGCGCAGGGTCGCCATGATACGGCACCCCTGAAGCACAGAGGGTTAAGGGCCTTGCTCAAGGGCCCAAGAGTGGCAGCTTGGCGATACCGGGGCTTGAACCCCTGACCTTCCAATCAGTAATCCAGCGCCTTAACCACTGGAACTACCACTCCCCCAGGCAAGTTGCACTGGTGCATTTGTGTCTCCCATAAGAGCAGCTTTACTTTAAATGTCTTCACCGCATCATACATGTCAGTGATTAGAGCTGAAGCGCTGCATTATGGGATTTGTGTGCTATCAACGCTTCATATCGCCGGGCCATTAATAACAATATAATTGTACGTTGGGCCGGATGTGGCTTGAGTTTGACACATATGATGTAGTCGATCTAGTCATGCTGATCGCCTGAAATGGCAGCCATGATGAATTAGGAAGAAAATGAACAGCACTTAGCGGTGATGAGCGAATAATATGACGCTTGATATATTAATAGAAGTAGCATTTCTATCTTAGTGCAATACAACACCTTTGCATTGTGGGAAACACCCTGTGCCGCGGCGTGCCATGCTGCTCTGACGTGACTCAGCGGGGCGTGAAATGACCGAGCGATGACGAGTGTGTGTTTATGGTCAAACCCATATTATGTAGGGATTACTGTTGTGTTTGAGCGGTACACAGTGACATCAGCATGTCACACGGTCTCACAAAGTGACGCACAGAAGCGCGGGGACAAACACGACACAGTCTACAGGACAGGACAGGATAGAAAGGGACAGTACAAAACAGGACAGGACAGGACAGGATAAGACAGAATAGGACAGGACCAGTGTCTCGATCATGTGACACAATCAATTAATTACACCATCGAGGGGTCACATTATGATTAAACCTTGATTGAATTTTGAGAGGAGAAATGAACCTGATTTGCTTTAATTTGTCATCATTCATCAGGAAAGTCAATTATCAGGACATGAATATATACCAGAATCCTGGACTCAAGTCGAAGCTACACATTTAAACCCCAAATCTCCAATTCCCCACATAATAAACAGAAGACAGAAAGTAGGATGGACAGTACAGGCAGTAAGAGAGTACAGATGGACAAATGGTTAAACAGACAACAGGACAGTTACAGAATAAACTGTATGATGATTAGACAGTAAGACAGACACTAACAGACAATGAGACCAATAAGACAGTAAAGGAGAAGGACAGAAAGTATGACAGACAATAAAACAGAAAATAGAACAGTGAGACGGAGAAAAACCATCAGTACAACAGACAGTAAGACAGAAAATAAGACAGTAGGACAGACAGTAAGACAGACAAGTGTGTGTGTGTGTGTGTGTGTGTTTGTGTGTGTGTGTCATTGTCATAATTTATTCCACTTAGCATGGGCGTGTGTTGGGTTTAGCGCTCTGAGTCGTCCTTCCCTGAATGTTCCACAAGCTTTTCTTGTCCAGCAATTCAACCCCCTGAAAATCTCCTGACCACCATAAAGAACTACACACACCTCATCCATCAGTAACCCCCGGTGTCCCCCAAGGTTCAGAACTCTGCCCTCTTCTACTCTCCATCTACACCCACTCTCTCAGCGAGGACGTGTATACAGCAGTGTCTACTGTCCGTAAGACAGTTCGATGGTGGGACAATAAGACATTTTGTGTTTGGACAAACAGTAAGAGATTGCTTTAGTTCTAGGCTGTAGGAAGCAGGACCGGTTTTTTAAGACCTGTTTAAAGTTCTTAAATGCACATTGTGACATGTCTCACTTTTCTGAGGCAGGTGATTGGACGAAACCTCTTTCTGCAGGGCGCTATGGCAAAAATTCCTCAACTAGAACTGGTTCCAGTAAAGCCACTAAATCTGCTCACTGATTCTTGTCTTTGCTGCTTTAAAACTATCTGGAAGCGAGACAATTAAACAATACAGACAGTATGACTGTCAGATGGCTATGGGGTTAGATAGACAATTAAACAGTTAGTTAAATACACAGTAATATTGTTTGACAGTAGGACAGAAAATAAGACAGTTATATGGATAGACATTGGAGAGAAAATGGGATAGTAAGAGAGACAGTAAGACAGACAATAAAAAGTTAATACAGACAGTAAGACAGTTATGTGGTTAGAAAGGAAGACAGACAGTTAGACAGACAATAAGACAGAAATTAAGACAGACAATAAGACAGTCATATGTTTAGACAGTAAGACAGTCAATAAGACAGTAAGAAAACAAGACAGACAATGAGACAGTAAGACAGACAGTAAGGCAGACAAGAAGACAGTAAGACAGACAAAAAGACAGTAAGACAGACAATAGGACAGTTGTATATTTAGACAGTAAGACAGACAGTAAAACAGACAATAAGAAAGTGAGACAGTAATACACACAATGGGACAGTAAGACAGACAGTAAGACAGACAGCAAGACAGTCAATAAGACTGTAAAACAGACAAGACAGACAATGAGACAGACAATAAGAAAGTAAGACAGTAATACACACAATGGGACAGTAAGATGGACAGCAAGACAGTCAATAAGACAGTAAGACAACAAGACAGACAATTAGACAGTAAGACAGACAATAAGACAGTAAGACAGTCAATAAGACAGTAAGACAACAAGACAGACAATTAGACAGTAAGACAGACAATAAGACAGTAAGACAGACAATAAGACAGTAAGACAACAAGACAGACAATGAGACAGTAAGACAGACAGTAAGACAGTTATGTGGTTAGAAAGGAAGACAGACAGTAAGACAGACAGTAATACAGTCAATACGACAGTTGGATGGTTGGACAGTAAGACAGACAATGAGACAGTGAGACAGAAAGTAGGACAATTAAATGTTTGGACAGTAAAAAAGACAGAGAATGAGACAGTATGACAGTTTGGCAGTAAATAGAAAATATGACTAGAGAGACACCAAGACCTTTATGGAGTAACTAAATAGAGACGTGAAAACAGAAGAACGTGAGAACATCGTGGCCTCACACACTCTCGACATGCCATCAGTCACTTAATCTCTGTGTAAAGAGCGGTGGACTTTACTTTACTATTCATTTCTTTAGCAAACATTTGAAATTCAAGAAAGAACCCAGATGGTTACATGATCACAAGGCGGCCTGAGATGAAGTCACACTTGGAGCGAATGAAGGAGGGAATAATTACACTTTCAGAAAGACATCAGACCATTTATTTGATGTCGGTAAAGTCCCTTCACTAACATGCTACCAGAAAGAACGCTAAGTGTCACAACCGCCCCAAATGCAAATAACATCAAAGCACCTGAAGAAATGTGCATCAGAAAGAAGGGATGAATCACACAAGCATCCAAGAGCCTGGAGAGAACATGCTCATGTGACGCTCCAACCCCAATGCTTCTCAGGGTGCTGTGCTTCCACCAAATGTTCGATCTTGGTCAAACCAAAGAAAAACACTTTTGAATCTCCAGACAGGATTTCTAGCTGCTCACCACTCTTCCATGAAGTCCAGCTCTCTGGAGAGTCCCATAAAAAGCTGTAGGTCTCTCCAGCTCCCTCCCTAGGCCTCTGGTGGGCCAAATAATGTTTACTCAGATATAGATAGGACATGAATGCAAACATTTGAAATGCAAACCCTTGAGAACACGTGATAGACAAGTAGCCATTCGAGAGAGAGCCTGATGTTTCAGGAGGACCAGTGAGGAGTTCACAGTGAAGGTGGAGGAACACAAGAAATCAAGACAGTGCTCATGAGCAAAATGTAAAACGCTTCATTTCAGACTGTTGTTCTTTGAAACGTTGCATCACGTGACTAAAAATGCGCCATCGTTTTTTGAAAGCCTCCGTTTTCAAGGTCAAAAACGGCAAATTGTCCACTTTGGAGAGCGTTTTCAAAAAGCCACGTTTTCGTTGACTGAAAAACGTCATCTCAGTGTGGACCACAGGCCAAACCGGAGAGACAGATGTGCGCTTTTTAAACAAAAACGTATTCATGTGGACATGGCCTTAGTTCCCTGAGGGTTTCATCTCATTATGGTCAGTAAAGCACTCTGGGATTTTTGGGGCAACTTCTACTGTTGCAAAAGTTAAGAGCTCCACTAGCAGGTCATGCTAATTCCCTGAGTGTTGTTGCTAAAGAGTCAAGGCTAGACACCAAACTGCATGTAAGCCACGCAAGGAGCGTTTCAACAATTGTGCTATTTACATGGATGACACATAAACTGGTGTTACACAACAATGTTAAATTTAACTTTGGAGTATTATGGGAATTACACGATTTTTAACCAGCCGTTTGCCTTATACAGCATTGCTGCCCTCTGGTGGAATTGCTATGTAACTTCACAAAGTACTACACAAATACCAGTCAATTTTCGAAAATTGTTCTTACACGCACTCACCACCAGAGGCCACTCATTCCCAACATTTCTCAACACACATCTGGGGCTAAAAACAATTGTTGTATATACTGTATTTCTACCAAGCAGTCATTTAAAAAAACAAAACAAAACAAAAAAAAACACCTCCGAAGTGACTTCATAGAGAAGACAGTGAGATAAACACATGATATCAGAGGGAGTTGCAGCAGAGTTCACACAAGAAAAGGTTCTACCAAAGCAAGTTGAGTCAAGCAGGAGCTGTAATTTAAAAGGGTTTTGGGTGTGTCTCAGCCTCATGCCTCTAATATTTATGCATGTAACAGAGCAATTTAAGAATTAGGGGTTGATCGAGTGCAGACTGTTTTTGATTGTGTCTCAACATGATAAAAATAATGCATGTTTTTTTTCAAAAGGCACGTCTCGTGAGCAAAGATACTTTATAAAGGAAAGGCACAAAGTTCGAGTTAAAAGAATCTCATATCTGGTTCGGAGAAGTCTTACGTCTCGTGGTCTTGTATTTCATGTAGTTGGCTCTGCGTTTCAATTCCAATTAATTTGATCGTTTAGTTTGGTCCCAGATTTGGTTTATGTGAGATCATATTTGGTCCGAATGTAGATTTACTCCCAAATTTTGTATAATGAGTCGCATATTTGGTGCAATTGGTCCCAGATTTTGAATTATGTAGTGTGATATTTGGTGTATTTGGTTCAACCTTAGATTTAGTCTCGTATTTGGCGTTTTCAGTCTTATATGGGGAATTTTTGGTCTCATACTCTCATTTTAGTCTCATTTGGTCTCATATTTAGTCCTGTCGTGTATTTGGTTTTTGGCCCAACGATCTCACATTCCCCACATTTGGCCTGATGACTTTTACATTCAGTCTCATTACTCATACATGAATCGAGTCATTCTCATACACACTTCATTAATGCTACTGTATTGTATGAGATCCAACCAGGCTTAGATCTGGTCTAGAGTGGCTTGTGTTTAAACAATTTGGAGATGATATTTGGAGTAACTGTTTTAGTAACGGTGTTCCCCGCTGTAGAACCCTCGTGATTTCAGCTTCTGAGTAATGTCTCGGATAAACGGTGTCACTTAGACTCCTTAAATGAAAACAGGTTTGACAGAACTGACATATGAGATTCAGTTAGTAGGGGATATGACACACACACACACACACACACACACACACACACACACACACACACAATAGAGGGAGAGGCTGTTTTTACCTCACTCGTAACAGCGGTATCTTCTGCTGTTATATAAGTCACAAACCCAACACACCCTGATCTGAGTAACGGAAAAAGGCCATTTATGTAGGTACTTAATAACACAGTGTTCAGGGTGTAGTCCAACTTACCTACGCCTTTACACACAACAACCTTCCACCACAACAAGACAAAACACACTACAATACTCCGACCTTCTAATCCGTTCCGAAGGGGAAAAAAAGGTTGGGTGTGTTTGGTATTTTTTTTTTCCTTTCTTCTCCACCACATCAACTCAACAATTTACAACTTATAATAGGAGTGAACGAGTAGCGTTTGGAATGGAAATAATGAAAACATAAAAAAACAACAACAACAAGCTAAATAATAAATAAGAATAATAAAGTGATATATTAATATTATTATTCTTAAAATAAATGCAAAAGAGAAGCATGGAAATACTCCATTAGTGTTCAAAAATAAACATATATATATATATAAATAATATGTGTAAAAATATATATATATATATAAAGAATATTATATAAAGAATTAAAAAACTAATGAAAAAAAATGGAAACGCCTCATAACCTTCAAACAACAACTAACTAAATAATTAACTAAACTCTAATTAATAATTAAGCACAATGTATTTGTATTTCATGTTTATTTATGTAATTAAACTCAGGTTTGTTTGTTTGTTTGGGAAAAAAAGGACAAATATATTTCTATATTTAAAAAAAAATCAACATACAGGAAAAACAAAAAAACAAATAATGAAAGTAATGAATTCAATAAATGCGCATGAAACTAAAAACTAATTAAAAATGTATATATTAATTTATTAAATAGATTTTTTAAATTAATGAATAATAATAAAATCTCTAAAAACAGGATGAGATTAATAAAAGATATAATATTAATTTATAAATGTAATATAATAATAATATTGAGAATATAGTAGATCTTTTTGCCCACTTACCCACTGAGAAACACAGCGCCACGGTGAAGATGCCTATCAGGATTTTGCCCATAGCTGCAGGGTTAAATGTGTGTGTGTGTGTGTGTGTGTGTGTGTGTGTGTGTGTGTGTTTTCCCTCTGTGGTGCAGTGAGATGAGAATAAAACCCAGACTAAGTGCACTTGCAGAAGATCCGCTAGTTTTATAGCGCGCTCCGCCCCGATGCTCCGTTAACTTCCCGCACACCAGCCGAGACCCACCAGGAACCCGTCCACGCGCATCACGTGATCCCTACACACGTGCGCTCTTTAGGCTGCAAACTAACGGAATTCTACACCCTCCCTAGGGCACTAGATTTCCGCTCGGAATTCCGCCATCGGTTCCGTCAAATAAAGTGGCAAAAGGTAACTATTTATAACAATCATAAACATTTTTAATTAATTAGATAATTTTTTATGAATTGTTATTATTTATTTATATATAATTATTATTGTTATTATTATTATTATTTATTATTATTATTATTGTTATTATTTTGTATTCTTCTTCTTCTTATTGTTATTATTATTATTATTATGTTGTATTATAATAATAATAATAATAATAATAATAATAATAATAATAATAATAATAATTATTATTATTATTATCATTATTATTATATACTTACATTAATTAGAAATAATTCTATTTAAAATGGATTATTTATGTCTTTTAGCGTTCACATTTATCCCGGTGGTGTTTGGAGCACTATAGCAGGAGATCTTTCACCTCTTCCAACCCGTAGAAAGCAGATCTTTATGGAGCTGGATTAGTGTACATGGTGATTGTCATGCTGGAACATGTTTGGTTCTCCTGGTTTAAGTACATTTCACATTACGACATTCAGAGATGCCCTATACAATTGTGTGTCTTGGAGAAGAACCACATACGGCTGAACACGGCAATACATAGTCTAGATTGGGGGAAAAAACTCAAACCAGTAGAAAAGGCCAGGACAGGGGCTGATGATTAACCCTTCAGAATGAGCACAATGGCATGAGAAAGTCGTCTTTGTGGGGGGAGAGCGAAACGTTCACGTTATGCCTAGTGTTACGTTTCAACATCGTGTTGTCCCTTTAAACCGGATCGTTTCTGTCATAGCCTACGTCTATATGAATCACAAAAGACACATGATGCAGAATGAATTCAGGACAGGGCGTGTGTTTACGGTCTTATACATACAATAAGCAGGCAATGATGGACTCAATAGACAAAATAACCCTGTTGCTATAGACCCTAGGGCAAACATAACTAATTCAGGGCAAACACAGGGAGGACAAATATAATCTAATGACTAATAGATGGAACCAATTGACCAAATAAGGATTGTGGAAAATTGGAAAGGGTGGATTTGTGGTTCAGATGAAAGTGGTTCAGGCGGTGTGTTGACCGCCAATCAAAGATATTAGTGATCACTCGCGCAGTCACACCGAATCACCTTCTTGATTGATGTTTACAGCATGTTAGCGTGTGAAATATGTCATTGAAATTTAGTTGAAACTGAGGAAATGTAGCATATTAAGAAAAAGAAGGTTGTTCTGAATTTGATGGCTTTAACACGTCTCAGAAAAGTGGGACAAAGCCATGTTTCACAACCATGTAGCATCTTCTTTGAGCAACAATTCATATATGTCTGGGAACTGAGGAGACCAGTTGCTGTTGTTTTGTGAGAGACATTTTGACTTCCAATATGTGTCTGAAACAAGATTCCAGCTGTCTATTTGTCCCATTTTCCATGTTCTGATATGTAAAATGTTATCAGTAGGTAAAAGGTCTAGATTGCAGGCAGGCCGGTTTAGCACCCGGACTCCTCTACCACAAAGTCATGCTTTTGTAATAAATGCAGTATACAGTTAGCATTCTCTTGCTGAAATATGCAGGGCCTTTCCTAAAAAAAGTATTTATTTTGATGGAAGCATTTGTTGCTCTAAAACCTGTTTATACCATTCAGCATTGATTTTAACTTTTAGGATGTGCAAGCTGCCCATTCTACAGGTATTAAGGCTCTCCCATACCATCAGAGGTGTAGTTTTTGAACTGAACATTGATTACAAGGCGTATGGTCCCGCTCCTCTTTAGTCCGGAGGACATGGTGTCCATGGTTTCCAAAAAGGAATTCGGAAATATCGATAGTTTTCCACTTTACTTCTGTCTATTTTAAATGAGCTTTGGTCCATAGACGATGGCGGTGTTTCTTGATCATATTCCCATATGGCCCCATAGGGTTTCTCCAACAAGGGGTTGAGCATTAAGTACTTCTTCTTCTTTTTCCTTCGGCTTCTCCCATTAGGGGTTTGCCACAGCGGATCATCCTTTGAGCATTAAGCACATTAGCAAGATTTAAAATTTGGTCTGGCTTACAGTCTCAGTGTCTAACAGTGATACAGTGTGGCCAGGCTGATTCTTCAAGGACAACCCCACTGAGAACCTGCTCAGCTCACTCTCCACCAGGCCCATTATGGCCAATAAATAACAGTTTTGCAGAGCAGAGATGTTCTCGCAAATCACCTCACACCAGTCACAGCGCAGCCACAACTCTCAAAGACGCCGAGATCAAACATCTGATAATTACACCCAGGTTCCGTTTCAGATTTATTTAATCTTTGCTGTTCTTCTATGAAGACTTTCTACTAGATTTGGGGGCGTGGCTGTGAGGATTAATGATCATTCAGCTACCAGAGCATTAGTGAAATCAGACACTCAGGCTCACAAGCTCACATTCATCTCAAAGGGTCATTGCTATTAAAGTGCAGAATAATTGGCTTTGGGTTGCTTTTCACTTGTCTGTCTGTCTCCTAAAACTGTCTTGTCTCTCTTCTTCTTCTCTTTACATGTTAGTCTTTTCTTTTTACCTCTCTCTCTCTCTCTCTCTCTCTCTCTCTCTCTCTCTCTCTCTCTCTCTCTCTCTCTCTCTCTCTCTCTCTCTCTCACTCTCTCTCTCTCTCTCTCTCTCTGCTTGTATATGTTTAATTTTATACCTGTCTCTCCCTTTACTTTACCTGTCTGTCTCTTCTCTTTACCTGTCCATGTTCAATTTAAATTTCTGTCCTCTTTATCTGTCTTTTCTCTTTTACCAATCCTTATTCTCTTTTTTTTGTCTTTTCTCTTTACCTGTATGTGTTTTTTTTTTAATCTGTCTGTCTCATATTTTCTTTTATCTGTCTGGCACTTTTGTACCTGTCCATCTCTTCCCCTTACCTATCTGTCTCTTTTTTATCTGTCTGTCTGTCCTCTTTAACTGTCTGTCTCTTCTCTTTACATCTATGTCTAATCTGGTGTCTTTACCCGTCCATCTGTCCTCTTTACTTGTCTTTTTTATTTCTTCATTTGTCTGTCTTCACTGTTTTACTCCTCTGTAACCAGTCTTTCCTGAGGCCCCACCCCTCTGAGGTTTAATGTTATGAAAGGCAGCTGAATGCTTCACGTACATAGAGCAGTGTTTAATGTGTGTGAGAGATGGAGTGAGAGAGCAAAAAGGTAAACTGTGGATTTGAAGTGAAAGACCAGAAGGCTAATCTCATTATAACACACTGTTCTGCTTTAATGCGCTTGAACGGAGCTCAAAAAACGCATTCTCACTTCACTGCATTCACTTGGGGAAAATGTATACGTGTAGCGAGTGGAGGAGTCACTACAAACACACCAGGCCCTATTCTGGGTGGATTAGTTTCTCAATACAGTGAATAACAGCATGAGAACGTGGAGTGATACCATTCAATCATTCAAATACATCAATTCAACACGTCAAATCAATGTAGTCCTGAAAGTCTCGTCTCTTTACCTGTCTGTCTCGTCTCTTTTCTTTACCTGTATGTCTCATCCCTTTACCTGTCTGTCGCGTCTCTTTACCTGTCTGCCTCATCTCTTATTTTTACCTGTCTGTCTTGTCTCTTTTCTTTACCTGTCTGTCATGTCTCTTTTCTTTTCCTGTCTTTTTCATTTTTTTACCTGTCTGTCGCGTCTCTTTACCTGTCTGTCTCGTCTCTTTTCTTTTTCTGTCTGTCTTATCTTTTTACCTGCCTGTCTCGTCCCTTTACCTGTCTGTCACGTCTCTTTACCTGTCTGCCTCGTCTCTTATTTTTACCTGTCTGTCTTGTCTCTTTTCTCTACCTGTCTGTCTCTTTTCTTTACCTGTCTGTCTCGTCTCTTTACCTGTCTGTCTCGTCTATTTTATTTTCCTGTCTTTCTCTTTTCTTTAAGATAAGATAAGATAAGATAAACCTTTATTCGTCCCACAGTGGGGAAATTTCCAATTACCTGTCTGTCTCATGTCTTTTCTTTACCTGTCTGTCTTGTCTCTGTCTCACGTCTTTTTTTTACCTGTCTGTCTTGTCTCTTTTCTCTACCTGTCTGTCTCTTTTCTTTACCTGTCTGTCTCGTCTCTTTACCTGTCTGTCTTGTCTATTTTATTTTCCTGTCTTTCTCTTTTCTTTATCTGTCTGTCTCATGTCTTTTCTTTACCTGTCTGTCTTGTCTCTTTTCTCTACCTGTCTGTCTCTTTTCTTTACCTGTCTGTCTCGTCTCTTTACCTGTCTGTCTCGTCTATTTTATTTTCCTGTCTTTCTCTTTTCTTTATCTGTCTGTCTCATGTCTTTTCTTTACCTGTCTGTCTTGTCTCTGTCTCACGTCTTTTTTTTACCTGTCTGTCTTGTCTCTTTTCTCTACCTGTCTGTCTCTTTTCTTGACCTGTCTGTCTCGTCTCTTTACCTGTCTGTCTGTCTCGTCTATTTTATTTTCCTGTCTTTCTCTTTTCTTTATCTGTCTGTCTCATGTCTTTTCTTTACCTGTCTGTCTTGTCTCTGTCTCACGTCTTTTTTTTACCTGTCTGTCTTGTCTCTTTTATTTACCTGTCTGTCTCTTTTCTTTACCTGTCTGTCTTGTCTCTGTCTCACGTCTTTTTTTTTTTACCTGTCTGTCTTGTCTCTTTTCTTTACCAGTCTGTCTCATCTCTTTACCTGTCTGTCTCGTGTCTTTTCTTTACCTGTCTGTCTTGTCTCTGTCTCATGTCTTTTTTTTACCTGTCTGTCATGTCTCTTTTCTTTTCCTGTCTGTCGCGTCTCTTTACCTGTCTGTCTTGTTTCTTTTCTTTACCTGTGTGTCTCATCTCTTTTCTTTACCTGTCTGTCTCGTTTTGTTTCACCTGTCTCAACTCTTTCCATTACCTATCTGTCTCATCTTTTTTTTTTATACCTGTCTGTTTCTTTTCTTTACCTGTCTGTCTCTTCTCTTTTCTTTACCCGTCTTTCTTGTCTCTTTTCTTTACCCGTCTGTTGTGTCTCTTTTTTTTACCTATCTGTCTCATCTCTTTTTTATACCTGTCTGCCTCGTCTCTTTTTTTACGTGTCTGTCTCGTCTCTTTTCTTTACCTGTCTGTCTCGTCTCTTTTCTTTACCTGTCTGTCTCGTCTCTTTTCTTTACCTGTCTATTTCCTTTCTTTACTTGTCTGTCTCATCTCTTTTAATTAAATAAATTAAATGTATTTGTATTTGTATAGCGCTTTTAACAATTAACATTGTCTCAGAGCAGCTTTACACAGATAATGTGATGATAAAAATTTAAATGTTCTTTATAAGTGTCATTTTGTCCATGATGAGCGGCCGTTGGCGACTGTGGTAAAAGAAAAACTCCCCGAGATGGCATAAGAAAGAAACCTTGAGAGGCACCAGACTTAAAATGGAACCCATTCTCATCTGGGTTGCACCGAATGTCAATTTATTAGAGATAAACAATGTTGAGGTGCAGTGATGATGATCAGAAGCAAACTGTAATCCTGAGTCAATGCAGCAGACTGTTGACATTAACAACAGTCCAAATCCAAATCCTCAAGCTCCCGTTCTTACTCCGGAATTCCATGGATCCCCAAGGCGTTGATGAGAAACTGTCCTCAGCTGAACAGAGTGGCCTCCAATCGAAAAGAACACTATCCAGAGGCAGGCCTGGATGAAGTGGGAAGATCCGATCAGATTACCTGTCTGTCTCATCTCTTTACCTGACTGTCTTCTCTCTTTACCGGTCTATCTCATCTCTTTTCTTTACCTGTCTGTCTCATCTTTTTCTTTACCCGTCTGTCTCATCTTTTTTCTTAACCAGTCTGTCTCGTCTCGTCTCCTAACCAGTTTGTCTCGTCTCGTCTCGTCTCTTTACCTGTCTGTCTCATCTCATCTCTTTACCTGTCTGTCTTGTCTACTAACCTTTCTGTCTTATCGCTTTTCTTTACCTGTTTGTCTTGTCTCTTTACCTGTCTGTTTTGTCTACTTACCTGCAGCTTTACACAGATAATGTGGTGATTAAAAGTGAATATGATGTTTATAAGTAAGTTTGTCCCTGATGAGTGAGCCGGTGGAGACTGTGGCAAGGAAAAACTCCCCGAGTTGGTATAAGGGAGAAACCTTGAGAGGAACCAGACTCAAGAGGGAGCCCATTCTCATCTGGGTTGCACCCGTCTTAATCTTAATCTTACATGTCCACTCTTTTTAACATGTCTCTCTCTTCTCCCTAAGTGTCTCTTTTCTCTTCATCTGTCTGTCATTTCTGCCCATCTGTCTCTGAGCAAAGTAAAAGTTAAATTTTCTGGTATTTTAATCAGACCACTGTTGCATGTGAGATAACGTTACTTTCTAGTCATGTCAAGTCAAGTCAAGTCAAGTCAAGTTTATTTGTATAGCGCTTTTCACAACAGACATTGTCTCAAAGCAGCTTTACACAAATCAACAGTGAAGGTGAATGGTGTGAATTTGTCCCTGATGAGCAAGCTGTGGCGACTGTGGCAAGGAAAAACTCCCTTAGATGTTATGAGGAAGAAACCTTGAGAGGAACCAGACTCAAAAGGGAAACCCATCCTCATTTTGGGTGACATCAAGAGTTTGATCATAAATCTTTCAACAATACAGAACACTGGAGAGTGAGAACTAACATGAGCACTGGAGTATAAGATTATAAGTGATGTTCTTTCTGCAGTCTTAAACAGTCTATATGGTTAGTAGCTCCGAGTTTTATGAGCTCAGCATTTGTGATCACCACAGATCCAGCATCAGCTTCTCCATGCCAGAGCCTTTAACACTCCAGGAGGTCCAATGCCAAACTCCACACATGTAGCGGGATCCAAATGGCACTGGTACGTCTCTAGATGGTTCGGGATGTTTGTGAGTTCGGCATCTACTTCTTCAAAGGTCCGTAATCATCACAAGGTGGGAGGTGACTGGAGCTGGCCAAACCTCAGGGTGTCTCGGGATGGGGAGAGAAAGAGAAGCAGTGGAGAGCAATTAGCGTAGCTGCTGTTCATGATATTAACAGCACAAGTTGATAATGTGCATGTGATCAGATGTTCTGGAGCACAAGGTTATGATGTGATGTGTGTTATGTGTAGGCTTTGCTAAAAAGATATGTTTTTAATCTACACTTAAACTGGGTGAGTGTGTCTGAGCCCCGAACACCGTCAGGAAGACTGTTCCAGAGTTTAGGAGCTAAATGTGAAAAAGCTCTACCACCTTTAGTGGACTTTGCTATTCTAGGAACTACTAGAAGCCCAGAGTTTTGAGATCTCAGGGAGCGTGGCGGATTGTAGCGAGTTAAAAGACTGGATAGATATATGGGAGCCAAACCATTTAGTGCTTTATAAGTGAGAAGTAATAGTTTGTAGTCTATTCGAAACTTAACAGGAAGCCAATGTAGGGACGATAAGATCGGGGTTATGTGATCATATTTTCTTGCCCTTGTAAGAACTCTGGCTGCTGCATTCTGGACTAACTGAAGCTTGTTTATTAATGACGCATCCAAGGTTTAAAACACACACTAGTGCAGTGCAAAAGTCTAATCAAATCGAGTGTGCCTTATCTTTAACCTTCAACTAACTAAAGTTGAAGTACAATAGAAAATAGTCCGCAGCCACACCTAACCTGCAGACTGAATTGAGCTCAAACACAAAAAAACAAAAGAACAAAACACACTCCCCGTCCACTTTCAGCACGATCACCTGTATGCCCGCTCGCTCATGCAGCTATCTAATCAGCCAGTCACATACCTGCAACAAAATACACACAATCCTGCAGATAAAGGTAAAAAAAAAATTTGTTCACATCAAACATCAGACTGGAGGAATCAGATTTTGGAACCGTGGAACCAGATTTAAGTTTTTCCACAAACTACACACAAACCTTTATAGAGTTTATACAAAATTCTCTTTCTCTGTTAAGTTAAATCAACTCCTGTGGTCTTGAGCTAACAGTAACTTGTGTTCTTGTCTTTTTTTTTTCTCCCTTTGGATCTGCCTGAGGATAGTTTCACATCAACAGCCTGAAGATCCATGAAGTTACAGAGCAACTCAAGAACTTTGAGGATGGATTTTGGACTGTGATTAATATCAACAGTCTGCTCAGGACCACAGTTTGCATGAACGGATCTGTATTTAAGCATCCATCACTGGAGACTTCAACAATAATAGATCTGTAATGAATGGATTGGTTCCTTTTTGAGTCTGGTTCCTCTCAAGGTTTCTTCCTCGTGGAGTTCCTCATCTCGGGGAGTTTTTCCTTCACCACAGTGGCCACTAGTTCACTCATTAGGTATAAACTTTTCCTATTGAGGATCAAACTAATCCTCATTTTTATGTCTTCTGTCCAATCTGGGTGATTGATTGGAATTGTGGAACCAATCCAGAAGTTGTTGAGCAAGCTGAGAGTCTTTGGAAAAACCTTACATATTCTTGTCAAAGGTGCTATCTTCGATCACAAATCAGGAACATCCAAGGCAACTAAAAACAAAGATCATGAAAGCAAACACTAAATAGTATAAGCTATGAACCATAAACATAAACCTGAGCATGAGTGTGTGTGTAGGTGTGGGTGTGGGCATCTACAAAACCATCAACAACCATGAAACCAAACGTCATACTAAGATTGCTTTGAAAGCTGAGACTGTATACAAATGCGAATCAACCAGGTGTGAGTGTTTAGTAACATGTGACCCATTCATCTGAGGGTGCAGTGGCTGCTGGGAAATTTAGATTCTGTTCATAATCCAAGTAGACGCTTTCTATCATCTATTAAAAACAAGTTTGTCCTTTCTTTCCTCGTGTTGTTTGGGTGTATGCAAAGCTGACTAAATAAGACCATATGGACAAGGTGGAGTCTAATTACTGTCTAACAGTGGCAGGCCATCAGGGTCAGCAAGGCCTTTTCTGCTGGGTTAAACACTTATGTTTTATTATATTTTGTCCCTGTAAATGTATTAAATTATTTCCAATAGTCTATTCTCTTCATTTCATAATTTTCTTTTGGTTGCACAGCTTCCTGTATTGTATGATTAGGTTAGAGTTTCTATCCAATTAGATTTCAGTCAAAGAAATCGGCCATAAGGATCAGCATGGTGAGTGCCTGCAGTGTAAAATTATGTTGCTTAAAGACTGTCAATTAAAAAATTGTCATTAATTTTAGTTTGGTTAAAGCGACCATATTTCATTTGCGATGAAAACTGACATTCAAATGCTTGTTATATGCCCCTGGGGGGCAGGGATGCCTCCTCTGGGGCTGGAAAAGGGGGCAAATTCAGTGCAATTAAGCGGTTTTGTACCCCTTTCCATCCTCGTCTTTTCCTTCGCCTGGTGGCTCTTAGCGGTAGCGGAGCCTTGTTGCACCCCACCCCCCACCAGTTCACCTCTACACTACACCTGTGCCCTCTCACTCAGCCTGACAGGCAGAGACGAGCAGGACAAGCTTTGACTTGCGCCCCTGACGTTCTCGCTTTACCTTTTTTCTCGATTGCATCACTACAGATCATACATATTTCATTTCACTTCTTTGTTCGCCAGTTTCAGTGGAACTCCTGGTTTCTCACTACAGTAAAACCCTGTTGTATGAGCATAATTCGTTCTTGAAAATTGCTCGTAGGTCTATTTGCTCGTACGTTCGAACTGATTTTCCCCATAAGAATGAATGTAAAAGTGATTTAATCCGTTCCGAGATCTCATTTGATCGCTTATTTCTGCATTTAAAAAGTATTTGTAGCCTATTTTAACAAACAAATACACCGCAAATTACCGTAATGTAAACATAATTTAACACTTACTCATGTGATAGTGGTTGATTGCGAGTGTGAGATGCGCACCACACTCATAACCTCCTCGGTTTCCATGGTAATTCTATTTACTTTCGTTTTCACAGCAACATCACTGATTTTCTTGGGAGACATTTTTCAAAATTTCTAGCGAAATAAAAATATAAAACTACAAAAAAGTGAAGTTTTTGCTGCACTGAACAATGAGAGCGACCGAGTGATACGTCATCAACTAAGCGAATGATGCGACCCGGCAGCGTGGGTTTGCTCGTGCCTTCGAAATTTTCTCGTGAAACAGGGTAAAACAGCTTTTCATTCAGTTAACAGAATGTCACTCTAGTTCTTTCAAGTTCATTCTCCGTGGTGTAAACCATTTCCCGATTTTTAATAAAAACCCCAAGGATTTTGACGAAGTTAAACTCCCAGCAAAGAAAGATGTTCTCCTTTGCTGTCCAGAGGTTCGGCAGCAAATGAACTTTACGTCTCAAAGAAACAAGGAGACAGCTTTTTCTACTGTAGCCCGACACGTTGCAATCAAGCTGGATGTTATTTGGGATAAAGCATCTATTCCAACAGAAACACAATGTTATAAACAGTAAAACAATAGTTCAAAAAACAAAGGATGATCAACTGACATATTTTACAGAGCAGACCACAAAACTTTTTGACATAGCCTTCTGTAAATGTGCTGACTTTTCTGCATGTACTTATCCCGAGGACAAGAAGGTTCCTGTTCTCAGGAACCAGTTTCTTTTCCAAGAATTGGTCACATCGGGTCAGTTGATTTACCTGTAACAAAACAATTGATTGAAAGGGCTAAACATACATGTAAGAGGCTTAGACTTGAGAGTTTCCCTTTTCTAAATCATCTTTAAATGCTTCCTCGCTGTCGTTTTCAAATGACAGCCAACCCTTTGTGATAATGATGCAGCCGTTGAGGACAAAGCCGAGGACAGTTCTGCTAAGGATGAGGATTCACCAAACCCAAAGTCAGATCATCTAAGCCCAAACTAGACTTGACTGATACTGGTATGATTGCTCAGAGATACAATATAAGCTAGAGGGCTGTGGCACATATATCAACTGTGCTTCACGTAGCTTTAAAAGCTGGAATTATATCTTCTGAGCAATCTAGTGACATAACATCTGCTTTGATTGTTGACACGAGCGAAATAAAGCGTTGCTCAGAATTTAAAACAAATTTCTGCAGATGATGATCCCTTTAAAAACATATTCTTTGATGATCAAAAGAATGAGACTAAAAGTCACACAGGCTTGGTTAGAGAAGAGCACTTATCACTTGTGGCTGAACCTAACGCTCAAAACGTTGGTCACGTCACACCCTCCTCTGGCTCTGCAGATGATGAGACCACGGCTCTTTTCGAGTACATCATGAGCCAACTCAATTGTGGCTTCGATGAGGTTGATGTTCTTGGTTGTGACGGAACGAACACCAATACTGGTTGGCAGGGTGGTATCCTTTAAAAATTAGAGGAATTACCAGCGAAACCTATGAAATGGGCTGGTTGCCTTTTGCATTTCAACTAACTGCCGTTCCGAGCTCTCTTGACGGCGCTTGTTCAAACCCAATTCTTATACAAGTACCATAGGTTCAATACTATCTGACTGTAATAATAATAATAATTTCTGTCAATAATATATGAAAAGCTTCCAGTGGTGTAATTTAAACCAATAAAATGTGGCTTACCTTATCACAGTCCGTAAGAGCTCAGAAAACTCAGTAAGGACCTGAGGTACTTGTTCCAGATATCTCAGGCCACTGAGCATTCCTGGAAGGGCTTGCCTCCATGATTCCTGGCAAACTAAACAAAGTTTGCTGGTTGACCACTGCAAACAGAATACTAAGATTATACGTTGCAACTAAGAAACTAACCAAAAAATTCATAGAAATGATGACGTTCATACTTACAGTCTATGTGGTTATGCAATACAGGGTCAGGGTACAGTCTTCTATTGCTGATGGTCCTCGTCATGGCTTTGAGACACAGTTTCTCATAGATTAGAGCCTCAATAGTGCAGTAGTATTTCAATTCTTACTAGTACAAATTATAGGCCATTGGCTGTACAAGTTTATAATTGGAAAAAAAAAATTCCGTTTTTGGAAGCTTGTGTTGATTGGTTTAGTTATGGCTCTAATCAGACATTGTACACATAGATGATTTCCACCTATGTGGGGTGGCCTCAATGAGTATTAAAAATCTATAGTAGTCAAGAAATTTTAATCTTATTAAACTCCATGGATTTAAGTTAGGGACACACCAACCCAATGCCAAAGAACTAGCTCTGAGTTAAACAGACTGATGTCACCTTGTATTGACTGTGTTGGGGCAGAACAAGTTGCACTTGAACCCATCGGCCAGACTACAGCCAATGGCCAACTAGCTTGTACCTTCTGGGCTTGCGTGAGAGAACAGAACTCTCCCATACCAGCAGGTGTCAGTAGGCTGTATTCCGAATCCAAACAGGCAAAGGGTTAAAACTGTGAATATATAAAGCAAGCAGTGTTTACACCTGCTGCAATTGTTACGAACGGATTTGTGTAGCTTTTTTCAAACATATATGCAAAGTTGCAAATAGCACTAGCATTGCCAGTCCTCGGTCTTCTTCTTCTGGATGAAGCCATGATATTATTAAAACAATTCTCCAGTCAAATGAGGTGACAAGACAAGTGGCAAAGATGATTGTCATTGTTTGCTTTCGTTAAGAAAAAATTTTCCCTTGTGTCATAAACATCAAAGCAAGACGCAATGCAAGAATTAAAAATGATGAACCTATCATGAGCATATGATTATGAGTTCTACCTGGAGTCTCAATAGCAGTGTGCACAATTTTGGTATTAAATCCGCCCTGTATATCTTGCCCACCTCTCTAGTGACCTCTGTAGTAACTCGTGAAATAAATGGGCTTGGGGAAATTGCAATTTCTTCAACATTGAGTCTTGAATTTATCCTTCAGCTCTGACAAAACAACAGCAAGATCTCATCTGTCATCGTGTTCTATTTTCTAAACTATGCACTCATTTGATGAACCACCTGCAAATTGCTAAGGAGCCCTACTCTTCAAGGAACGCATCATACATTTGGAGAGTTCCAGCAAAATGATCATCTGAGAGAAACATCAGTGTCTGGTCTGATTGTGGAACTTGCCACAAATGGGGGGTCCATTCGGTTAATAGAACTTTTATAGGCTAGTTCTCTTTTAGACAAAATGCAAAAAAGAAGGAATGATTGCAGAGAGAGTTTACATTGATGGAGCGCCAACTGAATGAGCTTCACTAGTTCACCAGTTTATCAGTCTCTCCACACCATTATCCTCCTTTCTGCTCTGGCTCCTACTAGAATACTGTGCAACCTGCAACCAGTAAAGCAGAAGTGGAGATCTCCTGACTGTTGCATAATTTTTTTCCTCAAGATTTCATTGCTGTAATGACGCAGTCTCTCTTTATCAGCTAGGTGTGAGGTCTTGCACCATATTAAAACTGTTCTCTTCACCTCAGGTTGTTATTCACTCCCACATCGCATGATGACACTTGGCAGACGCCCCGTATCGAGAGCAACTTACAATGATCTCATTCATACAACTGAGCAGTTGAAGGTTAAGGGCCCAGCAGTGGCAACTTAGTGGTGGTGGGATTTGAACGCACAACCTTCTGATAAGAAATCCAAGATCTTAACCACTGACCTTTCCCTTCTTCAATTGGTACACCATCCCTGGGTGGGCTCGAACCATCAACCTTTCGTTTGACAGCTGAAATTAGACTTCTGGTTCGCTTTTGAAGTGCTGGAGATGGAACTATTAGGGCCAAAATTCATACACCCTGCAGACCTACAGTACATCTGGGTGTTTTCCAGTTTCCAGTGCAGGACTGTAAAAGTGCTTTATACTTGTTACATGTACTTTACAGCACAGTGAAATTCTCTCTTCACATATCCCAGTAATGTTAGGAAACTGGGATCAGAGCACTGGGTCAGTAAGGGCCTTGCTTAAGGGCCCAAGAGTAGCAGCTTGGTGATATCTGGGCTTCGAATCCCCGACCACCCAATCAGTAACAATTCCCAGAGCCTTAACCACTGAGTTACCACTTCCAATTTGAGCTCTTCCAAAACTCTTCAGAATAATTCTATAGATTTGAATCACAATTTTTCAAATACCTGAACGGAGAGACCTAGCAGCACAGTGTTACAGAATTTGTTTCCAGGTGGATACCGGTTTATCCAGCACCTGTTTAAGCAGTGTTCACTTGCAGATTATTGGGGAAACAAATTACACAGAAACTATGTTTAATGTTCTCTTCTGGGTAAACAAAGAAATTGTGTTTGCGTTATAATCAGAAGATTGTGAGTTCAAGTCCTGACAATGCACGACAGCCTAATTATCCATGGGAATGTTTTGATCTAGCCAGTCATGCAAGATTTCCATCTCCGTAATGTTCAGAGCATTTTTAAATGTTGCGCTGAAACTTGTTAACATGACAAATGACAAAGCATGCATAAAAAATGTATACGTTATATTTCAATTTACGCAATTTTACGCATTTCCATGTTTAAAGAATAATCCAGGGCTTGGTGTGATGATGGTGCACTATGTGGAGGTGAAGAATTGCCTGAGGTGAATTGAAAAGCATGATAATGGTATATGGCCTCACACCTAGCTTGGATTTATCTTTTAAATATAGAAATGTTAGAAAAAATAACAAAGCTGTGAATTTATCTCCTGGTGGTGTTTTTCATTCTATTTGTCATTGTGCCTCTTTATCAAAAACACCGTACTCGCCATATAAGTTCCACATGAAAAAATCCTCAGGAGCTCAGCAATGTGCAGTAACTTTCAACCAATCACAATTTAACATCCACACCTAAACTCATTTTAGCCAATCAAAATCCAGTATTCACAAATGAAATTCCAGCCAATCACAATCCACTATTCACACCGGAACTCCATCCAGCCAATAACAATCCAACGTTCACGCCTGATTTTCCAGCCAATCACAATCCACTATTCACACCTGAACTTCCAGCCAATCACAATCCTATATTTTAGTCTTCATGGGTTGTCTTAATTCTTATTTATATATTACTCATATACCCACATTCCTGAATTAACAATGGATTAATGAAATGTTTGAACGTGGAAAAGAACATTTATTATAATATAAACAGAGCCCAAAAAATCCAAAAACGAGAAGCGAATAAAAAAAAAAAAAGGAAACAGGCACAATCGTTGATCGTGATGGGTGAATAACAGAGGTGCAAAAGTACAAATAAATATTCGGGTAAGAGTTGAAGTTCTGACTACACTTTTTTATTCAAGTTAAAGTAAAGAAGTTTGGGCTCTGACATGTACTTCAGTAAAAATAGCCTTTATTACTACCTGTTTTAGTGTGACGTTATTTACTGAACGTCACGTCATATTAATATTAGGCCGTCAATCAATTCAAATATTTGATCGCGCTGTTCTAAATGTACCTTAAATTACCAATACAAATACTTTCCAATGTTTAATACTTGAATCAACATGGTCATGAACAAATATTGATGCTTTATGCAAATGTATGTGTAATATTAGTGAAACCAAACTCAACACAGAGCATGAAGACGACATATTCTTCTAATCGTTTTAAAGTAATTATGGTGTTTTTAATTATGTAAATTTTAAGAACATGAAATGGAACCTTTGCGGACGGTTAATGAGGTGATACCGGATAAACTGCGACTCTTAGAACTTTCATACGGATTACAGAATCAGAGATTCTTTGAATTTGTTTATTAAAAAGTAGATTTTCTAGATTTCTATATTTATTATGTCTGTGAGGCAAATATTCACTGAGAAGGTGTTTTTATTTGTGTGTCTGTGAAGAGAGATGACAGAGACGGCGGAGAGCGCTGCCTGTCTGCTAGCTTTACTTTACAGAAGCACAACATTTTGTAGTTATTATGAGTGTGTACAAATGAAAGTAGACCCTTTACATATACTGATGATGTATTGCTTTTATCTGCACGATCAAAAAAGAGAAAAAAAAGCCACAAAACGCGCCAGTGCGCATATTTTGATGCTGATTTGAGACTTGTTGCATCAGTAAAACAAATGATTACTGATTTTTAAAAAAAATTCTTATTATTAAAATTATTAAATTATTTATTTTTTATATCTGAGCAAAGAAAAGATATCGTGAATAAACGTGTGTTGTGCTGAAGGTTTTTATTTCGCTCTTTTGTGTTTATTTATTTATTTATTTATTTATTTATTTTTCATTAAAAATAGTCAAACAGAAATGCATTAATTTCGCAATAATAAAACCAGTGGCATTAAAATGTATTTACATTTTGACAGCCTTAATTAATATATTAATACAGGTGGAGAAGGTGGAGGAGTTCAGGTACCTGGGGTCAACAGTGCAAAGTAATGGAGAGTGTGTTAGAGAAGTGAAGAAAAGAGTGCAGGCAGGGTGGAGTGGGTGGAGAAGAGTGATAGCAGGAGTGATTTGTGATAGAAGAGTATCTGTGAGAGTGAAAGGGAAAGTTTATACGACTGTGGTGAGACCTGAGATGTTGTATGATTTAGAGACAGTGGCATTGAGTAAAAGACAGGAGGTGGAGCTGGAGGTAGCAGAGCTGAAGATGTTGAGATGTTCGTTGGGAGTGACGACGATGGACAGGATTAGAAATGAGTTTATTAGAGGGACCGTGCATGTAGGACGTTTTGCAGACAAGGTGAGGGAGGTGAGATTGAGATGGTTTGGACATGTGCAGAGGAGGAATGAAGCCACTAAAAAGGAGGAAAAGAGGAAGACCAAGGAGGAGGTTTATGGATGTGGTGAGGGAAGACATGCAGGTAGTTGGTGTGACAGAGGCAGATGTAGAGGACAGGGGGGTATGGAGACGGTTGATCCGCTGTGGCAACCCCTAAAGGTAGCAGCCGAAAGAAAAAGAAGAAGAAGAAGAAGAAGATTATCAAATGAATACAAAATGTTGTTCTCTAATGAATGTATCCAGGCTGAAGATCCACCATATAGAACACAAGCAGAGAAAAGATGATGATGATCAGGTGATCAGTAATTTCTCTGTTCTCAGTCATGTTCTCATCACTGACTCCCTCTGTCTCATCCACGTTAACCCCAGACTTCTTACTGCCTTCTGCCTGCTCATTGTGAGCTTCAGAAACTAGTCTACGTCTGTGGTGTGAGAGAGAGACAGGAAATGATACAGCAGTGGATTGAAATAGCCGCAATGACAGGAAACAGGTTGATGGTCTGAAAACGGCACAATGAGAAGAAAATATATTGAAATTTCACTAAATATAAAGTGTAGGAAGTACAGATATTTGTGTAAAAATTTAATGAGTAAAAGTAAAAAGATGTCCGAAAAATAAATGGTGAAGTAAAATACTGATACCAGAAAAATCTACTTAAGTACAGTAACGAAGTATTTGTACTCCGTTACTTCCCACATCTGGTGAACACTACGAGAGCGAAACAAAAATGAGAAATGAGAAATGAGAAACAAAATGAGATAAAAAAAATATGATATGTGATATGTGAAACTTAAACCAAAACTGTTTGTTGTGGAATTAAAACTGTGGACAGCATGTGAACACAAGGTCCAGTGATGGGACAGAGGGGTGGAAACATTACTTGAAAGAAAATGCAAAAACACGTGGCACATGGTTTCCACGACACCGGTTCTGGAGGGAATTATGGTCTGTTTATTTTATTCCATTCCACCTGTGTATGGAAGGCCAATGAGTGCATATTAAAATAAAAATGTATAACATCTTGAATTTAACATTTAAAATGTGTGTACAATGAGAAATAAGTACATATTGTGCAATTTTGGCCACGATTTGGTCGTCTGAGGCAAATTTAGAAAATCCTAAATGGTTCCTATTCTCCCAGGCTAAATTTTGTAGTCTTTGATCGCTGGTTTGTTCATAGACAGCATCAAATAGCGTGACAAACCACCTCAGGGAAAATGTCAAAATGAGTCAGGTGGAAAGTTCAGCAAGAAGAAAAACGTATCGGCTCATGGAGGGAAAAAGAGTGTTTGTATGACGTTTATATTATCAATGCATTATTTGTCATGAACGAAAGTAACGCTAACGTTGTTTTTGTCTGCAGCTAGCTACTATTAGCAAAAGAACGAGAGTCTCAACGTGTCACGGATCGATGAAGTAAAATTTCACACTTTTTTTTCACAATTTGTGTGCGTCAGTTGACAATATGACAAACGAGATCCAACAGTGTGACATGGGGGTCATGTTCGTACAATCGTTCGTACATGTTCGTACAATCGCACAATGTGACCAATAGATTGGATCTTTAAGAAATTCGAAAAATTCGAAAAATTCATTTCATTCATTTGGTTCATTTTAGAAAAATACACTTTGAATGTTCCATTTGTCAGGAGACAGATCTGCCCACTTCATCTACTGAAGCCAGAACTCAATGCCTTCTACCCTCTCCCCTATTTATTCAGTGTTGTCGGCAACATCCTTCGTTTGTAACGTAAAAACTACAACATGAATGATTCATTTCCTGTACAGAGTTTCAGGTTTCACTTCACTATTGAGAGATGTTTCACATGCACCACCAACACAACTCGAGCTCTGGTGTTATTTTAAGTTTAAAGTGAAATGTAAATAGTAAAAAGAAGGCATTGTCTGGAGGAAACCTTACTCTTGCCAGCAGTCTTCTGAGATGTTGGAGAGGTTTCAATTATCATAGATGCAGTATGTGATCATTATTAATCAGATGTTCATGCTCTACTGTGCTTCATACATTGCATACTCAACACCTTTAGACTAGACTTGAAGTGGGTGCAGGGGGGAAGTTCCTACAGCCTTTGCTCTGGTTATTCTTCAGGGCAAATTTGCTCCAGATTCTTCAGGTTTCTGGGAAATTCCTGTGTTGCTTTTGGTCTTGTGTTTAAGAAGTCATTCTCCTGCTAGTGTTCTTCCAAACAGGTGCCTCTTGTGATGTCCTCATGTCCATCCATTCTCCCTTAGTAAAGCAGATGAAGGAAAACGTTCCCAGAGTATGATGTTACCATCACCGTGTTTTATTGAAGTGTTATTTGGACAATGGAAGTCTGATCCTCGAGATGCATTACCGTGAATATTGTTTTAATTTCAGCTACCTCGAGCATAATACACTATTTTTTTATTGAGCACAAGTTTGGTTTCATTTATATCACATGGACGTTGACATTTTTTGAGAATTTCATGATTAAAGCTGTTTAGTAAAAAAAACCCTCATATATTTAAATATTATTTTTTACAAACTATTGAAACTATCATTTAATAGTCTTCTATTCTATCTTTCAGAGTCTTTGTTACAACATCCATGATGCCGCTCATGTGACCACACCCTCCTTCTCCTATTCCTCCATTCTTCTTTTTTTACTCACTGATGATCTCACTTTATAGTTCAATTTTATACAAAACCTCTTCCACCTGCTCACTAATAAACACTATCTATCTATCTATCTATCTATCTATCTATCTATCTATCTATCTATCTATCTATCTATCTATCTATCTATCTATCTATCTGTTCATGATCTATCTATCTATCTATCTATCTATCTATCTATCTATCTATCTATCTATCTATCTATCTATCTATCTATCCGTTCATGATCTATCTATCTATCTATCTATCTATCTATCTATCTATCTATCTATCTGTCTGTCTGTCTGTCTGTCTGTCTGTCTGTCTGTCTGTCTGTCTGTCTGTCTGTCTGTCTGTCTGTCCGTCCGTCCGTCCGTCCGTCCGTCCGTCTGTCTGTCTGTCTGTGTAGTAACACATCTATCTTCTCGATATATAGTAAAGGAGTAAATAAAGAGGCGGGGCTAATGATAAAAAGGCTGTTTGTGTGTTTGTGTTGAGGAGGTTTATGGGAGAAGCTGCTCAGGCTGTAATGAGAACAGAGGCTTTACCTGTTGTGCTTCTGTTCATAGTTGGAAACATTTCTGGAATGTTTGCTGCGCGCCCACAAGGTGTGCGTTTGTGTGTGCGTGCGTGCGTGTGTGTGTGTGTGTGAACCAACCACAATTTTTTCTTCTCATTCTAGAATTTAGATGTTTCCACATGTTCAGACAGAGCCCAAAGACACTGAGGCACGCAAGGTGAGTTTCTGTCATTGTGTGTGTGTGAGAGATACAGAGCACAACAACAGGGCATGCATGCCTGTAGGTAAACAGGATTTCAACAAATGCATTTAAATGTGTGTGTGTGTGTGTGTGTGTGTGTGTGTGTGTGTAGTTTGTTGTAGCTTTTGTGTTAATATGGAACAGTTATGAAACCATGGTGAGAGACAGAGGGCAGCAATGTGGAGTCATTTGTTTTGGACTGAATGAACCACACACATTGTTGCCCAACAAATATCCAGTGTGTGTGTGTGTGTGTGTGTGGGTGTGTGTGTGTGTGTGTGTCCAGCAAGACGAGTGTGACTCACGGCGTTAATACCCACCTCCACATCCCGAGGCACAAATATTATTACTCCATGCCGCTTTTTAGTTCTTTACAATGAAGGTGTTTATTAGCAGCATGGTATCGTTACCATAGCAACAGCTCATACATCGGGACTCATATACATTTCATTTTTATTCACAATGAAAAACATAATCACTGAAAACTTGCTCTGGTATTAGAGGAATGAAATATTATTATAACATACAAGATAAGACCCAAAGTATTGGAAAACCTGACTTTTTCCACCCACATGTGTTTCTTCCTCAAACCTTTATCACAAATACTGTAGCATTGAATTTTCCCTTCACTTCAACTAGAAGAACAGAACCTTGAAGAAGAAGCTCCCTGAAGATCTGATTTATATGGGCTGGAAAATGTGGAAGATCTCCTGCTGTAGAGTTCCAACCCTATTGAAGACCTTTGGGATGAATGTGAACGCTGATTTCACCTCAGGAACCTCCTCACCTTTTCACCTACATCACTACCTGACTTTACTACCAGCATTGTAGCTGAATGAATCTCCACAAAATCTGGTGAAAGATCTGCCCAGAAGAGTGGAGCTCATGAAAACAGGAAACATTGACTGGATGTGGAATGGGATGTTTAAAAAAGCACATAGCAATCTTATGGTCAGGTGTCACACACACACACACACACACACACACACACACACACACACACACACACACACACACACACACAAACATTTAATAAAAATGAATCAAAATCTATGAAATCCAAAGAACTGGTGGCTGAGAAAGAGACAAAATCAGGGGGAAAAAAGGAGGGAGAAAAAGTGCTGAACTGCAGGATTGCAGGGTGTGGCATACTGAGGTATTTCACATGATTTTGTCACTGTGTGTGTGTGTGTGTGTGTGTGTGTGTGTGTGTGTGTGTGTGTGTGTATGTGTGTGTGTGTGTGTGTGTGAGAGAGAGAGATGGATTTATTCTGATTCCATCAGCATGACTAACACTGCAGAAGGGCACTGTTTTACTGTCAATCATTTATTAATTTATTCTCCACTGTATAAAAGAAGAGAAAAGAGTAGATGAAAGGAAAATAGAAAAGAAGAGAAAACAAAAGAGGAGAAGAGAGAAAAGGAGGAGAGATCAGAGAGGAGTGGAGATCAGAAGAGGAGAGGAGAGAAGAGAATAGAAAAGGGGAGAAGAGAAGAAAAAAAGAAGAGGGAAGATTAGTGAGAGGAAAAGAAAAGAGAAGAAAAGAAAGGAAGAGGATAGAAGAGAAAAGAAGAGAAGAGGAGAAGAGAAAAAGAGAAAAGAAGAAGAAGAGAAGAGGAGAAGAGAAGAGAAGAGAAGAGAAGAGAGAATGATGATGAGAACAGAGGAGAATAAACATGAAAAGATCAGAGACCACACTATAAAATAGAGTAGTTGGTTTCTATAGTAACAGATCAGGTGTTTATTCAAAGGACAAAAACATCATCAACCACTGTTTGTGTGTGTGTGTGTGTGTGTGTGTGTGTGTGTGTGTGTGTGTGTGTGTGTGTGTGTTTGTTTGTTACAGATGGTGATGAATTAATGCCAGTTAATAGATCTACAAAACCAAACACAAGTCAAACAAACACACACACACACACACACACACACACACACACACACACACACACACACACACACACACACACACACACACACACGTTTACTGACACATCAACCAGACTAAATAATTGACACTGCCTGAAGACATGGAGGAGAAAAGATCAGGAACAGCAGAACACAAACCATATACAGAATGTGGAAAGTTTGTGGACACCTCACGCTAAGGTTTGCTTTGTGCTTCGTTTTGAACATCCTATTACACCTTTAGTCCCATTTTCTGTTATAATAACCTCCACTCTACTGGGAAGATGTTGATTTTGTGGAGATTTGTGCTCCTTCAGCCACAAGGGTGTTAGTATAGTAGGTACTGGAGGGCTGGAGGTTCCAATTCATCCAAAAGGTGTTCATTCGGGTTGGTGCTTTATAGCAGGAGATCTTCTACATATTCCAATCAATAGAAAGCAGATCTTCATGGTGCTGGCTTTGTGTACTTCGTGTAAAGGAGAACTTCCAAAAATGTTCTCAACTATTGTGTCTACAACTTTGTGGTAACAGTTTGAAAAAGAAGCACATATGGGTGGAAAAAGTTCTAATATTTTTGACCTTATCTTACTGTAGTGTATATTATTATTATTCCCAAAATAAAATGTGTTCATTTGATTTTCCCAATCCAGTATGTCTCAAAGTGTTCCATTCCTCAAAAACCACAGCAAGTGGAACCAGACTGAAAAGGGAACTCGCATGCTTCTTGGCGTCGCCTGATCATCTGAGTCACCAGCGTTACTTCAGCCATCGATGAGTCACAGGCACATGGAGGATCCGCAAGGAGATGTTGTTTTTTAGGAATATTATAGTTCATGCTGTATAACGTCCATGAAAGAAGTGGGTTCCTGTTCTCACTTACGTTATAGCAGCTGTTAATATACTCGTCAATGGTCTTGCTTTTTATTGGCTCCTGAAGTAAAAACATTTTAAAAACAGTTCCAACTTTGACCCCGTTCTAAAAATGTTGCAATTACACACACATCGTTCATATGGAGCTTCTGCTTTACACCAATTGTGATGAAGAGAATATCACTTCACCAGTCATAATGTCATGCCTGATTTTATATATATACAGTGTTGGGCAATACTGTATATATACACGTTACTGGTAATGCAGTTACTTTTGACAGTAACTAATACTGTAACGTGTTACTTTTTAAATAAAGTAACTCCGTTACCGTTACCGTATGGTGCGTTACCTGTTACTTTTATAAACCTGTACTTACCTGTACTTTTATAAATGAATGAATTTGGGCTGAAGTGTAGACTACAGTCTAACCTGTTTACAGCAGAGACGCATTGTAGGATTGGTGGATGAACCACTGTAAACAGGAAGAAGACGCACTGTGGGCGTGTCTCCGTTTATTCAGGTCTGTGCGGCAGTAATGGCGAGTCGAGGCGAGAGCAAGACGAGTTTCTCAAAGTGGAAATATGCTCATTATTTCACTTTAGTTGAGTATAAAGACAAAAACTTTTAAGTCAAATGTAAGCTGTGTCTTTCTGGTTAGAAGCTCGTATCTACTGCGATAAACAGCAACTCCAATCTGTTGAAACACCTCCAGGACCTCCATGCCTGAGGAGCTAGAAGCTAGAAGCTAACCCGGTGTACTACATTGTTGATAGTTTTCATACTTCAGCTGTGAAAGGAACATGTTTAAGAGCTCAACACAACAGCGTTTATGATGCAGAATCCACTTTAGTTTTTGATTGTGAATATATTATTCAGCTTGTTTTATTTATTTCAGAAATCCTTGTGATATATTCAGTTTGTTCTGGTCTGACTTTAATAAAATAGTGTTTAAAAATGTACTTTGTGTTTAAGTCAGTTTTGTGTTTGTAGATCATAACACATAAAAGGGCATTAATGGGAACATTAAAGAACGTTCTTTAAAAAAAGTAACTAAAAAGTTACTTTTAACAGTAACGCATTACTTTTTGGTGAATTAAGTAACTAGTAACTGTAACTAGTGACTATTTCCTAGTAACTAGCACATCACTATATATGTGTGTGTGTGTGTGTGTAAATATATATATAAAGAGAGAGAGAGAGAGAGAGAGAGAGAGATATTTGGGGTGTAATGGTACACAAAATTCACAGTTGGTATGTACCTCGTTTTCACGGTTAACTTTGTTACAGTTTGGGGAAATCTTTTTTTATTTTATTTATTAATGCAGTTTATTATTATCAACATTTGTCAACAACAGTTTACATTACATTTTATATATATATATATTCTTATATATAATATGCCTGTTTGGGTAAATAAAATATGAAATAATATTTAATGACATTTTATAAAAATAAAAATCAATTGTAAAAATATTAAAAATCAAATGAATGCAGTTCACTTTTTTTATTATATTGATTTAATTGACACAAATTAAATTCAATAAAATGAAATACATGGAAAAATTTAATGTAATGTAACGACTCGTAAACACGAGTTTATCGGTGATTTCATTAGTATGCAAAACAAACTTTTTACTCCGCACTACAAACGGTATTTCTGGTACGGATCGAGTGGCCACAGTGACACTGCGCTAACTCTAGTTTCTTTTTTTTATACCCCTGGCATTGTTGTGCATGTTTTCAATATGAATAATAATAATACGAAGAACTAAAAACAGTGAAACGGTCAAACTTGCTGTCCACCACTTAATACGTTTGTGAAGGAAGAGATGGCAAAGAAAAAGCTATCAGATTTCACCTCTAAGAAGAGCTTAAATTAACCAAGTAAAAATCATCACCAAGTTTTAAGAAGCTGCAAAAACTTCAAAATATTCAACAAAAGTCCAATCTTTACCCATTTCAAACCACTGTGATCATAAAAAATAGACACAAAGAAAAACTCATGAAAGACCAGAGCCTGTACTCAGACCAATACAAGAACAGAGAGATCAATAACATTATATTTAATACAGGAAACCCAAAAGCCTGGTACTCAGCAATCAGACACCGTTACCCTTACAGAAATAAGAAAGGGCATCTGTAATGGATGGAAACTGCAGGTCAGAGCAGAGGAAGATTAAGATGTCATGCTAACAATCAATCTGCCATCAGACACCATTAACAATCAGACATGATCTGCCTTCCCCTCCTCCTCCCCCCAGTATCTCTATTAATGACCAGTAATGCTTAAGGCAACTTGTGTTTCTAAGATAAATGCAGTGTGTGAAATAAGTGGCCAGTATTTTCCCCTGCTGATAGAAAGACTTCTGCTTCAAAAGAGAAGAGAAATTAAGAGAATTTGAATGTGAACACGTTTATGTATTTCTGCTTGCAGACTTCGGTATTGTACACACAAATTCCCGATGTACCACCAGCTTGCAGACCCGATAGAAGAAGGAGTAGGATTCAGCTGGATGCAGGAGCTTGTGAACCTCATGATAGCAATGGTATAATCAAGCATGGATTCATGGCAGTGTCAGAATAGTAGGAGTAGGAACCAAATTAAATCAAGGGTACAAAGATCTACCATATTAGCTTCAAATGGAAGCGGGAGATTATAGACCTCAGCATGGTAGGAGTGGGATTCAGATGGAAACTGTATATTAAAGACAGCAGCAAGGTACATGTTTAGAAGGAAGCAGAAACTTGTAGACCGGTGCAGTAGAAATGACATCCAGATGGAAGCAAGGGTTGGAAGACCTCAGCATGGTGGGAGGAGGGTCTAGCAGGAAGGTTCTGGAGCTTAATCAAAATCCTGAGAAGTGTCTATAGGTAAGCAATTGAGAGTCTTTACCAGCTTCATTACAGTCTGGCTTGGAAGTCAAGTCAAGTTTATTTCTATGGCGCTTTTCACAATGGAAATTGTCTCAAAGCAGCTTTACAGAATTTAACAGTTAAAGTGAACGGTGTGTATTTATCCCTGATGAGCAGTCATGGAGACAGTGGTGAAGGAAACACTCCCTTAGATGTTATGAGGAAGAAACCTTGAGAGGAACCAGACTCAAAAGGGCAACCTATCCTCATTTGGGTGACATCAAGAGTGTGATTATAGTCTTTAAACAATACAGAACACTGGAGAGTGAGAACTAACAAGGGTGTGTGATTATGAGTAATGTTCTTTCTACAGTCTTCTACAGTCAGTTGAGATTATGGAACCAGGAGCTACTAAGCAACTCATAAAATAGCTTAACATTTGTGATGATCACAGATCCAACACCAGCTCCTCCATGCCAGAGCCTTTAAACACTCAAAGAGGTCCAATGTCCAAACTCCACATTAGGTGGGATCCAAATGGCACTGGTATGTCTCTGGATGGTTCGGGATGTTTGCGGGGTCGGCATCTAAGGTCCACAATCTCCATCTTCAAAGCTGTGAAAAATCATATGGCTTTACAGCAGGTCGTGGGACCTGCTCAAACCATTGTGGAACAGTTTTACAACACTGGAGAACCTATACCAGGCCAGAGCCATCAAGAGGGCAATTTACCTCAACAAGGACAATAGACACCCCAACAAAGCCTCCCACCATGAGGCAGATGATACAGTAGTTAAAGACAGAACTTTAAGGCTTAGAAACCGTTTTTTACTTGCAGACCATCAGGACCATGAATATGTATTAAATTATTCCCAATAGGGTTCTCTTTATTCCATAGCTCTTCTCTCACTTGCACTGCTTCTAGGAACAGGGCAACAGAGTGGAAGTTTAGATTAAAGTTTCTATCCAATCAGATTCCAGCCCTCAGATCACATGGTCCGAGGTTTAAAAAAAAATCTGCATTAAGGCCTTCAGAATTGTGGATGCCTGCAGCATAAATCCATGTCCCTCGAAGCAGTCACTTTAACCAATCAGCTGGACACTCAGAGGCCATCTAGCAGGAGTCCAGTATCGTCAGCATTTTCAAGTCCTTTGATTGGACGTTCAGAGAGTGCGTTAGTCAGAACTCACAAACTGCATCTGTAGCAAACTGCACAAGCTCAAGTTTCATTTAATCGCAGTTTTGCATTCAACAACGACTGAAGGAGGAGAAGAAACTGATTTTACACACAATTTGCCTTCATTTCAAATCCCCAGAAAAAACGTAATGCACTGAAGAAACACACCGAAAATCCTGGGGTGATTTTATGAGGTTGATTTCGACGCTTCTACTAGACATGATGTATGAGGGCGGTGCAGTGAAAGGAGAGGGATCGAGAAAGAGAGAGATATATTTTATAGAAGATTTTTAATTCTTGATGTGAACATGTTCATTTATATATGGAACAAAGAGAGAGCGAGACGGAGACAGAACTGAAATAGACAGATAAATAGATGTAATATGAGAGAGAACTAATGGAAAATGTCTCATAAAATCGAAGAATAAACCAATATTTCAGCTCAAAGTGAATAGAAGCTACCACATACAGTCTACAACCAGTGAGTCTTCATATCAGGGAAAAAGCCGTAAAAAAACACAAATAAATAGCAAAGTATTAGCTAATCATTAACACGGAGTTGAGGAGACCCAAAGACCATGTTTCAAGATATCAGTTCCCATTCTATACCCATCTAAAGCCGCCAGTGAGATCTTCAACAAAAGAGACAAAGAAAGCTCCTGAAAGAGCTTTTACAGAGACACTGTACTCAGACCTTAACAAGAATAAAGAGATCAATAACATTTTATACACGAGACCCACAAGTCTGGCACTCGGCAATCAGACACCATTTACCTTACAGGAATAATGGAGGAAAACTTCAGGTCAAAGTAGAAGAAGATTCAGATGTCATGCTAACAGTCAATCGATACACCACCACTGGTTTAATCTCCATACTGTACATCTAGACTCCAGACTATTTTTTTTTTTTTTTTACAGAGACTTAACAACTGGTACAGCTGACAGTTTGGTACATGGTGCAACACAGCAGTTTGATCGCACTGTAGATGATTTCAGAAAAGGAAAAAGACATGTCATAGAAAGAAATGAAAGAAAACAAGCAGAACAAACACAACCCCAGGTTGTACTTCTAATTCGACTCTATTGCCAAATTTCATTCGGTTTTCCAAACATTAACAAATAAAAATATGGTCCCCTAAACCACTGAGTCCTCAAAGTTGATGTTAGAAGAAGGAAAAATGGGCGAGCGTAAGGATTTGAGCGAGTTTGACAAATTATGACGTCTAGACGTTTGGGTCAGAGCGTCTCCAATAGCAGCTCTTGTGGGATGTTCCTGGTCTGCAGTGGTAAGTATCTATCAAAAGTGCTCCAAGGAAGGAACAGTAGTGATCTGCAGCCGAGGCTCATTGATGCACGTGAGGAGCGAAGGCTGGTCCGTGTGGTCCGATCCAACAAACGAGCTCCTGTAGATCAAAGTGCTGAAGATCTTCATGCTGTTAATGATCGACGGGTCATGACTGTTTTAGCAGGAAAAAGGGGACCAACACAATATTAGCGAGGTGGTCATAATGTTATGCCTGATCAGTGTATGTACTTTTTACTCTAATGGACAATGAGCGTTACTGCACAACAGCTTCATCTCCTTTAGCTTATTTATTAAGTGATTATCATCAATTGAATACTGTTGGTTCTTGATATTGTCATTTTATTTGTTAATTAAAGATCCATTTTTGAAAGATTGCTTTGGGATCAGGGAAATGCAGACACAGCCTGAAAGAGAGACCGTGAGAGACATACACAGTCATGCAGAGACAGACTGAGAGACAAAGAGAACATGTTTAGATCATCCATTTAAGACCATAAAAATCCTTCTCCTGAAAGACACGAAGGGTAACCTGTGGGGACTTACAGCCGAGGGGGAATTGCTTCAGGGGGGAGACGAATCGCCCGTACCGAGACAGCTCTTTAATCATGTCCTCATCACTAATAAAAGAAGGAAAAATGGACATGACCTTTTTTAGCAGGAGAACTGAGGAGAGTCTTTCTTTAGATAATTAAAGAAACAACAA
>JBCEWE010000304.1:80000-92500 GCA_039877035.1 Silurus lanzhouensis
TCTTTTAGGACTCTGACAAATGCCAATATTTGTATTGCAAAAAGCTGAATTACAGACTTTGGGAACAAAGTCTCACTTCGTCTGTCTTTCCATCTGTCTCCAAATCAGTCTCTTTCTTTCTCTATTTATTTGTAACACAAAATGCGTAAGCTCACACTGAACTCATTCTGTTGGAATCAGGTTCATTCTGGCTTCTGAGAAGGAGCCTTTATTCTTTATGTCTAGAAGTTCAGAGATGCAAAAGATAAATAAATAGACACATGAATTAAATAAAAGCATGGTGTGGCTCAAAGAAAATTAACTGGACCTTGAAATCTTACAACCAGGAAATACCTATGAATTAATACCTCTAATATAACAGATGTCTACCCTCTAGAAAAAAAACAGGAAGTGATTAAAATGAATGAACCCTAACCCTAACCCTAACTCAGTCCTTCACTCTGCGGTCACTGCATTCCAGTGCGTTGAGACTCAGAGAAACCAGGAAGTGAGTAGTTGAGACACAAATCACCAGCTTGTAGCTTTCAGCTGAAGAGCAGACCATCTGCCAGCACTCTGCCAGGAGGCTGAATCTCGAATCTCAGTGCTGCTCGAGGGAAACCCTTCACCCCTGCTTGTTCTCACTACACTTCCTGTTTCAGGTCGGAGAAACTGTGAGCTGAACCGTGAGAGCTGCTTATTTCTGGAGACTAGAAGCCTTTAAACAGCCTGATTTTGCCCTTCTGAGCGAGGAGTCGCGTCATGTTGTACTCATAGTCGGCGTTGTGGACGCCCGTCTCCTTGAACGCGCCGCTCATCGAGTTCTCCTCCCAGTAATGATGCCAGTTCCCCTCGGGATCGGCACCGAAGCCGAAAACATTCACCTGAAGAACAACAACAACCAAACAAAACCCTCAAAATTAAAAAAACGAATCCAAAACCATTAACACTGCACTTCTTTATGGTGTTTTATTTAGAAATAAAAGTGTGGATGATAAAAGAACAAAAAAGACTAAAGAAAAGGTAAGAAAAAACGGTAACAGAAAATTTGAAAAAAAAAAGAACGAATTCAAATGAACAAAAGAGATAAAGAAAGGAGGAAAGCAAAAGAAACAAATACACACTACAAAATAAAAGAAAAATTAAAATAAAGATAAAACAGGAAAAAACAAACAAACAAATAAAGAATGAATTGACTGATTGTAAAAATTAAGTTATAACACATTTAATACCAAATATACACCTGCTTAATCTATCTATCTGTCTGTCTGTCTGTCCGTCCGTCCGTCCGTCCGTCCGTCAAAAGGTCTATCTATCTATCTATCTATCTATCTATCTATCTATCTATCTATCTATCTATCTATCTACACTAGTGTAGCTCGTCTATTGGAAAAAAAGGGGTCAAAATATCTGTGTGCATATGCTCGTACATCTATGTGTGTGTGTGTGTGTGTGTGTGTGTGTGTGTGTGTGTGTGTGTGTGTGTGTGTGTGTGTGTGTAGGTGTGTGTGTGTGTGTGTGTGTGTGTGTTGGATGATAGGGAGTGTGTAATGAGTGGGTTTTGCATACAGAGAAGCTCTGCAATTATTGCAAATGATAGACAGCCCACACACACACACACACACACACACACACACACACACACACACACACACACACACACACACACACACAGCTCTGTAGAGTGTACTGTAGTCCGCGCTTCATTAGGCCGTCTCTCAGGCCTGTACAGTGAGCACTAATGAGGAGTCGAGGTGATGAGGGTTTGGGATCCAGATGTTTCTTCCAGGTGTTTTTATGAACGATATACAGTGTTATAGATTCTGGTCAGCGGCACAGGTGTTTTGTTTATCAACGCTTGGGGAATTACAACCATTTTTCCTCATAGCAGGCTCAAAAGTAACCGGACAACCGAGCATAATTATACACACAAGGATTATTTCTAATGAATGAATCCTTTTTAGTCGGTTCCATGACTGTGGCAACTCCAAAACCGTTTATCTCCCTAATTTATAAAATGTGTCCCATTAATTTTGAGTCCAGAAAGAAAGAAAGAAATAATAAAAATGATTAATAAATAAGATCAACTCCAAAAAAAATATTGTGAATTAATAAAGAATGACATGAACAAGCAGCAAACAAAGTGAACATAAACAGAAAGCAAACAAATAATGAAATAAATAGAAATGAAAAATAGAAACAAAATTAAAAATGTATTGAAATTCAAAGAAGAAAAATACCCCCCAAAAAAACAATGAATGAAGAAAGAAAAAAAAAAATACATCGGTTGTTGAGACAGTAGGGGGCAGTACAGTACCTCATCACAGACGTGCAGGGCGAAGATGAGCGTCAGGAAGCCTGTTGATGGATACTGGCCGTGATCCTCCAACCACACTTCATACACATACTTCATAAATGATGGGTTATACACCAACACCTGACACACACACACACACACACACACACACACACACACACACACACACACACACACACACACACACACAGTAATGAGACTTTGAACCCGAGAGCAAGAACGTAACGTAGAAAAGTGGAAATTACGGTGTAGAAAAAATGAAAACTCGACTCACATGATCTCTTTTAACATTGATCTTTGGTATGACCGGCATGTAGGTGCTGAGAGACAGAAAACCAAAAGAGAGAGAGAGAGAGAGAGAGAGAGAGAGAGAGAGGTTTTCATGAATAATCAGCATTATATCACAAACAAATTTTTATTTCTATAGTAACAGCTGGATTCTGATTGGTTAGAAGGTTCCAATTAATTAAGACATTTTTTGTTGCTACAGTAACGGCTGTATTCCGATTGCTTAGAAGGTGTCAATTAATGAAGACGGTACTGTTGCTATAGTAACCGCTGGATTCTGATTGGTTAGAAGGCCAATGAATGAAAACATTTTTAGTTTTATAGTAACGTCTGGATTCGTTAAAAGGTTTTATTAATTAAAAAGGTTTTGTTTCGATAATAACGGCTGGCATTGGATTGGGACTTTGTTTAGAAGGTGTTCACTGAGACATAATGGTTTCAACAGTAACATTATAAACGGATTATAAAGTGTCTCTGTTAATGTGTTTTGAAAAGCAGATGTTGATAAAAAAGCAGATTTCTGAAGTTCTCACAAGGTAATATTCCCAGAAGTGAGGGCGCTGATGATCCACTCCAGGTCCAGGGTTTTAAACGGGACGAACAGCAGGCTGGTGCTGGAGTTGTGTAGATTGATGGCGCTTTCGGGATACATCACGTGGTGCGTGGTCCTGTGACCCACATCACGCTCAAAACCCAGCGTCGGAGCTTCGTTTATCCTGTAATGGAGAATAAGTTTGATGCATGTTTTAGATGGAGATTGGTATAAGGTTGTTTCAACATTACACTTATCCATCAGAAGAATTTGAATGAAACCACCCAAGCTTGAATCCTGAAGTAACTCTCACCATGAGAACGTTATGAACGATATAACTATAAGAGGTTCTTCAAACACAATGATACTACATATGGGTGAAAAAGACAGGTGTCCCAATACTTTTGGAATTACTATGTAAGAAGTAAGAAATATTAAAGCGGCTTATTATTTTTTACCTAACTTTCATTTGTGCAGGTACAACAGAACATCATTTGTAAAAATACAGAGCTGACAAGCGAATCAGCGGGATGCTAATCGTTTAGATGTAATTCTAATGTAAGCCCGCTGCATGGAGAGTGTAAAAAGCTACGCTGTGTCTCACCGTGCAACACCGTGTCTCACCACACCATACCGCGTCTCACCTCACCACACCACACCGCGTCCCCTGCGCAACACCAGGTCTCAACACGCAACACCAGGTCTCACCACACCATGCCACACCATGCAACACCGGGTCTCACTGTGCAACACCGCGTCTCACCACACCGTACCACACCGCGTCCCCCCGCGCAACACCGGGTTTTACTGTACAACACCGGGTCTTACCACACCATGTCTCACCGTGCAACACCGGGTCTCACCACGCAACACCGGGTCTCACCACGCAACACCGGGTCTCACCACACCGTACCACACCCCGTCCCCCCGCGCAACACCGGGTCTCACTGTACAACACTGGGCCTCACCACACCGTGCAACACCACGTCCCGCTTTGCAACACCGTGTCTTACCACACCATGTCTCACCGTGCAACACCGGGTCTCACCACGCAACACCGCACGGCGTCTCACCAAACCACACCACACCGCGTCTCACCGTACAACACCGTGTCTCACCGTGCAACTCCGTGTCTCACCACACCGTACCACACCGCGTCCCCCCACGCAACACCGGGTCTCACTGTACAACACCGGGTCTCACCACACCATGCAACACCACGTCCCACTTTGCAACACCGTGTCTTACCACACCATGTCTCACCGTGCAACACCGGGTCTCACCACGCAACACCGGGTCTCACCACGCAACACCGCACCGCATCTCACCAAACCACACCACACCGCGTCTCACCGTACAACACCGGGTCTCACCGTGCAACACCGCGTCTCACCACACCGTACCACACCGCGTCCCCCCGCGCAACACCGGGTCTCACTGTACAACACCGGATCTTACCACACCATGCAACACCGGGTCTCACCGTGCAACACCGCGTCTCACTGTACAACACCGGGTCTCACCACACCATGCAACACCGGGTCTCACCGTGCAACACCGCGTCTCACCGTGCAAGACCGGGTCTCACCACACCGTGCAACACCGTGTCTCACCGTGCAACACCCCGGGTCTCACCACACCGTGCAACACCACGTCCCGCCTTGCAACACCGTGTCTTACCACATCACGTCTCACCGTGCAACACCGGGTCTCACCATGCAACACCGCACCGCGTCTCACCGTACAACTCCGTGTCTCACCACACAACACCGCATCTCACCACACCACACCGCGTCTCACTGTGCAACACCAGGCCTAACCATGCAACACTGAGTCTCACCACACCGCGCCACACCGTGCAACACCGCGTCTCACCGCTGCTGCCTTTCATTTTTTTTTCACTTTTTTTTTTTTTTTCTTTTTTAAGAAGAATGAAAATTACATGTTTGGAAAAAAATCGCATCTCTGTAAGCTTTCAGAGCTTTTATTCACTCATCAGCCTCCAAACAAACGCCTTCATATATTTAATCAAAAGAAACTTCCAAATTCCCTCCTTTTTTTTTTTTTTTATTCACAGAAACATGTAAAATGTACATTTTTCTCAAGCAAGAACATTTATTTAAAGTGAACTTGGCTGGAAATCTTTTTTTTCTTCTCTCCGATGCTCCACACCAAGCGCCGCGGAGACAGGGCGAGAAATAACCCAGCGCCTGACACTCACTATTTTTGGCCCTTTTTTTTCCCCCTGGATATCGAATTCTTTTGTTATTGTAGAGACAGAAAGCACAGACTAGTTTCTACAGAACTCATCCATGGGCTCGTGAGCTTGAAGAAATGCGTTCTGCTATGTAATTAAGTGATCTTATAACAATTATAATTAAAAGTAAGTATATATACACACTGTCGTGTCAAAAGTATTTGGACACCCGTCTTTTCCACACATATGGTTCTTTCCCAAAACGTTCGAGGCACACAATTGTATCGGACTTCTTTGGTTGCATGAAATTTTTTCTTCACTTCATCTAAAAGATACCTGTTCTAGCATGGCAATGCTCCTAAACTGGTTTTCATGGGTTGGAAGATGTGGAAGATCTCCTGCTATTGAGCTCCAACCGTATGGAACAAAAATGAATGTGAACACTGACTGCACTCCAGGCCTCCTCACCTCTCCTACACTCACTACCCGAATGGCTGAAAGGATTATTGATGCTCCCCTGCCCACTCTATAGGAACTGTACCCATTCAGAGTGAAAAGAAGGGTCCCAGAAAATCACCCTGGATCCTTCACATCTAAGGCACATGTTTTTTGAACTTTTCCGTCTCTCCGACGCCACAGAGCAGCAAGCACCAAGACAGCAAGGCACCGGAAAGGTTTGTTCCCTCAGGCAATCCACTCATGAACACTTAAAGACTCTCCCTATTGTACAATAAAATAAAACACGCATGCAATACCACTTTTATTATTCTGATTCTGTATCTTTTTGCAGTAATACTCTATTTTCTTTGTAACAAAATGATAACTTTATACTTTTAGTCTTTTTTTATTTCTTTAGCTTTTTTTTTTTCATCATGTGCAACTGGAAGCTTCTGTCACCAAAACCTTGTAAGTGCAAACATACTTGGCAATAAAGCTCTTTCTCTTTACTAACACCCTTGTAGCTGAATGGATCTCACACAAATCTCCACCAAATCTTGTCGAACATCTTCTCAGAAGAGTGGAGCTTCTCAGAACAGGACATAGACACTAAATGTGGAAAGGGATGTCCAAAAGGAAGCTTGTGTTTTGGCCATTTAGTGTGTATTACCTGGTAGGTGTGAATACTGGATTGTGATTAGCTGTAAGGAGGTTCAGTTGGAATGCTGGATTGTTATTGGCTGGAAGTAGTTCAGGTGTGAGTTTTAGAGCGTTGAACACGCACGTTTGTGTTTGTCAGTTGAATCTGAATGAATGTGCTGATTACCACCACCTGTAACCATAGTAACATCGAGTTCCAGCTCCATCCATACTAAGTGAAAGATAGTAGACATTCCCTAATGACCTCACTGAGGTCCATGGAGGAGTTTTATATGTGGTGGAATTTATATGATGAATATGGTGATGGAGGCACAAGATGAACTTGGAGACGACCTGGAGACGACCCGGAGAAGAAAATGAGAAACAATGCGGGAAAACATCACCAGGAAAGTGTTAACTTCATCAGCCTCGTAATCAGCAGAGACGTGACACGGACGCTTGTCATTTCCACATGCAAACATTTTAAATTACTCGACTAACTTTAACTCGGTCAAACTCACCTGACCTGTTCTATCTGTCCATCTATTCATCCCCTTATCTCTCTCTCTCTCTCTCTGCATATTTATTCAGTCATTCCATTATATCTCACATAAGGACATACTTCCTCCTTATAGTTTCATTGTGACAGTAATGCACATGCCTTTGCCATCTAATCTGCCACATTTTCCTCCTCAAGAAGCTGAATGAGCAGCATTGTTGACTATCCACACACACACACACACACACACACACACACACACACACACACACACACACACACACACAAGCTGCTTACTGATGTGCCTCCATAATCTCGATAAAGACTTCAGAAAAAGCTTCGCATTAAGCTTAAGGAGAAAAGCTAAGTCAGTGTGGAATATGGGATTTTGCCTGATTAGTGAAGACACTACTTGATCAAAAGTTTGTGGACACCTCACCAAATGTGCTTTTTGAACATTTCCATTCCATTGATCAGCCAGAACATTATGACCACCTGCCTGATATTGTGTTGGTCCCCGTTTTGCTGCTAAAACAGTCGTGACACATTGATCAATAACAGCATGAACTTCTTCAATGGTTTGAGCTACAGATCGTCTGTTGGATTGGACCACAAGGACCAGCCTTCGCTCCCCACGTGCATCAGTGAGCCTCGGCCTCCCACGACCCTGTCACCGGTTTACCACTGTTCCTTTATTGGAGCACTTTTGATTCTGACCACTGCAGACCAGGAACATCCCACAAGAGCTGCAGTATTGGAGACGCTCTGACCCAGACGTCTAGACGTCACAATTTGTCAAACTCGCCCATTTTTCCTGCTTCTAACATCAACTTTAAGGACAAAATGTTCACTTGCTGCCTAACAAATAAATCCACCCATTAACAGGTGCCATGATGAAGAGATCATTAGTGTTCTTCACTTCAGCACTCAGAATGTTATAATGTCCATGTTATTCCTGGATGGTGTATTTGTAAAAGTTGGTGCAAAAGAAAATGTAATTGAAATTATATTATTTACATTTGCGCCAACAGAACAATTTGCCGCTCTGGTGCTTCTTTAAGAAGCTGTGGAACAAACTTATTCCGAATGAACAACATGGTCGTTGGTGTTCAATGAAAATACAATTCGCAGACGTCTTAAGTGACATTGTAGGCTCCTAGAGAGTAATTTGAGAGGTCAGTCTTGTGCTTTTCTTTATATCTGCTGTTGGATGTCGGTCTGCCAAGTGCAGCAACGTATGAATGAAATTTGTCAGTGTATTTGTGCTCGTCATTGAACTGCAAAATAGCAGAATTTCTGAGAAACAAAAACCCCTCAGGATCGAATAAATGTTTTGCTCGATTTACGGTTCGATTTTCCAGCATTAGGAAGACTGGAAATAACTTTAAAAAGGACTGTATATATATAAATACAAGGATAAACATTATTATTGGATAAACAACCTTTTTTTTATAATATTTTAAAATATAGGTGGCATTTATACCTACATATATTTCTATATGTGATATAAAACATGATCACTATACAATATATGTGCTTTACATATATTGCCATATATCAGATTTCTGTATGGGACATGTTACACATATCAAATCCAGTTGGGTAACACACATTCGTTTTAATATTGCAACTTATAAAGCGTCCAAATTAGCATATCATTTACATATTCAAACCACTGTTGGATATGGCAAATGTAAATTCTACAATTTTATATAATTACATGATAATATATTTAATAATTATATAATATATTTTGTTGTAAATTACATAATTTTCATTGAACCTTCTTGCATTCTATTAAAAAAAACCTTTTATTTAATTTAGGAAATGTAATTCATGAGTTTTGGAAATTCCCGGAACAGCAGTTTCTTGTGACCCTGAGTCACTATAAATACTGACTGATATGAATTACCCGAAACTTCTAGCATGTTTCCGTGTTATCTTCACCTATCTTTCATCTAATCAAAGCTCCGAAGAACATCAAGGTCATGTGGAAAAACTTGTTTGATTCTCAAGCCCATCACTGATCTTTCATGAGAAGGCATCCTGATCCGAAGGCCATCACTGTTCCTGAGATTCAACCCAAAACCCCTGAGGCGGGAGAAACCACATGTTTTAATCTCATTATAAATGTAACAATGATGACAATCCAGAGTCACTTTGCATCGCTGTGTGGTGCAGGTTGTGACCTGTCTGATCCCACCAGTGTTCATGCACCTGCAGGGGTTTTTCAGACCTGTGTACCTACACCGCTTGGTTCAGATCAAACAAATAACATCTGAGTTTTTTAAAGATCATCAGCTAGAGATGATCATATCCAAATTAGTGCTAATCTAAACAAGGAAATGTTTTTTTTTTTCAGTCAGTCCAGTTCCTATCTCTGGTCCTGGAGAACCTTCTGTCATGCACATTGTAGTCTTTTCCTGCTCAGGAACACGTGAGTAAGGGCCAAGCAGAAAAAACTAACCCGTACTGTACCGGGGGTTCTCCAGGACCAGTATTGAGAACTCCATATAAACTCCATACCTCCACACCAGCCTAAAGAGCTTTTTCTTTTACTCAAGTTTTTTTCAATCCTCCATGACTTTACTTTTCTTCATGACCTTCTTTTCTTCATGAGCGTCTGCTTCGGATGTGTTGTGAACTTATCAAGGTAGTGTGATAGTGTACAGTGTCACCGACTCCACTACTAATGCAGTGGCATTCGACAGAACCTAAATAACTAGTCTTCTATAAACCTGGTCTTTAATTAAGCAGATGTTTGTTTATTTACTTCTCCTGCACTGATCGACTTGGTGTGCAACTACAAGAAGATCAGCTCGGCTTGGTGTGTATCTGAAAAAGGATCAGCTCGGCTTGGTGTGTATCTGAAAAAGGATCAGCTCAGCTTGGTGTGTATCTGCAAAAGGATCAGCTCAGCTTGGTGTGTATCTACAAGAAGATCAGCTCAGCTTGGTGTGTATCTACAAGAGGATCAGCTCGGCTTGGTGTGTATCTACAAGAGGATCAGCTCGGCTTGGTGTGTTTTTACAAGAGGATCAGCTCAGCTTGGTGTGTATCTGCAAGAGGATCAGCTCAGCTTGGTGTGTATCTGCAAAAGGATCATCTCGGCTTGGTGTGCATCTACAAGAGGATCAGCTCGGCTTGGTGTGTATCTGAAAAAGGATCAGCTCGGCTTGGTGTGTATCTGCAAGAGGATCATCTCCGCTTGGTGTGTATCTACAAGAGGATCAGCTCGGCTTGGTGTGTATCTACAAGAGGATCAGCTCGGCTTGGTGTGTATCTACAAGAGGATCATCTCGGCTTGGCGTGTATCTACAAGAGGATCAGCTCGGCTTGGTGTGTATCTACAAGAGGATCAGCTCGGCTTGGCGTGTATCTACAAGAGGATCAGCTCGGCTTGGTGTGTATCTACAAGAGGATCAGCTCGGCTTGGTGTGTATCTACAAGAGGATCAGCTCGGCTTGGTGTGTATCTACAAGAGGATCAGCTCGGCTTGGTGTGTTTTTACAAGATGATCAGCTTGGCTTGGTGTGTATCTGCAAAAGGATCAGCTCGGGCTTGGTGTGGAGCTAAAAGAAGATCAGCTCAGCTTCACAAAAAAATTAAAAGGGGCCAGCACCATTTGGGGTGTATCTACAAGAGGATCAGCTCGGCTTGGTGTTTATGTAAAAGAGGATCAGTTAAGTTTGATGTGTATCTACAAGAGGATCAGCTCGGTTTGGTGTAGGACTACAAAGAACACACCTTTCTTCATTCTGTGCCTTTGTGTTCTTCTCTGTTGAATTCCTTTCCATTATTATTACTATTATTATTATTTTTATTATTATTATTATTTTTATTATTATTATTATTATTATTATTATTATTATTATTATTATTATTATCCTATTATCTGTTAATGGACGGTGGTTTTTATGGCTTTGGTTATGGATTTCCGTTTATTCCTGCTGATTTCAGCTCCTGTGAGTTTATAGAGCGTGAGGATGTAAATTCACCCCTGAAAGCCAATTTCAATGTTCAGTGTTTTTTTTTTTTTTTATATTCCGATGTAAAAGATTGAGAACATTAACGTGATCATAATTAGCTGAAGAATCGAATTCTGCGCATTAGGCAACGGGAAAAATGCTGAACCGAGCCATGAAAGAGTGGTAGGAGGAAGCGGTGCTGCAGGATGGGAGATAAGAAATCCACGTTATAAAATTGAGTGAAACAGATTGAAGATCTGATGAAAGCATCGTATTCTGTAATAGTCTCAGTGGAAAAAAACCCTGAAATTGCTGAGCAACACTAAAAAGTAGACAACGCGCCGATATTCCAGCGCTTACACACTCTTTATGTCTGATTGTTCGGATTTTGCGGAAATATCTGAGCTCGGGAATGTTTCTTACCGGAAGACGAAGTCGCTGGTATCGATCAGTTTTCCATAATGGGACAAGAGGAGATTTCCGGAGTTTCCCACCACGGAGCAGGTACGGCATCTGGAAGGTCCGGCATCCATGTAGCGCTGCTCTCCAGGAACAAACTGAAATAACCTGTCCGTCACTGCATTCAGGTTAGATGGATTTTCCTCACCCTGAAGTGACTACACACACACACACACACACACACACACACACACACACACACACACACACACACACACACACACACACACACACACACACAGTGGTTGTAAAAATTTTGGAAACACCTTAGACACACACATGTTCCTTTAGCTTCTATGCAACAAACTCAGTAAAAGGCAAAAACACTGTGGAGGACAAATGGGACATTTTTGTCTCTACCAGAAGAACTTTTGTAAGATGGAAAACAGGAGAGAAGATGTGATCAGACTTCCTCACCCCCACACTCACACAGTTGTTTTGGAGCAGGGAAGATTTTAGAAAGGAATTTTAGGAATCCTGAACCAACATGTCTCCATTCCACACTTCATCACCATGCAGTTCCGTCTGGACTGTGGCTCATTGGAACGACTTCACCGTACAAAAAGACGATGAGCCGAAGCGCACATCTGAGTTCTTTACGTGTTACTTAGAGAGCAGACAGACGTCTGGAGTGATATCCATCATGGAACCACCTGCTCAGTCACCGCACCTCAATCCTACTGAACTGCTCTGAGATGAACAAGAAAATGTCCATCTAGTGAAGAAGTTTTACAAGAGACATAGCAAAATATTTCTATCTATCTATCTATCTATCTATCTATCTATCTATCTATCTATCTATCTATCTATCTATCTATCTATCTATCTGTGCATATCAGTGTTTTTCATTCTTTCCTCCTACACCTTTTACTGTGTAAACCTGCTGTGTTGCTGATGGAAGAAGGAAGTGATGGACGAGTGGATGAATGGTTGATCAGATGAGTGAAGGTGTGAAACACTCCTAGTGAAGGACAATCTGAGATTTTTAAATTCAGGAGGAGGTCTAAAGCTTCTCCTTTCTGACACCTGGAACATGCACTCTGATGGAACACAGCCGAGATGGAAATCAAGCCCTGGCCCTCTGTCTGTCTCTCTCTCTCTCTCTCTCTCTCTCTCTCTCTCTCTCTCTCTCTCTTTCTCTTCATGTTCCTGTCATGTGGCTGATGGAGAAGGAGAATGTGCTG
>JBCEWE010000304.1:97500-237141 GCA_039877035.1 Silurus lanzhouensis
GAATGTTGGAAATACTATGAAGATCGTTGTAGTTCTGGGGAACATTCAAAATATTATGTAGATTGCAGGTGTGCTTCTGAAGAACGTCGAAAACAAAATGGAGATTGCCGGCAGGGTTCTGGAGAACGTTCAAAAAATTATGAAGATTGCTTGAGTGGTTCTGGACAATGTTGGAAATACTATGATGATTGTTGTGGTTCTGGAGAACATTAGAAGTGCAATGGAGGTTGCCAATATGGTTCTGGAGACGATTCAAAACATTATGGAAATTACTGATGTGGTTTTGGAAAACATTTAAAACATTATGAAGATTGTTTATGTGGTTCGGAAGAAATTTGAAAATACTTTGACGATTGTTGTGCTTCTGGAGAACATGAGCTTTGCAATAGAGATTACCGGTTTGGTCGGGAAATGTTGAAAACTATATGGAGAGAGCCGGTGTGGTTCTGCAGAACATTGAAAATGGAGATTGCTGTGGTACTGAGTGTGGTGGTGTGGAAGCAGGAGATAGCACTGCTGCTGTAAAGAAAAAGACTTCTGCTATTCTTTAGATGTGCAACTATTTTCAAGACAAGACTTTTGGAAAGATTGTGGATGTTTCTGTTTTTTTTTTTTCAGACACCCACCCACACACACACACACACACACACACACACACACACACACACACACACACACACACACACACACACAAATCTAACATCAAAGCTGCCTTGGAGAAACCGAACCAGCAAAAAGAGTTATCGCCTGCAAAATGGCACCAAAGCCACAGAAACAAACAAAAAAGGAAAAAATACCTTTAAAAGCGGAACAATAAACTGCTCGAGTCACATCACATGGGGTCCTCATTTCCCAGTACAGCTTTCCTTATTGTTTCTCTTTCTGTTTTCTTCTTATTTTTCATGGAGAAGCGCAAAAGAAGAATTTTAAAATTGATGTATCAAAATCTAGTCAAACAATTCATTGATGTACCTGCAAATATCGTTCTGCTAAAACCATCAGGAAACCCGTCATCAATAAGAATGAGTGAGACTGTTCCAGAAACAGCCACGCAAGTCCAAGCCATGGCACTACCACCACCATGATTTAACGCTCTGCTTTGGATCGTAAGCAGATCCTTTCTTTCTCCATCATTTAGTAGAACTTTATAGTGATTCCAGAGCTTCAAGGGTTCGATTCATGATTTCGTTGTGTAATCCGAGCTGACCTTGTGAATCTTACTGCTGAGCGGAAGTTTGTGTCTTGTGGTGTGTCTTTTTCAGGACATTCAAGATTCTTCTGTGATGCTTTTCTCAGGCTTTCCCTCTTTTCTCAGCTTCTCACAGCTCTCAGGTCTTTAAACTGGTTTACCCTTTTTTACCAACAAAATCAGGTTTTCGCTGGTAAAACCCAGGCTTCAAACTAAGAGTCTGTATTATGGATGTGCATCTCCGTAACCCAGGCCAACGATATGTTACGATACACACGAAGCAGCTCCGATATGATTTAACAGGCAGCAAAGTTCCTTCTGACTTCTAACAAATGGCACTTTCACAAACACGCCTTTGTAGTGCAGAGACAGTTGGGTCTCCAGGAAGTTACAGCTCTGCCTCTGCCATTTTAATCTGTATTCTACGTGACTCTCAGGATGCGCCTCGGTCTCCGTAGTGTCGTGATGCGTCGTATTCACATAGCGGCAGCGATGCTGAGAGAAATCGATCTACGTAGAAAGAAGTGGTCACAAATAATTGATTGCTTTCTAAATAATAAAAGTGTAGCGCAGCTAGTAATAATTATACATCAGTAAATCTGCTTTTACCAACACGTATATGTAAAAACAATGCATTGTGATACAAATGCCAACTCGTATCTGATGCACAGTTTTTTAAATTCAATGCATCACATCGTTAACTTTAATGCACCAATATGATTCGCTGAATCTTAACATCCCTGGTCTGTACTCAGATCAGGCTAACAGGGGAAACACCTGGGCAACAAGAAACTAGACGTAAACACCAGCACATGAAAGCTTGAATTCTGATCTTGTCTAATCTCCAAACCTGAATGTCTTTCATGTAGAGCAAAAACACCCAATGGCCTTCTATTTTGACTTTTCAAAGGGTTTCTACAGTATATCCCTGTGTTTTTTTTTTTAGATCTTCGCATGCTCACAGATGATATCATGTCACTCAGAGCTTCAATGCAAAGCACACGATTTCTGATTTATATTCACATTACACTGGTAAGACCAGAGACAAAAGACAAAATGTTTGATCCCCAACATCAAACACAGGCACCAATGCCCAGACCTCCAACTGCTTCATCCGGGAATGAAAAAGCAGATATCAGTATCACATGCTGTTCCTTCGACGTCCTGATGGATACATCTACATCTGAGGAATTGTACCAAGCAGATGCCACTGACCCACTGACTGAAACACAAATAAATGTTGGACTAGGACACTAAATCCACAGGAACCAGCCATGACAGTACAACAGTTATCAAGTACATAAGCACCAGGTGGAGATCAGAACTTTCAGAAAGCGTTCCAGAAAGCATTGAGAACTTTCCTGCACAAGGTTTTTAAATGAAAACTTACAACTGAAGTGACCAAAATTCATTCTTATTGTCAAAATAGTTTTTTATATTTAACAAGGAGGGATTTTTACCCCAAGCGATTTTACCCCAGTGTGAATGCTGGGTTGTGATTGGCTAGAAGGAGTTCAGATGAGAATTCTGGATTGTGATTGGCTGCATGTTCAGGTGTGGATACTGGATTGTGATTGGCTGGAAAGAGGTTCAGGTGTGGATGCTGGATTTTATGATTGGTTGAAAGAAGTTCAGGTGTGGATACTGGATTGTGATTGGCTGGAAAGAGGTTCAGGTGTGGATGCTGGATTTTATGATTGGTTGAAAGAAGTTCAGGTGTGAATGCTGGCTTGTGATTGGCTGGAAGGAGGTTTAGGTGTGGATGCCGGATTTTGTGATTGGTTGAAAGAAGTTCAGGTGTGAATGCTGGCTTGTGATTGGCTGGAAGGAGGTTCAGGTGTGGATGCTGGATTTTGTGATTGGTTAAAAGAAGTTCAGGTGTAAATGCTGGCTTGTGATTTGCTGAGAGGAGGTTCAGGTGTGGATGCTGGATTGTGATTGGTTGAAGGAAGTTCAGGTGTGAGTGTTGAACACACAGGTAGTTTATGTTTGTCAGCTGAATCAGTTTTCTAAATGAATGCGCTGATTATCATCACCTGTAGCCAATGTGACATCCAGTTTCAGTTCCATTCATGCTCTCAGCTTCACCTCGGGATGTTCTTCACCTCCTCATCATGTATGGATTGTGTTTCTGAAGAGTGCATCATGCAGAAGGCTGGTGAAGAAGTGAAAGCGAGGTGTTCTTTTCAGGATGCAAACGGGGATAACACAAGGATGTCCTTCATCCTGGCAGATTTACAGTCTGGCCGTAGAGCCTCTGTTACATCAGCCAACATGCAGGACTGAGTAGAATGTGGAACCCAGGGGAGAGAACGTTCTTCATCACAACACAGGAGCTTACTTACTCATGGTCTAAATGTGTGTGAAGTTTGTGTCTTTCTTACTTCTCTTTCTCCTCTGTGTCTTCTATCAATGCTTTTTATCCCATCTTCTACAGCTCCATTCTCTCTCTCTCTCTCTCTCTCTCTCTCTCTCTCTCTCTCTCTCTCTCTCTCTCTCATATCCCACATTATATTCAGTAATGGTTGAGGGACGCTCCAGCCACACTCGTTTATGATGTTATGAGATGATCGAGAGTTATGGGGGAGGTGTTTGTGTGTGTGTGTGTGTGTGTGTGTGTGGGGGGGGGATTGTCGGGCATTTACATAAGACACAGTGAGGTAGTAAAGATCAGGGTGATAGCCGTGTGCTTGTGAACGTTATGGGAGATGAAGTTCACACCAGATGGCTATCAGAGGGATATACACTCTGAAAAAGACTACACCCGGGGTGTGTGTGTGTGTGTGTGTGTGTGTGTGTGTGTGTGTGTGTGTTTTATCCGAAACATGTTTCACACCTGGTTCTGTGCCCTGTTGGAGAGAAGGTGCTACAAAAAGCAGCGTTCATGCAGAAAGAATGAACAATAGCAGAAAGGCACAAAGGGCACCGAAGAAAAAAGCGATAAACAATTGTCATGCACTTGAACGCAGCACGGTGTTCAGAGCAAAACAACGGCGTCTGTGTGTCTGAGAGGAGAAAGAAAGGACAAGTGTGTGTTTTTATCAATCAACAGCAGGGACTGCATTGTGAAACACACACACACACACACACACACACACACACACACACACACACACACACACACACAAACACTCTGTTTGTCAGGAAACATTTGACTTTACAGCACACATCACACTAAAACCCCAACAACTCAATGGAAGTATGTCAGAAAGAGGAACTGAAGCAACAACATGAACGTCTATAGGTGATGGTCCCGGTCCCTAACCCTAACATGTGGTTTGAAACACACAGAGATCTTCCAGAGTTCTCTTCGATTTCTTTGAGGGTTGTTCTTCCAATGTTCTTAGAGAGTTATTCCAAAGTTCTCTGAGGATTTTTTTTTAGAGTTCCTCAAAAGTTCATTGAGAGTTCTTGGGAGATTCTTCAAGGGTCCTTCCAGAGTTCTTTAAGGGTTCTCTGAGAGTTCTTCCACGAGTCTTTGAGGGTTTTTGCAAAAGTTCTTTGAAAATTTCTTCAATGTTTCCTCAAAAATCTCTTAAAAAATTCCATGATAGTTCCCTCAAAAATTCATCAAATCTTTCAAGGGTTCTTCAAAAGCATTTCACGGCATGGTGCACTGTATATGGTTATGTATGATATGTATGAGGTTTTTTCAAGGGTTCTTCTATAACAGTTCTTCCTATTTTTCAAAGAGTTTACTGAGTTCTTCGGAAGCGTTTCACTGTGTGTCATACTGTTTATGGTTAGTTATATGACTAAGTTTGAACCTTGGAGTGCTTAAGAGTTGTTTTAGGGCTGTTTGAAGGTTCTAAAATGGTTCTCAACTTCTTAATATGGGTTTAATAAAAATAAATAAATAAATAAATAAATGTGCTGATTTTAAACGAAATATAAAAGGTGGTTTGGTTATCACAAGTCCACGAGCTCCACCGCTGAGCCAGAATGAGCTGTTTAGCATCTGTGCTGAATCAGAGCTGTGTGTGAAGTTTAATCTTCTTTCTCCTCACAGATTTAACCCTGGTTTCCTAACACACACACACACACACACACACACACACACACACACACAGGTCCAGATCCAGCAGAGCTCATTTCCTGAAGCGTACAAAACAGACAAGCTCAGCAATTAACCGCTAGAATGCCCAATGCTAATAAGTACCTGGATATAAAGGGGTTTGGAGTCTAAGGATGAAGAAGCTCGTTTGATATTAAGGCCACGTTGCAGCTCTGTTCGTGCAGGATTAGTTTCTCATGAGGACCCAGATGATCGCTATATAGCGGATTATGTCCAGGATTTGAGCTTGAAGTCATCTTGAATCAGATGGCGTGTAGTGTGTGGAAGCATCAGGCCATATTTTATCTTCTAAACCATGATGAACCTTAAACACCTCACCTACATCAGTACCTGGATTTACTAACACCCTTTACAACACACAAACCTGCTGGAACTTCTTCTCAGAAGAGTGGAGCTCATTCTAACAGTAAATGAGACTAAATGTGGAATGGGATGTTTAAAGGGAAGCACAAGAAGCACACAGCGATCGTATGACCAGGTTTCCACAAACCTCTGTTCCTACAGTGTCTCTTTGCTCATTGTTAATATCACCATGTTTTTTTAAATGAGCTTTAGCTAATGTAACTAATTAACTCAGTTGAATTAGCATGAAGTTAATTTAAAGTTAAATGTTAAAGTTTAAAAATTTTTATCAAGAAATATTTTTGGTTTTATTTCAGTTTGATTCATGTTTTGGATTTTAATCTTTCTTCCTGTTGATTGCACTGTTGATTGTAGGTGTTGAGACAAATGTGGTTCTTTTCTTTATTGTTTCTCCTCCAACTGTGTGCTGAAGCACCTAGAAACCAGGGGAGACAGTCTTCTCTTCTCTTCTCTTCTCTTCTCTTCTCTTTTTTTCCTTTTATATTATCTTTCTATCTTCCCCTTTCATTTGCTTTTCTTTACTATTCTTCCTTTCTTTCTTTTCATATAATTTCTTTCTTCCTCTTTCCTTTTCTTACTTTTTATTAGTTTCCTTTTCTTTCTTTCTTTATTTCTTTCCCTCTTCCTTATTCCTTTTCTTTGTCCTCTTTCCTTACCAATCTTTTTCTTTCCTACTTTACCTTTTTCCTATTCCTTTCCTCCATTTACTCATTCATCCTTTCCTTTCTTTTCCTTCCCTTTCCTTTCCCACACACAGGCTCCGAGGTCATTTTTTCACCTCAGACTGAACTTGTATTTTCACACCCTGAAGTGGACGAGGAATTTAGAACCTCATATGTTCATTTGTCGTCCATTTCACTGATTACTGAACTCATCTTCATCTTCATCTTCATCTCATCTCGCCTGGATTACTGTTCTCATTTGGTTGTGCGTGAAAAAGTGTGTGTTCCACTTGGATCATCACGTGGTGATTAAACTGAACACAGACGCAGCGTTCCATATCCCACCATCGTCTACTGGATCTTCTCATCTCTATAAATACCTCCGTGAGACCTGAGGTTTATCCAGAACGAGAGAAAAACGAATACAATCTTAGCTCTGATTCTCTCTCTCTCTCTCTCTCTCTCTCTCTCTCTCTCTCTCTCTCTCTCTCTCTCTCTCTCTCTCTCACACACACACACACACACACACACACACAAAAACACACACATATTTATGGTTCATGGTGTGCGGCATAATAAACACACTCCAGCCGAGAGAGACGTGAACATCTTTGTGTTTCCGAGAAAAATCCAAAAACCTGTGGACATCCGAACATAAGATTTTTGAACGTCCAGTTCCACATTTAATCTCCGTCTTCAGTATTTCTCATATACAGTATATATATATATATATCCCTTCCCCTTTCCTTTCCTTGTTTCCTTTCCTTCCTTTTCTCCCCATTCTTTTTCCACTTTTCTTTCTTCCTGTTTCCTTTACTATTATTTACTCTCCTCTTACTATTCCTTTCTTTTTCTTTACTTTCTTTAATCCCACATTTAGTCCCCATTTGCTCTTAAAGTGAGCTCCACTCTTCTAGGAAGATCTTCTATTAGATTTTGTGGAGATTAATTTAAACACAAGGGTGTTAGTAAAGTCAGGTACTGATGTAGGCGAGAAGGTGAGGAGGCCTAGGGTGCAATCAGTGTTTACATTCATCCTTAAGGTGTTCAGGTTGGAGCTCAACAGCAGGAGATCTTCCACTCCAAACCATGGAAAGCAGATCTTCATGGAGCTGGCTTTGTACACAGGGGCACCTTCATGCTGGAACAGATTTGAGTTTCCTAGTTCAAGTGAGGGGAAGTTTCATTAACATTCACAGTTTGGAAAAGAACCACATGTGGCTGGAAAAGTCAGTACTTTTCTCCGCCTGCACCAGCATCACAAAAATGCTTTTTTGGACAAATGGTTCTTATTCATGTTCTTGTACTGAATGATATTGTTTTTGCTATAAAGCTGTGTGGAAGATTGTGATTGGTTGGCGGTATTTAAAAAAAAAAAAAGGGTTGTTGATTGTGTAAGCGAGAGCTGTCCGGGTCCTGAACCAGCTGAAGGAACTCATTTGTGAACAAACAAAACAAACAAACAATTGATTCAATTTGATTTTGAGCATCACTGGTTTGAGATAAAAATAAGGAGGTGAAATCATGCTATAAAGACAATGTAGCACTCTGGAGAAGTTTTCCCCTTTGAGATCTTACAAGTGGGATTCACCTACATTTAGGCAGACGCCCTTATCTTTACAGTTATCCCAGTTATACAGCTGAGCAACTGCTGGTTAAGGGCCTTTCTCCGTCCATAATTCCATCCTAACGTGCTATTCTTAAAACTTCAAGTCTAAATGTCAGCCTCGTCCATTTCTTAACACTGCAGGTGTTAGAACAAAGCTGGAGTTCCTTCAGCACTCTTAATATTATGCTCATATTTGCGTTAGCATGTGAGTGCTATGAATAAGCGGTAGTCCGACACCATAGGACAAACGCAGTGCTTCATCGAGACTACAACCCGCTTCTCATGTTTACGCAGGTGTTTATTAAAGCGCTCCCTATGCTAGCGCAGTGCCGTGGGTGTTTCCTTAGCGCTGTTCTGCTTAATTACGGCATGTACGTGTTAAACGTTCCTGCAGGTTAATTCAAGGCTGAACATGTTGAACTCATACCACACGGATTCATCACGTGCTTTAAACACTGCAAAGCAACTTGTGAGAATTTGTGGGTATTTAATAGCAATGTGTGTGTTAAACAATTAAAACGAAGGACGTGTTTGTTTGGTAGTGCGGAAAGAAATCGCTGTCGGTACCGTAATGATTCAGTAGTGCTGCACGACAACGCCTTGGGTGTTAATGCAGCCGTAGACAAACGCAAAAGATAAGACAATCAGCATTCGTTTAGTAAAAACAGATATTACGCGATACCGTTCAGCATTCAGGACGTAGGCTGGGAAAACATTGTGTTTGTACAAGGGCATCAGTGTTCAGCACTGTTTGAGTTCGTCCTGCATGGCAGGTGTGTAATGCCGTATTATCGGTATTAACGCAACTTATTCGGCAGCGATGACTCAGCACTTTGTGTATAAATGTAACACTGTCGGAATTCCTTCAGAACCGAAGGCATGAAATTCAGTGTCGTTAGTACCAATTTACTAGATTACTCAATTTAACCAACAGAATAAAAAGTGTTTTGCATTCGTTTGATATGTTCTATTTCCTTTTTTCATTAAATATCATAAAACATTGAATTCATATTTTATTCAACCGAGCAGGCGTTGGATTTCAAATGGTTTTAAAAGTGTAAACTGTTCAAACGTTGATCACAATGAATAATACCAATTATTATTAATAATAATGAACTATAATTATTAGAATAATTAATTATAATGAACTGCAATAATAAAAGGATGAGCAACTTTGCGTTTTTCTTCCCCCTAACCGTGACAAAAACCGAGGTACGAACCGAACCGTGAAATGCGAGTACCGTTACACCCCCAAGTCAGTATTAATAAAACACTATAAACGTTTCCTCAACAGTTTTCGTCTAATCAGCAACACTGTATGACTTTATTGAGCGGCACTAAAGTTCAGTCAGAACGATCAGAACGTCAGCGTTGATTACGGTATTCAGGTAACACTAGACTTCATTCAGGAGTTTTAGTATTGATCAGTTGTAATTCAGAACTTTGAGTACTAATGAAACACTGTAGAAGTCGATTTAGCAGTTCTGGTGTTAATTCAGTACCTTTAGTATTAATGACCGTATTCACATGTTCGTGTAACACTGAGTTTTTCCCAGAACTATCTTTAAATATTCAGGACCACAAGGATGTAAGTCAGTAAATTCAGTACTACTAAAACAAGTCGATTCAGCAGTTCTGGTGTTGATTCATACCATCAGAATTAATGACAGTTTATGAGTTTGAGTTTATTTAGTCCTATCTGTGTAAATTCAAAACCACAAAGATGTAATTCAGAACAACTGGTACATATGCATCACTGAACGAGGTCATTCAGGAGTATTAGCATTAATTCATTAATCAACGCCACACTATAAAAATGTATTCAGCAGTTATAATGTTAATTCAGAACTATTAATACTATTGAAACAATGGATAGGTTCATTCTGCAGTTGTAGTGCTAATTCAGAACTGTCGGTAATTAATTCAGTACTGTCAGTATTAATCCCAGTATCAATGTAACACAGAGTTTATTCAGAACTATGTCTAGATTGAGAACCACATGGTTGTAATTCAGAACTATTAACACTCTACAAGTCATGTAGCTGCGCTAGAGTTTTTAGAACTATCGCTTTTACTGTAACACTGTAAAAATGCATTCAGCAGTTCTGGTATAAATTCAGTACGGTCTTTATTAATGACAGTGTTCATGTAAGAAGTTAAGTACTAGCTGCGTAAATTTAGAACTGTTGGTACACATGCAACACTGTACAAGTTTATTCAGGAGTACTAGTGTTCATTCAGAAGTTATTCAGAACTGCAGTTATTTAATTCAGTAGTCAGTATTCATCCCAGAATCAATGCAACACTGTATAAGTTTATTTAGAAGTTCTGGTATTAATTTAGTAGTCAGTATTAATGCCAGTATTAATGCAACACTGTATGAGTTTATTCAGCAGTTCTGGTATTAATTCAGTAGTCAGTATTAATTTCAGAATTAATTCAACACTATTAGTTTATTCAGAAGTTCTGGTATTAATTCAGTAGTCAGTATTAATGCAACACTGTATGAGTTTATTCAGCAGTTCTGGTATTAATTCAGTAGTCAGTATTAATCCCAGAATCAATGCAACACTGTATGAGTTTATTTAGAAGTTCTGGTATTAATTCAGTAGTCAGTATTAATTTCAGAATTAATTCAACACTATTAGTTTATTCAGAAGTTCTGGTATTAATTCAGTAGTCAGTATTAATCTCAGTATTAATGCAACACTGTACGGATTTATTTAGAAGTTCTGGAGTTTATCCAGTAGCCCCGGGGTTTTCGTATTGAACCCTTGAGCAGCTGTTGTTCTGAACACCTGTGCTTCTCATCTCCTAACACCCTGAGCACCCCCTAAGGGGAAGGCGCGCTGTAGAGGAGCTCTAACGCTGTGAGATGTTCCTCTGATGGTCAGTAGCTCCACATCTCAGGGTTAAAACGGAGTGTCCGGGTCACTCAACAAACACATGTTCCAAGTGTTTCATAAACACTGCGCGTACTTTCTTTTCGTTACAAAAAAAGAAAGAAAGTAAAAATGAAAGAAAGTAAGAAAGAAAGCATTGTAACGCTGACGTGTGCCGCACGTCTCATCTCTCCCAGCACGTGCACCGAGCTCTACCAATTAGTGTTTATTACAGGTGGACGGGCTGGCGCGCGCGAGGAATCGCATCACATCACATCACAATTAAATAAAATATAATGATAAACGAGGTGACTTACAGATTTAGATAGAGACGCTGATCCACTCCGGTGTCACGCGCCCTATAGAAAACCGCACTCCATGCTCACACACACACACACACACACATCTGCGCGCGCTTCCCGTTAAAAATATTGGTGTGCGGTACGAAGTAGAGTGGAGCGTGTACGCGCGTGCGTGCGTGCGTGTGTAAGCTTCTCCTTTACAGTCCGCACTGCTAGAAAGAACAGCGATGTTTATTGTCACACAGCAGCACACAAACCACATAAAGCCCACAGACACGCCCCCCCGGTCATTGCCAACGCCCCTCACACACCTCCCCCCCTCTCTATCCCAGACGCTCGCGCCATCCACAGGTGTGTACCTGAGACACGGACAATATACAATACACCTCATTGTCTCATTGTGTTCAACGGCAGGTGATTATGTCACGCGACTCATCGTTCCCATTATAACCATCATAAACTAATGCAGTTCCCATTACAACTATTAACATCGATGCAACTCCTAATAAAACCCTTATGATTAATGGAACTTACATTATAACCATTAAAACCAATGCAATTTCTATAAATAAAATTACGATTCCCAATAAAACCATTAAAATTATTATAACAATTGAAAACCATTGGAAATCTCATTATAACCATTAAAAAAATTCCCATTATTGCAGTTAAAACCAATACAATTATCTTTATTCTTCTTCTTCTTTCGGCTGCTCCCATTAGGGGTCGCCACAGCGGATCATCTCCTGTCTGACCTCGTCAGTCAACCTGTCTATCACCACTGCAAACAAGAAAGGGCTCAGAGCTGATCCTTGATGCAATCAACCAATCATCCAGCAATACAATTCTCTTAATAACCATGAAAACCATTACAGTTCCCATTATAATTATTACATCTCCCATTACAGCCATTAAAACCATAATATTTCCTATTCTAACAATTAAAACCAATATAATTCAGTTATAAATATTAAAACTACTGGAAATGTATATTTGAATTTTCAAAACCAATTCCTATTATAACAATTTAAAACCCATTACAAATTTTATTATAACCAATAAAACCAGGACAAATTCCAAAGAAAAAAGCTTCAAAACCAGTACAAATCCCACTATAGCCATAGAATCATTGTAAATCCCATTATAACAATTAAAGCCATTGCAAATCCCTTTTTATTTCCAGCAGGAATATTGGATGGGTTTGCTCCTATTGAATTTGAGCATACTTTCATTTTATTTCATGATTTTATATATATATATATATATATATGTGTGTGTGTATGTATAATTGCATAATTAAAACTATTAGAAGTTCACCTCTGCCTCTTCCTTTTCACCAGTGTTTATTAAAAACGTGTCCTTGTTGCCATGGAGACGTAGTTTAGTCCTGGTGTAGCGCACTGTAGTGATGTCACTTGATGACTGTCCCGTCACCTCCCCAGCGTTTGTGTTATCATTTCTCATCAGTCTGCAGCTGTGTGCAGATGGGTGTGCCGTACGGCAGCCCTACATCTGTCAAACCCTTATAACTCTGTGTGTGTGTGTGTGTGTGTGTGTGTGTGTGTGTGTGTGTGTGTGTGTGTGTGTGTTGATGTAGCGCATGTGAAGTTAATCCTTGTGACAGCTCACTGGAGGTGTTACAGTCCCGTGATAAATCTACAGTACTGTGTGTGTGTGTGTGTGTGTGTGTGTGTGTGTGTGTGTGTGTGTGTGTGTGTGTGTGGGAGAGAGAGAGAGAAAAAAAAAATAAAACACTGTGTGTGTGTGTGTGTGTGTGTGTGTGTGTGTGTGTGTGTGTGTGTGTGTGTGAGAGTGTGTTCTAGTAAAATTATCAGTGAGGTGGTGGGTTGATGGGCGAAGTTACTGAATTACCAGTAAATCCTGAAGTGCCGTATTTCTTATTCTACAGTAACGAATAACACATGATAGTTTTTATACGTTTATAGTTACATCACGTTTTACTCCTTGACTGAGTTCTTGTTCCCTTTAACATTACAGGAAGCCTGTTCATGTCCCCTCCTGTTTACTGACCATGTAGTTTATTTGCTGAGTGTAAACTTCATTCTCCTGCATTTGCATCACCACTACCACCACCACTACCACCACCACTACAAACATCAACTCCACTACCACCTCCTCCACTTTCATTATAATCACCACTACCACCACCACTAACACCACCACTAACACCACCACTACCACCACCACTACAAACATCAACTCCACTACCACCTCCTCCACTTTCATTATAATCACCACTACCACCACCACTACCACCACCACTACAAACATCAACTCCACTACCACCTCCTCCACTTTCATTATAATCACCACTACCACCACCACCACTAACACCACCACCACTACAAACATCAACTCCACTATCACCTCCTCCACTTTCATTATAATCACCACTACCACCTCCTCCACTTTCATTATAATCACCACTACTACCACCACCACTAACACCACCACTACCAGCACCACTACAAACATCAACACCACTACCACCTCCTCCACTTTCATTATAATCACCACTACCACCACCACCACTAACACCACCACCACTAACACCACCACCACTACAAACATCAACACCACTACCACCTCCTCCACTTTCATTATAATCACCACTACCACCACCACTAACACCACCACTACAAACATCAACACCACTACCACCTCCTCCACTTTCATTATAATCACCACTACCACCACCACTACCACCACCACTACCACCACCACTACAAACATCAACACCACTACCACCTCCTCCACTTTCATTATAATCACCACTACCACCACCACTAACACCACCACCACTAACACCACCACTACCACCACCACTACAAACATCAACACCACTACCACCTCCTCCACTTTCATTATAATCACCACTACCACCACCACTAACACCACCACTACAAACATCAACACCACTACCACCTCCTCCACTTCCATTATAATCACCACTAACACCACCACCACTACAAACATCAACTCCACTACCACCTCCTCCACTTTCATTATAATCACCACTAACACCACCACTACCACCACCACCACAGACATCAACACCACTACCACCTCCTCCACTTTCATTATAATCACCATCACTATCACCACCAACATCACCATCACTAACACCACCACTACAACCACCAACAAATTAACACCACCACCACTACTTAAACCATCATCATCACCACCACCACTACTAAAACCATCACCACCACCACCACCACCACTACTTAAACCATCACCACCACCACCACCACCACTAAAACCTTCACCACCACCACCACTACTTAAACCATCATCATCACCACCACCATTACTAAAACCATCACCACCAAACTGAACACTATTATTAACACTAACTGACTGACTCACAGTGTCTATTCCTCACTAACTTTTACTTTGTGTGAGCTGAGACTGGATTGTCTGTGGTTTGGTTATATTTACAGATACACCACAAACCACACACACACACACACACACACACACACACACACACACACACACACACACACACACACACACAGGAGAGAAAATAAAGAGCCCAGCCTTCCATTTAAAGCTGTGATTTATGGAGCAGTTGTGTATCTTAATGCAATAATTTAATTGACTAATATTAACATAATACCAGTAGCACAGTGTCTGGATCTGTTTACACAGGCTGTGTGTGTGTGTGTGTGTGTGTGTGTGCATTTTCTCTTATACAGGTGCAAAGGGCTTTATCTAATGTAATATTACATTCAATTTCCTCTGTGAACTAATATAATGGATTGTACTCCTTACTCCGATTTCACTTCGCCGACAATCATGAAGCTGAAACACAAACACCCAATCACACTGCTACGTTTACTCCTGTGTGGACACACAAATATTAACCACAAATAATACACTTAGAATCTCTCTGTTTCTCTGTCTCTTTCTTTATCTACAGTGGTGTGAAAAAGTGTGATTCCTGATTTCTTAAAATCCCCAAACTACATGGCCCTGTGTGAAAAAGTGTTTGCTCCCTAAACCCAATAACTGGTTGGCAGCAACAACTGCAATCAAGCGTTTGTGATAACTTGCAGTGAGTCTGTTACTGCGCTGTGGAGGAATTTTGCTCCACTCATCTATGCACAATTGTTGTAATTCAGACACATTTGAGTGTTTTTGAGCATGAACCGCCTTTTTAAGGTCATGCCACTGCATCTAAATAGGATTCAGGTCAGGACTTTGACTAGGCCACAAAAAATCTCCCAAAAAATAGACTCCAAAGTCATTTGTTTCTGAATTTCTTTGGATCTCAGCATAATTTCTAGCTTTTTAAGCATCTTTTGGTCTACTTCACTTTGTCAGGCAGGTCCTATTTAAGAGATTTCTTGATTGTGAACAGGTGTGGCAGTAATCAGGCCTGTGTGTGGCGAGAGAAATTAAACTCAGGTGTGATAAACCACAGTTTTAACCAAGGGGCAACGCTTTTTCACACAGGGCCATGTAGTTTTGGATTTTGTTTTCTCTCAATAATAAAAACCTTCATTTAAAAACTGCATGTTGTGTTCACTTGTGTTCTCTTTTACTAAAATTTTAATTAGTTTGATGATCTGAAACATTAGTGTGACAAACATGCAAAAAAATAAGAAATCAGGAAGGGGGCAAACACTTTTTTACACCACTGTATCTGTCTGTCTGTCTGTGTACTTTTTGTCAGTTAGACTGAGCAGTATACACTGTTTATAATGCTGTGGCAGGCTGTCAGGCCTAAGCCTAAGCCTAACCCTATTCTAATTCTGATATTTGTTCTATAAAATGTATTTAATTGTATTAATTTATTCCCAGCAGTTTATTCTCTTCATTTTGTAGCGTTTTTCTTGTCTGCACTGCTTCCAGTAAATGTATGTAGATGTTAGATCTTTTGTCTATTCAAATTTTAGCCTCTATGTGCTGCGATGTCAATCTAATCTGCCCAGGGCCTTTAGAATCAGTAGTGCTGGCTGATGTACCTTAAACTATATTAGCAATGGGTCTGTTTCTTTAACTCGGTGGCGGGCCGTGTATTTGGTACCTGGGTCTTCAGTAAGGACGTACACGACTTAATCCACCTCTTAAAACCACCACTATCACGTCGCAATTCTAGAAACCATCAATACAATACAAAAATGCAATATAACAACAAGTGGCATTAAAGAGACAGAGACATTTCACATATGGAGGTGTATACCATTTTACTAAAGCAAGAAACCCAGTTAAGACTACAAAACTCTACACTACAACCACAACTGTGCATCTACAACATCTGGAGCAGTTCAGAATTAATACTTGTCTAATAACATGACAAAAACATTAAAATGTAAATAAAATCCAACCTAATCACCAGAGATGCAGACTCATAATGTGCAGCGCCTCTCAGAGGCTGTAATCCAGTGGTACTGCTCGTATTCACTGGTCTGGAAGTGGTGGACAAACCCTTTTCCAGGCTGAGACAAGCTAGCTCAGGGTTCAGGGTTGGCTGACCTCTCCCCAGGATGTCTAGCTTTTTTTCAAAATGGATTTTGAAGTATGTCCCACTGAAGGCCCAGGTACCAAATGCACGGCCCCCACACTGATATAATGGTATATTGCATCTCCATCTCAGTGCCTAAAAATATACAGGTATAAATCTTTCATTCTCATGGGTCGTTTATTTATATCTATTTACTTTTTATCATTAACAAAATGATAGAAACCAGATGTTTGTGTTTGTTAGAGAAACTGATCCACAAACAATGAGCCTTACATTCTGCTTCAGATCTTGTGTTCACCTTAATAATCCCTGATCCCTCACCATCCCCAGAGATCCACCATCTGCTAAATTCCAGATAATCGAACTCACCTGATCCACAACTCTGGCAAAAGTTCATTGTCAGTTTCTGGGATTCAATCCAAGTCTAAAATCCATTCGGCCAACTTAAAAAAAAAAAAAAACTGGCAGGAGTTCCCTGCAGGAAAGGAAATGCCAGCTGGTGTCCGCACAGTGGGTTCGAGTTTAATGCTATGAACCGAACTCTTAGAGACTGTTAAAAACAAATTAAAACCCACACCAAATTCTTAATAAAAGCACAATAAAAGCAGGAAGGCGCCTCGCAGTGAGGAAAGCAGCGTGTGAGAACGAAGTGAGAGCAGGATCCAGGATGAAACTGTTCAATAAAAACACAGCTAAAGACTGAGAGAGAGGACAAATCTGGGAGTAATTTGAATAAGAGATGGGACTATGATATGGTCGTTCATATGTAAAACCTCCTAAATAAATAAATACGTTGAAATCGAACGTCAAACCTGTTTGGAAAGCACGTGTCCCGGATAGGAAACGCATTCAGACACTTAAAATCAGTGATCTCCAAAAAAAGGTTAATTCAGATAAAATTGGCATCACAAGTAATCAGTCCATCAAAAGCATGTTAATGAAGGCTTTAAATAATAAATAACATATTCACTATCTGGGCAAAAATATTGGGACTTTTCCAGTCAGGTGTATGAAGTAAAAATTTGGAGACTCGCCCTGTTTACAAGAAAATACTTTACTTACCTACGTCTGTACACGATCGCCTTCAAAATAGTCCCCTTTGCACAGCAGTACAGAGCTCCTGCAACTTCTGGAATGTGATAGTCTTCTTTTTAAAGCGTGTCAAGAATGTTACCGGAATTCTGCGATGGTGTCAAAACAGTGAGCCAGATCTTTATCTTCTCGGGAAGGGGTCGAAGTCCTTAGGAGCCAAATCTGGAGATTAGGGTGGGTGCAGAAGTGACATCACGTGTGAGGAGAACTCGGTGACAGGATACGCACGTGGTCCAAACTGCAGAAGTGGTAAATCACGTGGTCAGAATAGCACCAGTTACACAGCTCCCGATCTACACAGGACGATGCCTTTTGGCACACTGACTTACGAAGGTCGGTGCTCCCTGTGACTGTGCATGCAGCCCTATGCTGCCATCTGTTGGCATGTTACAAAACTGGTCTCAAATCTTTTTGGTACCATCCTGTAGTTCTTCCTGTTAGCACAAACCTGGAGGAACACAATTGTGTAGGATGTCTTCGGGCATGAAACATGAACATTGTCCTTCACTTGAACTTGGAGACCCAAACCTGTTCAAGCATGATGATGCTCCTGAGACCAAAACCAGCTCCATGAAGATATATGGGATGCTTCTATTGAGCTCCAAACCTATTGAACATGATGAATGTGAATGCGACTGCACCCCAGACCTCCTCACCTCACCTACATCAGTACCTGACTTTACTAACACCCTTGTAGTTGAATGAATCTCCACAAAAATCTCCACATAAATCCAGTGGAACATCTTCCAGAAGAAAGAAGCTTATTATAACAGCAACTGAAGAATAATTGTGGAATCGGATGCTCAAAAAGAGTTGGGTGTCCACAAACCTTTGCCCAACACCACCACAGCCTGTCAGTCTAAATTGATGCTGTGTTTTCCTTCCTGAGATGTTATTTATTTTCAATCAATTTCTTTTTTTCCCCCTCCAGCTACAAGAACTTACAGAGGTTGTGAGAGCTTTTGGTAGTGCTGCTTTATCATCATGGGCACGACTGGAAACAATCTACTCTGTAAAACGCAGGACTGAAATCACTGTGTATAATGTCTAAAAAAATACAAAACAGCAAAAAAACAAAAGGAATTCTGGATTGTGATTGGTCAGAAGGCGTTGATGAGTTTATTAGAACAGTAACAACTACCTGAAGGTAGTGCGGGTTTATTTATCAAATTATTTAATTTCTACAATATTCATTATTATTTAGTATTTCTTAGATTAAATCATTTTTATTTAATATACAAAGAACATCTGTAGAAATATATATATTTTTTATTGTGTAGATTTTAAGGAGCCTACAAATGCATTTCAGGTGGTAAAGAACCCTGAACTCTACAAGGAACCCACTGAGGAACCTTGATGGTTTCGATAGGATTGTGTGTGCATCGGTATAGAAGTCATAAAAGGATCTAATTTCCTTCATGGGTGTTCCCATGAAAGAAATGCATAAAAAGGGCAGTAAGGGTGAAAACTAAAAGCACAGTTTTCTCTCTTGTTCTTCTTATCTTCTCGTTTTCTCATCTACATATAGGAATCGACTCACTAATTGATTCGTTTCGAAGAGTCGATTCATTTGCTAATTGATTATCATAATATAAAGGAAGCGTAAGTGGTGTGTCGGATATATTACATGTCTGAAAGACGAATAACAGAAGCGGAGCAGCAGGAGGAGGCAAAAGAAAGTTGTGGAGATGTGAATAAAGGAGAAGGAAGTGGTGGGTGGGGAGCAGTGATGGATGAAAAGAGGAACGTGAACGTGAGAGACGGAGGAAGGAGAAATGTATAAAAGATAAGAGCTCCTGCTTGTAAAAAACAAAAAAAATGTGTGCTCTTAGATAAAGTGTGTGTGTGTGTGTGTGTGTGTGTGTGTGTGTGTGTATACTCCAAATATCAATGTCTCTCAGCATGCAGCCTGCAGCCTTCTGGCTATATCCTTCCATTTCCAAGTCAAGGTCATGTAGAGAAATCGCTGGATCGTTGCTTCTGCACCCCCCCCCCCTCCTACCCACAATGCCGTTCTGCTTCTCGTGTTCTTATTAAAACCCCGCCGCAGTGTTCTCTCGGATGAAACACCGCCGCTTTCTATCGCTGCTGTTATTGTGCTTGACCTAACACCCGCTGCTGCTTCATAAGCCATCGATAGTGTCCGATAGCATCAGGGAGCATGCTGGGATGTGTGTAGGGCTTTACACACACACACACACACACACACACACACACACACACACACACACACACACACACACACACACACACACCAAGGCTGAGGAGTCACTAAGTGTCATTTTCGAGGCGATTATCGGCCCAAACTTTTCTACAGAACACTTCAATTTTTCTCCACTGTAGAAGAATTTGATTTCTTCAGGTTTCAGGTGAGAATCAGCTCAAATCCAGAACTGTTTATGCTTCTCTTGTTGTCCTTCTGAACCCTTTATAGATTCCATGTAGAAACACACAATAGAAAAGCATTTAAACCCAAATCAGAAGAAAGGATTAAAAATATCCCTGAAATTTTCTAACCATGAATCTTTTATGGAGAATTTTATCAACTCAAATGTTTCTCCATTTAACTACATAATACTTCTAAAGCTGGAGGAATCAGCTCAAGTCTGAGGTGGTTCATCAGCTGTACTCTTGGAGAATCCTCAGGTTTCTTGACAAAATCCTGAAGAACTTATTTTCCAAAGATACAGCTCTTAATGGTTGTACATTATAAAACTATGTGTTTATCGGCCCGAACATCTAATACACTGGATCCCAAATGTTCTCTGAGCTCACATCCAAATAAGGATATGAGAATCTGCACAAATTGAGAGTGGCTCTTCAATAGTTCTCTTAGAAAGGAACATCTAGAGAACCACTTTGCAGATCATGGACTAATGTGGGTTTTTTTGGTCCAAACATCTTGTACCTCACATACCCTAAAGATTTAAGAATAAGCACAAATTAAAAAAATGTTCCTCAAAAGTTCCTCAAAATGTTCCTTTGAGTAAAAAATCCTGAAGAAGAAACAATTGCAAATGTTCTCTAAGCTTACATTCACATATAGATACACAAATATAAGAATAAGCACAAACTTAGAATGGTTCTTTAATGGTTCTCTTGAAGAAGAAAATCTGAAGAACGTCATTTCTGAGATTCTTAACATTATGGAACAATATGTTTATCAGACCAAAATTGTTGTACACTGGATCTCAAATGTTCTCTAAGCTCACATCCACAAATTATATAATATAAGCACAAACTTAGAATGGTTCTGCAATGGTTATTTTGGGGAAAAAAACACAAGAACTACATTTATAAGACTGTAGCTTTGAAGCTTTGTACCTCATGAAACAATATGTTTTTCGACCAAACATCTTGTATGTCACATCTGCTAATCATATAAAAATGGTTCACTTGAAGAACCCTTGAAAAACATTCTAATAGGTTCTTTGAAGAACCCCTGAAGAAATTTTTTTCCCCTGAGACTGTAGCTTTAACATTATGGAACAATTTGTTTATCAGACCAAGTTTCTTATACACTGGATCTTAAAGGGTTCTGTGGTAGAGTGTTCCTCATTCAAAATGTAGAACTTTATTTATTTCGGAAACGTTAGATCTCCACTAAAGAGCCTTTTTAATATGTTTACTACATTTCTAATCATCTAATAAAAAAAATAGAACCTGGTTATTACGTGATGATACTTAAGAGCTCCAGAAACCCAGGGAGGAACTCATTTTCTCAGAATAAAGCTAATATCATATGCGATGTATAAGAATTGACTCCTCGAAGATCACGTTGCTAATAGCTGGAGTGAAAATAATAAATCTGGTAATGATCATTGTAACAAATGGAGCTAATATTAATGAGAGACGATCAAGTCGTGACCTGTGAAGTGTGCACTTCATGGATAAGGGCTTATTACTATTCTCAATATGTGCTCTTTTAAGAACAACTATAATTAGGATTAGGTGCTGCCTGTACAGACAGACATGATAAAGACGGAGGGGGGAGACAGTTGCTGTGTGGAGGACACGAGTCAGATGGTCACCAAGGGCCCTGGAGCGTATTAAAAGTGGGTTTAGTCAGCGTGAAGGGCTGAGGGAGGAACAGAAGAGCGCCTCGGCCTCAGGGAGCCTCGGGCAGATCACACGTCCATCCGGTTAGATTAACTACAAAGTGAAAAACAAGCAGAGAAAGAGGAAGCAGGGAATGAGACTGTGAGCGAGTGCTGAAAGGGAGGGGGAGAAGATTCAGAAGAGGTGAGCAAGAAGTGCACTCCATCACAGTTCCCTGAAACTAATGAACATGACTGTCTGAATAATTAAAGAATAAGGCAAGGGCTGTTTTCTAAACCATTCTCGAGTAACTCCATAGTGCACTAGTGGTCCACAGTTGGCACTGTGGAATCCCAAAGTGTTCAAATATAGCAAATAATACTTATTATAGACTATTTGGCAAATAGGGTATGTGGTTTGGGACACACCCCCGTTAATAATGCAAATTCTGTATAGCGGTTTGGGACACAACCGCAATGCTGTCTGATGGCTTATACTCTTTATACATAGTGTCCTATAAACTGTGCATGTCCTAAATCACACACTTCCTTTAATAATGCAATGACTGTATGGTGGTTTGGGACACACCCAAAATAAGGTCTGATGGTTTATATGCTTTATACATAGTGTCCTCTAAAGTAGGGTTTGTCCTAAACAACAGGTCCTTCACAATCTTCCTGGCCCTGCACCGCTTGCTGTAGATGTCCTGCAGGTAAGGGAGCTCGGTATGCTCAGCTGACCGCACCATACTCCGGAGGGCTAGCCTGTCCTACATGGGGCTGTTCCCGAACCAGGAAGTGATGCTGCACGTCAGGGCGCTCTCAATGGTGCAGGTGTAGAAACTCTTTAGCACCTCAGAGGAAAGTTTAAAGTCCCTTAAGCCTCTCAGATGGTAAAGACGCTGCTGGGCCTTCTTTACCAGGGTGTTGATGTGACAGGACCAAGACAAGTCCTGTGTAATGTGAACACCTAGGTACCGGAAACTGTCCACACTCTGTTGATGTTTAGTGGTTGGTATGACCGCTTCTGCTTCGTGCTGAAGTCCACTATCTAACTAACTTAGTCTTGCTGATGTTCAGGAGAAAATCGTTCTTCTGGTACCATCTCTTCAGGTTTTTAACTTCCTGTAGGTAGGCCGTCTTGTCATTGTTGGAGACCAGGCCCACCACAACAGTGTCGTCAGTAAACTTGAGGATGGTTGTGGAGTTGGAGGTGGCCACACAGTCATATGTGTACAGTGAGTACAGCAGGGGGCTCAGAACACAACCCTGGGGAGCTCCAGTGCTGAGGGTGAGGGTGGATGAGGTGTGTTTGCCCACCTGTACTGCTTGTGGTCTGTCTGTCAGGAAGCTGGAGATCCATTGACAAAGTGGCAGGCTCAGTCCCAGGACCTCCAACTTAGATGTGAGCGTGGAGGGAGTTATGGTGTTGAACTCTTAACTGTAGTCCACAAACAGCATTTTTGCATAATTCCTTTTTCTGTAGTCCAGATGGTTTATCGTAGTGTGGAGGAGATGAGCAATGGCGTCCTCAGTAGAGTGGTTCTGGCGGTACGTGAACTGTAGTGGATTCAGTGTGTCTGGTAGTGTCGCAGTGATGAAGTCTCTGACCAGAACTGTGTGTGAGTGTGTTGTGTACTCGTTTTGTGTGTTGTTGATCCGGAGACTCAAAATTTTATGGACATTGGATTGACATTTAAGTACAAATGTGAACATGAAATTACACACACACACACACACACACACACACACACACACACACACACACACACACACACACACACAAATGTAAACACACCAAGGCATTAAAAGCAAACACAGATGTTGTTCTGACATTTGCATTTGAACATGCAAGGGTCAGTCTCCTCCATATTAAGCACAACACGCATGAAGGTCAAACAGTGTGAGCTGTACTGAATACTGAATACTGATTAGACCACAGTGTGTGATTGAAAGAATACAACAGTGCAGCTAATGACTCGATCTCAATGTAGGACAGAAGGTCGGTTAAACACACATTACTGCAGATTGTTATTAACTCTAGCTCTTATTATGTCCTGGATGGAAGAAAACGATGAAACTATCTTTGTAAAGGTTTGCATTTGTCAGGGAGGAGGACTGAGAGAAATATTAAAGTCTAAACTGTTCACGGCCCCCTAATTTCCCCCTAATCCTGACTGTATATTATAGCACTATAGAGCATGAGGAATCACTGCAGCCCTACAAGGCACTTTTGGCCAAACAGGAGCTCTTGACAATAAACATCCAGTTTGCTCTCCAAAACCTGTGTAAACATCTGCCCCATTCAAGGGCCAGCACGTGCAGTTTTGCCAACTGCTGGTGTTTGAGCCACATCTCCCCATACCCTTCCTGTCCTGTCTGACAGAAGATTAGTGCTTATGGTGTCCTGGATGGAAAACAATGCAAATATCTTCATAAAGTGGTTGTGTTTGTCTGGGAGGAGGACTGAGATAAAGATTAAAGGCTGAACTGATGGATAAGTTCACAGGCCCCCACCCAACTAAATCCTGACTTGTTTCAGTACGTCTCTGCAGCTGGAGTCACATACCCCCTATGGCACACTGCCAGAGACCCTGTCTCTCACACAGCCAGCACCGGTTTGAAACCAAGTCAACCAGGACCCCAGCAGAGACAAACTATAGCACATTGGAAAATACTGCAGCACTACAAGACAAATTTGGCCAGACAGGTCAAGACAGACTCTTGAAAATATTAGAAAGGTCCTTAACTCCCTTTGTTCCTGGGGTGCTGTGTCATGGCTGACTCCAAGCTTCCTAACATCGCAATATGCAAAAAAGTACTCAGAATTATTTAAAATGATATATGAAGGTAATCATGTTTTGAAAATGAAGAGGTGCATTCGAAAGCAGAATAACTTTTTTTTTACTTATGTGTTGCAGATAGAAATTCTCTACTTGAGTTTAAACTCAAAGTGCTGCAAGTTTGGAAAGATAGGCAAAGACAAGAGGATGCAATAATAGGTAAGTGAAGTTCTTAGTTTAATAAACATGGGCAAACAAATCCAGAGCGATAGGCAGAGTCGAGGTCAGGGTAAAGATGCCTTGACCGAGCAGGGCAAACTGGGCCACCAATGAATCACAAAACTGAGTGAGAAAAATGAATAAAGTAAACACACAATAGCAATATGATACAAGACGAGTTGGCAAGTCAGGCTTATAGAAGAGACGCTGAGCAAAACTTTGCGTCGGACTGTCCAAAAAGGTGGGATGTGGTAGTTAAGGCATTGGCCATTAGACCTGAAGGTTGTGGGTTCAAATCCCAGCTCCTGGCCCCCAGAGTGAGGCCCTTAACCCCATAGCTGCTCAGTTGCATGAATGACATAAATGTAAGATTTTCTGGATAAAGACATCTGCCAAATGCCATCAATGTAAATGTAACGTAAAATGTAAATCAGTACCTTGGAAAGAGTTAGCATTGCCCATTGCAGGAAGTGTCATCTTTGGCAGCCATGTTTGCATACTGTGGTGTGTGCTGAGAGTTGGAGTTGTGATTTGTAACAGACAACCTCAGCAACTCATGCTATTTATTTCAACATTGTCAAAATCTAATGAAGCAGAAGTTTTGGAAAGAAAACCATTCAAAATGACTCTGTTATCAATCTAAAAAATATAAAAAAATACAAAATAAAAAAAGTCGTGCTCATTCTGTTTACCCCATGCAGAAAATAATGATTTGTTTGGTGCCTATAGACAGCTGACAGACTCTCTGCCCACCTGTGAGTGAGGTGCTCATTATCAGACCCTGGAACTTCTAATTTACATATCACAATTTCGATTGAATCAGCAAACCTTTACAATTACTCCTACAGTTTCACTTTAGCATGCATACTTAAAAAAACAACAAAGAAATACCTTGATAGGTGACAACTGGTGGCATTTTATAGAACCTAAAAATTGGGATTTGTGAGGAAAGGAATGGCATGAGTAAGTTGCCTTTGTTTGATAAAAGGTGGGCAATTGCAGTTTGTGGTTGAAGAAGGGGCAGGGAAGGGCCGGGGGATGGGGCAGTAATGCACTATTGGGGTACAGGGATAAGAAAAGTGGTAGCACAGCATGGGACATGGGCAAATTGCATGTGAGACACATCATTTACAGCAATTGATGGTTAAGGGCTCAGCAGTGACAGCTTGGTGGTGCTGGGATTTGAAAATGTGACCTTCCGATCCAAAGTCCAATTTCTTAACCACTGAGCTAAAACCTCCCATCATTAGGGTGTGAGGGTCTGGCCAAGGCATAGGAGGAACTTGGGCAAGTTGCTTGTATCATTGTTTGAAAAGATGCATTATTTAAGGTCTATGGGCAGATCATTAATGGGGCAAGTTGCATTATTTTGGCAGTGATACACTGTAGGGGTGTGAAGAGAAATAATGGATGGGGCATGACCTGGGCATTGGGATTTGTGGTTAAAGAACAGGCAGGGCACTGGCAAATATGTGATATGGGCTGGGCATGAATACGTTAACTAAAGACATACTATTAGGATTTGTAGGTAAGGAAAGGGGCAGAGAAAGGGCAGGACAGAGGAGTATGTAAGAAATGGAAGGAAGAGGCATGGTTAGGGCATCCAAAATTGTGGATATAATTGTAGAATATGTAAGATGCCTCTATTAAAAGCAAAATAATCCAACTTGTGTCTACAGATGGTCTATTGAAGTTTTTGGATAAGGAAAAGAGTGGCCCATTGGTAGGGGTAGTTTAATGTCTAAGAAATAGGCAGAGTGGGTGGTCCATGGGGGAGAAGCTTTGGACATGGGTGGAGATTCGGGCAAATACAATGTCCCAAGGAACAGCCAAAATTTTGTACTTTTTGCATTTTTTCATATTTCTTCAGACTCACCCGATGTTTCCCCTTGCAGATCACATGATTCCCTTCGTCTTGGACTCTTCACACCTGTTCGAGAAGGTAAGGCATTTGCATGATGATTAGACAGCAAGATGGCATGCTGTCACAAGGTATGACATTTAATAAGAATTTTCTGAGCTGGCTCATGCCTGATCTAATCTCTCTCTGTTAATTCTACAGGAGAGTTATGAAGAATAGACATAAATATTGCTGATATTCTTGATATGCAGCCAAATGGAGACAGCTTGTCAGCTCAGATCTGCCATTTTCAGATTGCTATATTTATATTCTATCAGACCTTCAGATCATTTTTAGAAGGATGGCAGGGTAACATGCCCTCTGCTAATGTGTGCCTATTAAAATTAGAACATACGGTCCTGAACATATGGTGCAGCTTTACATTTTATGTAAAAAAAAAAAAGTTTAGTGTTTAGAGGTGATTGAAATGCATCGACCGTTTTTAGCAGTTAGCTTTAAAGGTCAAAACAGACTGTGACGTTCAAACCAATAAGTCAAAGCTCTAACCTCTTTACCGTGTACTCTAACCTTTATACACATGACAGGGTTGAATTGGTTTGAAATGATTTAGTGGTTATTTGGAGCTGTATGGTGATTAAGAACTAAAGCTTGCACAGCAAAGGCTTCCAGGGACAATAGAAACCATGTGCCATAGGAACTGAAACTCGCTGGAGCCAGTTGTTTGGTTTTGAACTTTATCAGCAGATTCAATTCAAATTCAATTCAAATATTGTTTGTCGTATTTACATCACTTGGTGCAGAATAAGATCTCCTCACACATACACAAAATGACGGGTTTCCTGTTGTTTGGTGCAACGAACAGTCTGGGAAATGCTTGACACAATAGTCTCTGTTTTAGCACCTAGACAATGTCCAAACAGCAGTAATGGACATTAATGAAGTAAATGTTATTCGTTACTGTACTTAAGCAGTTTTTTTATATATCTGTACTTTACTGAAGTATTTATTTGGGGAGACTTTTACTTTTACTTCACTACATTTCAAAGTCAATTATTTTTCTTTTTACTCAACTACATTTAGTGAAATCAGTCGTTCCTTTTTATTTATGAGGATAAAAATGTAACTGGTCAACCACGCAGCGAGTCACCAATCAGAATTTTTAAACTTGTTTTGCCACTTGGTGTATCTACTGATCACCAAACATACAGTTCAGCATCAGTTCAACATCAAACAGAACATTTAGAGAGGAATAAATGATGAAGAAACTCCAGACTCGAACTCGACACAACATTTACATGATTTTTATAAAGAAGGTTTGGGCTCATGATAATTGTAATAAATATCAATCAGTGTTTGACTCATTAATATCATTCTACAGTATTATCTTGATGATAATAAGAACATTATAGCTTTAATAAATTATAGTACTTTGGATACTTAAGTACATTTGAAGGCAAATGAAGTAAAAGTTTAAAGGCACTGCTCTAAAAAGTGATACTGTAGTGGGAAGTAGTAGCTCAGTGGGTTACTGATCAGCAGGTCAGGGTTTCAAACCCCAGTATGACCAAGCTGACACTCTTAGGCCCTTAAGCAAGGTTCTTAACCCTCAGTTCTTTAGGGGCACTGTACCATGGCTGACCCTTCTGTCTGAGCTAACTTCATAACGTTGCTTGAAGAAAGACTTTTACTGTGTTGAAATGTACTTGTGAAAAGTTATCATTAAGAGCTTCTAAAGTTAAATGCTGTAAATGTAGGTGAAGTAATCAGGGTGCGGTCAAGCATCAGACATTAGTTAGTAAGTAAACAGTAATTGTCTACACTCATGTTTGGTTTGTGTAAGTTTCATTGTATTTAATTCATCCCCACCTTCATGCTCTCATTCTGCCACAGACGTCACAGCAGTATATTCTGTAGCAGTGGATAGATGATTCAATTCGATTCTGGTGACGTGTCTAAGCAAAAATAATAGAGTGACATTTTGGTATTTTCCCTTTCTGAAATTCCTCATAATATCACCTTGTAATCTAAGAGATGACAGGCATTAAAAGTAAAATAATTAAAATGTTCTCTCAGCAAAATGTAATATTTTATATCCAAAAATGATCTTTAAAAAATGTATACATTCACCAGTGCATGCAGTCATCTTTGCGACCTGCTAATTTTCTGCTCTTAATGCATTCCATACTCAACAATGTGAAATGTGCAAGTTTCATCTTCAGTAAAAAACTTTTTGAATTATTAATATAAGAATTATATAAGGTATAAGAATTGATTCTAAGAAAATAACTGGCTGAGCTAGCTAATTCAACTGAATTATACACCAATCAGGCATAACATTATGACCGGTAATAAAATGACACTGATTACTGAAAATTCTTTCCTCAAAGTTGATGTTGGAAGCAGGAAAAATGTCTGGGTCAGAGCGTCTCCAATACTGCAGCTCTTGTGGGATGTTTCTGGTCTGCAGTGGTCAGAATCTATCGAAAGTGCTCCAAGGAAGGAACAGTGGTGAACCGGTGACAGGGTCGTGGCGGCCGAGGCTCATTGAAGCACGTGCGGAGCGAAGGCTGGTCTATGTGGTCCGATCTGACAGACGAGCTCCTGTAGCTCAAACTGCTGAGGAAGTTCATGCTGTTAACTGTTTTAGCAGCAAATGGTACCAATACAATATTAGGCAGCTGGTCATAATGTTATGCCTGATTGGTGTATATAAGTTATTATCATTACAAGCTGCAGTTGGTTGGCATGTCAACATTATATGCATATTTAAAACAATTCTGTTTAATTATAACTATTTTTGCTACTACTACGGAATAGCAAATATCTATCTGCGCTTCAGAATGAAAAAACACAGTACACACTTTTGTCAGCATTTGATTTAGTCTAGTCAGGGTAGTGAGGTAAGAAGGCCTCGGGTGCAGTTAGCTTTTCTAAATTACCTCAAAGGTCTTCAATAGGGTGGAGGTCAGATCTCCAGAGCACTCCATCTCATGTAAAGCATATCTTCATGGAGCTGTTCAAGTGAAGGGAAAAGTTCATGCTAAGGAATCCAAAGACATCCTACACAATTGTTTGAACCACATATGGCTGGAAAATCGGGTGTCCCAATACTTTTGACATAACAGCGCATGTTAAAAATAGCTTTTTAAATCGAAAATGTTCCAGACATATATGAATTTAGTGTCTGCTTTATATCCCTCTGCTTTTCCCATGCATTATTAATAATAAAAATTACAAGAAGAAAAATATTTCTAAAGTTATTAGATTTTATTTTTGCCAGTGAAAAATGTTAATAAACTCTACTTCATCGTAATGTGATTAGTTTTCCATAAAAATCCCAAACTGCTCAAGTTCAGCGTCTCAGCGTCTCATAATCTCAGACAATTGACGAAGCATCATATCGAGACAAATCTCCGTTCCTCCTCCAGTTTTTCATAGACTTCAGGTTCCATCTCATAAATCATGATTGATGCAGCATTCAAGTTTCGCTCATTAGTATTCTGAGAAAAAAATCGAAGGGAATCATCAGTGCTGGTGAAGCTGAAGCTGCCGTGATGAATCAACTTCGTATTTCCTGGGTGGCAGAAGACGCAGCTGGTAAAAAGGACTGAGGAGGAGGAGGAAAAGGAAACAGGACACAAGCTGAGGGGCAACATTGAACAATATTGGTGTGAATTATCCCTCAGTTTATCTGTAAGAAAAAGAAAATGTCTCCAGAAATGATACAGAATAAAGTTTAAATGGACGAGTATCACTGTGCTTCGAAAATACTGAAAATCCAGCCGAACTGTTTATATTGAGATAAAGTGAAGCCGTTTTGAGAATAGGGGCAATGGGACGGAATATTGCTCAGCAGTAAACAGCAGGCTATAAACAACCGAGGCACTCACAACTGATCTCAGCTCAGAGGAAAGTCAGTGATGTGTCCAAAAATATCAGAGACAAGGTCAGGGAATAAATTGGATCGTAATAAAAAAAAAATGCATTTTTATACATTTAATGGGATGTTTCCTACTGTGAATTTGTGTCATTGTTGATAATAAATGAAGACTGAATATGACTGACGTGGCAAACTTATGTCCTATGAATCACATTTAATTACCACATACATCAGCTTGCAGATTATCTATCATGATAAGTTAGCAATGTTCTAGCTGTCGGAGATGTTGAGACAGACGTGAGGGCAGTACAAATAGTTTTAATGATGGTTTAAAGCAAAATCAAAACCCAGACAAGGATCATGTGATGAGGAAACAGAAAACATTAAGCCTATCAAATATGTCAATCTGGTTCAAACACGGGAAAGAAAGACTGAGAAAGTCAGGAGTGGAAATCAAAGAAAAGGTAAAAAACTGGGTGTTATTTCAAGTGTATTGACTCTTTAGTAGTCTGAGTGTGAGATAGAAAACAGGTCTCCCTCAGGTGTATGAGAACCCAGCTCGTTCCTTGTAGCCCTCCGAGGTAATCCAGTCATCCAGTTTTGCCACCCCGGGAGTTGAGTGTGGATTTTTCTAGGTATGTTGTTTGGCCAATAATGTTTAGGACATGGATGGTGAAAGGCTACCAGCCCTGAGATGGAAGGTTTTAAATCAGAGTCATGAAATATGAGTTAAATGCAACATGAGCTTGTAGGTAACAAGCTGGATTTGTTCGAGGATCTTATATTAACTGATGTATCTATTGTCAAGTTTTTGGAAATCTTTGGTCTCTAGCTAAACCGCTGATAGCATCAGTTCTCTCTTCTGTAAAGCTCCTGGTACCTTGGCATATGGATATCATGAGGTGCATGAAGATACGGCATTGCATGGTACACATATGAGAGGGGTATCAAAAGGGTTCGAGACTCGCTCTGTTTACAATAAAGTACTTTATTTATCTACTTTTACACAATGACACCTTCAAAAGTCCCCTTTGCACATCAATACTGTGCTCACAAACGTTCCTGCCACTTCTAGAACATGTCCTTGAAGTCTTCTTTTTGAAGTGTGTCAAGCACCTTCTGCAAGTCGCTCTGGATGTCTACAATGGTGTCAAAATGGTGACCTTTGAGCTGGATCGTCATCTTCGGGAAGAGGGCAAAGTTTGCAGGAGGACTCACGGAAGTGAGATCATGTGGATTGTTCTTAGATGATCACCATGCACAAGTTGCCGGACGGTTTCAAAATCTTCAGGGGTTGGGGTCATTCCTGATCTTTTGTTGCCTTCCAGTGATGTTCTTCGGCCCTTGAAGCTCAGGTGCTGCCTAAAACACCTTAAATGACTCATTGCATCATATATCAAATGTATGCAATGTCAAACGTCTCTGAGGCAGATTTGCCCAGTATCACACTGAATTTCACATTTGCTCTTTGATCTGACTTGCTGTCCATGAGGAAATCGCAGGCATGGTAATGCAAGCAGTCAGAATAGCACCCGCTAAACCATTAGTCTCGAAACTTTGTGATACCATCTTGTAGATGCTGGGGTGTGCAGTCAATGTCCCAGTCCTCACACATAGTATTTTGCATTCATGAACGTGCACCCGCATTCATATATTTGGAACCACAGAGATGTGAGGGAGTAAAGATGAGTTTGGGCTCTGGGTTGTTGTGGCCAGTAAAGATGATGAATGGGTGCTCAGCTCCCTCCAGCCAGTAACACCTTGGGCTTTTTGCCAGGTTGCTAAGAGTGGAGTGAACCTACTCTAGTCTCAAAATCACCGGTTTTAAGTTGCTCAAAAGATTTCTCTGCTGATGGGTTTTAGGGGTTTTGTTTTTTCTTTTTGAGCAGGAAGGTAATAGAATGGGGCATAGTACTGATATGTGAGAAAAATAAGTAAAGCCAAAAAACTTTAAAGGTCCATCATTGTTCTGAATGTGTTAGTGATTAAGTCATTGTGGTCTTCTTGACTTGGTCCCTCGTGGCCCTGTTAAATAAATGTTAAAATCCTTATAAAAATGTGGGGAGGTGGGAGCTTAGTGTTTAAGGCATTGGCCTTTGGATCCGAAGGTTGTGAGTTCAAATCTCAGCCACACCAAGATGCCACTCCTGAGCCCTTGAACAAAACCCCATAGCTTTGCAGTTGTATTAATAAAATAAATGTAAGGCACTCTTTATAAGAGCGAATGCCAAATGCCATAATTAAAAATATAATTCAATCCTTGAAACAAAATAGTGTGTTGGTGAGTATTTTTTCTCCAATTTGACGTTGATGTTCCAAGGGGTGTTTAAGGACATGATGGTCAAGGTGGATGTAGATGTATTTTCCCAGCATGTCTTTGAGAACATCATTAATGGGGCATAGATAAACAAAAGGGGCTGCAGAGAGCCCAAATAGCATTACTAAATACTCAGTGAAGTCTTGTGGAGGTCCAAGTTGGTGATGATGCAAGTCAATCGGAGTTGTCTCATGAAAATAACCATGGGGGATATGGATAATTACAATAAGTTTGTGAATGTACTGAATAAATGTTTGATGACTGGTTGTAAGTAAACTGTTATGTAGTCTAGGAAGAGGTCTTGTTACTAACATGGCAGGTCTAACTAGCTGTATGAACTTAAATAAATAAATAAACTTTATTTTTATGCTAAATGTCAACTAGCTAATTCTAGTACTATCATTTGAAGTTCTTTGCATATAATTTACATAGAAAACATTGCCTATATGACCCCAGGAAGAGAAAATGTATCTAAAAAGGAAAGATAATTTTTTCTTTTTCTTTCAGCTGCTCCCATTAGGGATCACCACAGTGGATCATCCATCTCCATACCCCTCTGTCCTCTACATCTGCCTCTTTTAAACCAACTACCTGCATGTCTTCCCTCATCACATCCATAAACCTCCTCCTTTGTCTTCCTCTTTTCTTCCTTCATGGCGGCTCCATCCTCAGCATTCTCCTACCCATCTCCTGCACATGTCCAAATCATCTCAATCGCAATTGCACCACCCTCACATACTTCTCTGACACACCTGACTTCCTCATACAATACCACAACTCTTCTCTCCACCCTGTCATACGCTTTCTCTAAATCCACAAACACACAATGAAATTCCTTCTCTATACTTCCACATCAACATTCTCAAATCAAATTATGCATCTGTGGTGCTTGTCCCAGAGAAAGTTCATAAGCTGATATATATTGGACAATGAATAAGTGAACGAAAGTTCTGTGGAGTCTAAATGGGACAATTTTGTCTCTAACAGAAGAACATGTGTAAGATAGAGAACAGGAGAGAAGATGTGATCAGACTCCATCACCCCCACAGTCACACATGGAGGTGGAAGCTTAATGGTTTGAGGTTGTTTTCAAATCCCACCATCACTAAGCTTTAATGCTGGGGTCCTTGAACAAGACCCCTAACCCTCAACTGCTCAATTGTTTGAATTAGATAATTGTTAACACATCTGCTAAATGGCATAAATGTAATGCTAATATAGTGAGTAAAAATACAATTTGTAAAACCTGAAGCTTTACACTATTTGGTAAGGTTTGTGGACACCTGAGCATAAGATATGTGCTTCTTTTTTAACATCCAATTTCACATTTAGTTCCCATTTTCTGCTATAATTCCCTTCACTCTTCTGGAATGTTCCACTAGATTTTGGAGTGTGCTTGTGGGGATTTCTGATCCTGATGTAGGTGAGGTGGTCTGGGGTACAGTCAGTATTCCAATTCATCCTAAAGATGTTCAGTAGTGTTAGAGCTCTATAGCAGGCCAAAATCTTCCACTCAAACCTATGTAAATACTTTTGACGTATAGTGTATTTGATGATGTGTTTGTAAAAACAGAAGCGATGTGCTTTTGTATCCTGATAGTTTCTCATGGCTGATTTCTGAGCTGTTCAGTGAATTAGCGGTGTCGCTGTAAGCTAGGTCAGATAAAAGTGCTTTACAGTAATCCAGTCTGCTTCCCACACACTTGCAGTCTGTAAAACGATATGAAGTGGTGATATGAAATAAAAGTATGTCATTCTGCAGACCTTATTGGTGTGATTCCTACAGCCCAGGTGACAATCATAAATCACATCTAGCTCCTCAGTGCAGGTTATATTTGATCCTCAGAGCACTGAGATAAATTTTATCTTTGCTCAAGAGTAAAACGCTCAGAGTGATCATCTCAGCCTTCACACAGGAAGCTGTCAACTGTCACTGAGCATCAACCCTGAGTAAAAGAAAGAGCTGCGATATGAAGAAAACAAGTCACATCTAAAGGTGATAATTTGAAACTAAGCTATCGTAAAGTGTAGACCGTTGTGAGAGCCTTGTAGGAACCACTAGCCTGGTGAATCTGCCAGTTATTAGACTAAGCATAAGGCATTTGTGAAAGCACACCAGCTTTCATATGGAACCATGGAGATGTGAGAGAGCAAAAATGAGTTTAAAGTTCTCAAGATCAGTGAAGATGATGAATGGATACTCAGGTCCCTCCAGCCAGTAACACTTTGTGTTTCTGAAAGATGGGGTGAACTTACTCTTGTCTCAAAAACAGGCCATTCCATGATAGATGTCACTCCAGAAGACCGTTTGCTCTCTAAATAACACTTACAGAGTTCGGACGGAATCGCATGGTATATGGTGAAGTACGGAATATGTTGGTTCAGCATTCCTTCACTTATTGGAACCTTCCCTGCTCTAAAACAACTCCAAAGCATTAAGCTTCTACATCCATGTGTGACTGTGAGGCTGATGGAGTCTGATCACATCTTCTCTCCTGTTCTCCATCTTATGGAAGTTCTTCTGTTAGCGACAAAAATTCTTATTTGGACTTCACACAACTTTCTTCCACTTATTGACTGTTTTCTTCTTGTGTTTTTGTGTTTACAAAGTTTGTTGCACAGAAACAGAAGGAACATGTTAAATTAAAATTAAAGACTTTTATATATACAGTGCCCTCCACAATTATTGGCACCCCTGTTTAAGATGTGGTCGTGGACTTCAAAAAATCCTCCTTTTTTTTTAAACAACATAGAACCCAAATGCAAAAAAAGAGAAAAATCCAACCTTTCATTTAAGTACATTACTTTGGTGGTAAAAAAATCACACATTTAGAAAAAAAAAAAAAACTTGAAATCATGTGTGCCACAATTATTGGCACCCCTGATGTTAATACTTTGTACAACCTCCTTTTGCCAACAAGACAGCACTTAATCTCCTCCTATAACATTTCACAAGATTGGAGAACACAGAGAGAGGGATTTTTGACCATTCTTCTTTGCACAATCTTTCTAGATCATCCAGTGTCCTGGGTCCTCTCTTATGCACTCTTCTCTTTAGCTCGCCCCACAGGTTTTCGATTGGGTTGAGGTCTGGGGACTGAGATGGCCATGGGAGGACCTTGAGTTTGTGACTGCTGAACCACTTTTGTGTAGATTTTGCCACATGTTTTGGATCATTATCCTGCTGAAAGACCCAATGACGACCCATCTTCAGCTTTCTGGCAGAGGCCATCAGGTTTTTATTTAAAATATCCTGGTACTTTAAAGCGTTCATAATGCCATGCACCCTAACAAGGTTCCCAGGGCCTTTGGAAGAGAAACAGGCCCACAGCATCACAGATCCTCCACCATACTTCACGGTGGGCATGAGGTGCTTTTCGGCATACTCATCTTTTGTTTTACGCCAGACCCACTTAGAGTGTTTGTTGCCAAAAAGCTCAATCTTAGTCTCATCTGACCAAAGCACACGATCCCAGTTGAAGTCCCAGTACCGCTTAGCAAACTCCAGACGTTTACGTTTGTGAGTGTTGGTGAGAAAAGGCTTTTTCCTTGCATGCCTCCCAAACAGCTTGTTGGCATGTAGAGAGCGTCTGATGGTTGTTTTGGAGACTCTGTGACCCCAAGATGCCACTCTTTGATGCAATTCTGTGACAGTGAGCTTGGGAAATTTTTTTACTTCTCTTTCCATCCTCCTCACTGTGCGTTGTGGCAAGATAAACTTGTGACCTCTTCCAGCCTTGTTTGTCACTGTTCCAGTTGTTTTAAACTTCTTAATGATTCCTCTGACTGTAGATACCGGCAAGTTAAGGCGAGTGGCTATTTTCTTGTAGCCATTGCCTGACTTATGAAGGTCGACACACATCTGCCTTACTTGAATGGTGTGTTCTCTTGTCTTTGCCATGTTGACAAATGGGTAAGAGAATTAGGCCTCTGTGTCATGTCATATTTATACCCCAGGGAAACAGGAAATCATGAATTACTAATTAAAAGTCCCTAGATACCCTGACCAACCTTAGCAACTACAGAAAAATATATATATAAAAAAAAAAAATTTTCAGAGGAATTGTTAGGGGTGCCAATAATTGTGGCACACATGATTTCAAGTTTTTTTTTTTTTTTCTAAATGTGTGATTTTTTTACCACCAAAGTAATGTACTTAAATGAAAGGTTGGATTTTTCTCTTTTTTTGCATTTGGGTTCTATGTTGTTTTAAAAAAAAGGAGAATTTTTAGAAGTCCATGACCACATCTTAAACAGGGGTGCCAATAATTGTGGAGGGCACTGTATATACGTGTAAAGAGAGTGTTATAGAGAGAGAGAGACACGAGTCAGAGAGATTAGCAGGTGAGTTTGAATTGAGAAAGGTAAAATGTCATGTAGCCCATATCTAATCTGAGATTAGTTGTTTACAAAAATGTAATAGTATCTGATCTGTTTCAGACGTCACTGGAAACATGGAAAGAGGTTGATAATGTAAATGCAGCTATAATTGTTAGATGTGGGAGGAGCTAGTATGGGTTGCTCTATGACCTTTCTGTAAGGGTTTAAAACTAAAGCACAGTCTCAGGCTGTAAACATCTGTAAAGCTCATGAATAAAACCTGTGTACAGGAGGGAGGAAATTACCTGCATGTGAGCAGATGCATCACCAACTGCAGAGAATTCTCCTGAGAGAGATCTGTTTACTGTATGAAGTGTGCTGATACACACACCCTGCCATGTCTTTTATTCTCTCTAGATATTCTCTGTGGGGAAAATTTTTATAGAAAATACAAGAGCCATCAAGTTTATGGCTTTGAGTCAAGCAGCATTTCTTTCCACTGTGGTTCTCAATATTACTGCATTATACAGTAATTCTTCAGTTTTTCTGCCACCAGTGACATCAAATGCACACATTTGTTGTGTGTGTGTTGTATGTTCACTGTGAGAGAAGGATCTGAGGAACTGAGAGATGTTCTTGAGAAAGATACAAACTCAGATATCTCCTTCATTTTACACTCTTATTGCAAAGATCTTTGGTTTACTGATGATATGGTTATTTTCCAGTTACCACATAGCAGCTTCCAGAGCAGGCATGAGACACATCTCAGCCATTTATGTTTATGGCCTCACACTTAGTCCTTCAGGCTCCTGGTTTCTTCCTTAGCCATCCAGGCTCTTGATCTTTCTTTCAGGCCTTCAGGCTTTTGGTCCCACTTTCAGGCCTCCAGGCTCCTGGTCCCACTTTCAGGTCTTTAGGTTGTTGGTCCCACCCTCAGGCCTTAAGGCTCTTAGTCCCACCCTGAGGCCTTCAGACTCCTGGTCCCAACCTTTATACCTTCAGGCTCCTAGTACTACTTTCAGGCCATTAGGTCCTTAGTCTGACTCTGTTCAACTCTGTTTACTTGAATGTTCTTTTGTTAAATCCTACAAAGGATGTTTCACATTCAAAAAGCTTACAAATGCCTCCTGGAGATTTTTTTGTAATCCATTCGATTGGAGACCGTGAGTTCTCTGCATGCCGATTCACACATTTTACCCTTTTATGAGTAATGCAGAAACGGATAACCTGATAGTTCAGCTGGGATTTAGAGAGAAATGAAGAGAAGCAGGTAAGAGAACAGCTGGTATTATGTCAGTGAGAACAGAAAATAAGTGGTTCTGTGGAAATGCCATAGTAATGAATACAAAATAAAAACATAAACAATTCTATATGTAAATGTTGCCATGTGTGGTGTATAACCACGAGTATCAGTAACACAATGCACCACACTGTTACAGAGAATTGAATGTTATTTTCTTTAGCTATTAAAAAGAAAAAAGAGCTTTGAAAGCTTGCAACAAATGATGAATCACTGCAACCGCCTGAGAAGCAGCGAGCTTATACAAATCACACAAAAGCACTGTAATATCTTTATGTATGTTATAAATAAGAGCTCGAAGCAGTGTTCACTCTGACTGAGCTGCTTTAATGGAACGAAAATAAAAAAACACAAGGCTTTGTTAAACGACTTTTACAGCCTTTGCTTTCACTGATTAAGCTTTAGATTTATTGATTGAAACAGACAGTACTTTGTGTTATAGGTCAACATTGACTTCTGCTTCAGAAATATTTATGCATTAATAAAAAAGAAGAAAAGACCATGCAGAACCTACAAAGCAAAAATGGGTCCAATGTTGGATTCTGGGATTTGGATTTGTTTTTCCAGACGTGGATTTAAACTAATCTGGTCAGTAGGGAATCTCTTGTCTTGCTAAATCCTGTTAAAAAGAAACCCAAAGAGCTCCGTTGTGTGAAAAACACTTCAGCGAGGAGAAACAAGCCGTCTGGATGTTGAGTTCAAATGATTTTATATACGTTCACTTCGAACTCAATAAAGGTAACAAGTGAAAAATGGATTTGAAGGTGATTTTTCTGAGCAGGTTTTCAGAAAGGTCTATAAATCTTATATATATTTTATATGCTATAACAGATTACTAAACCGTTTTTGCAACCCAAAAGCTGTCCTACATATTTACGTATTAACTGTAAAAATGTACAGGGGCCGGATCGACAAATTGACCACTGCAAATCAACTGATTTTTAATACCAGTTGGTCTTGAAATGGATTTGTCTACTCTTTTAGGGTTGCAAGTAGCAAGCATAGTTACACCTGAGAATTAATACACATTCCTGTCATTACAACTTCTTATTACCCAAAATCTGAACAAATTCAGTGCTTACTGCAGTGCTACTCATCAACACCACTTTAATCTCCTGCGAGTCACACATATGTCTCGAGTCTCATTAAGTGATTGAGATGAATTAGCCTGGTTAGATAAGGTGACATTTCATTAATAATAGCAAGCTCAGGGTAATGAGTGGGAAATCGTTACTTATTCTGCTGTACAGTACGTTCCAGTGTTTCTGGAATACTAAAAAATCAGTTCAAAAGCAAAAGCAAATCATTCGCTTCTGTATAGACTATAAAAGCTGCTAAGGACATCTAGGGCATTATGGTAGAAAATGAAAAACAAAATGTTATGCTACACTATTTAAAATAGCATATTGAAATTAAAGGAATGAAAACCTTGAGTTTTCACGATACCTACAGGCTTTTGCACTCCTCCCCAGGATCTACAGGCCTTTTTTATCACCCTGACAACTCCAAGCATTTCCTCCCATCCTGAGACCTACAAGTTAATTGTCTCACCCTGGGACTTAAAAGCTCTTCCTCCAACACAGAGAGCTATAGGCTCCTGGACTCACCTTGAGACCTATAGGCTTCTGGACTCACCTTGAGACCTACAGGCTCCTGGACCCACAGGGAGACCTAAAAGCTCCTAGTATCACCTTGAGACCTACAGGCTCTTTTTGTCCTACCCTAAAACATACAAGCATTTGGTCTCACACTTTGGCCGAAAGGCATTTGGTCCCACCCTGAGACCTACAAGCTCTTCTTTCCACCCTGAGACCTACAGGCTCTTGGTCCCACTCTAAGACCCACAGGCTCCTTGTCTCACTCTGAGACCTACATGCTTCTTGTCTCACCCTGAGATCTACAGGCTCCTTGTCTCACTCTAAGAGAAACTGGCTCTGGTCCACCATGAGACCAACCAGCTCCTTATCCACCCTAAGACACACTGAATTCTGATCCCAATCTCAGGCCTTCAGGCTCCTGCTCCCAATCTCAGGTCTGCTAGATCTTGCTTTCTCAGGTTTTAAGGTTCCAGGTTCCACTCCTGGTCCTACTACCAGTTTTAGTTCTCACATTAAAGCTCATAGTTTTACAAGCTTATTAGTCTAAAGCCTTTATATGATGCCTATATTAATACCCTACGCATTTCAGTCTAAGACCCAGTTTTTACATGTCATCATCACTAAGCTACTCATTCTGAAATATTTAAGCTCATCAACACGACTTTTAAAGTATAAGCCCTTCTTAATACCTACAAGCTTATACAACCACCATTGTGAAGCCTCTGGTTCCACCATGAGTCCTAGAAACTGCTACTCCAACCAAACCAAGACCTTAAAACTTTCACACATTTACATTTATAGCATATGGCACATGCTTTTCTTTATAGTGAATAACTAATATTTTGTTAAATTAATGGAGCATTTAAGGGTTTAGGACCTTCCTCAAAGGCTTGATACCTTGTGAACCTTCTGAACCCAACATTTTAACCACTTTTACTAATACTTAAGGGCTACAGAGTTTACTTACAAGCTTTTACTAATCCAACACAGACACCATGCAGGTCATAGGCATGCTATATAGATGCTTGGACAATTCTCCCTTTGCCATTTCAAGCTCTACACTTGCCATTATAAAGCCTGAGAGCTCTTATAACTGATTTATAATGCTTTAAAGGCCCTATATCATATACCAATAAACTCTGACCTGACATTTAAGGCAATGTTTTCTATGTAATCTCAGAATACTATGTGGTTCAACAAGTCACAATGAAAAGGCACACCCTGCCTGGTTCCATCTTTATACAGATGGGTTTGCAAGCAATGAATTAATAAAAAGGCATGCAAATAATTCCAAGCAGAAGAAGTATATCATGGATGTTTTTCAGGACAACACCCTGTACTGACTGGGTGGTGATGAATAGTGCTATAACAGATTACTAAACCGTTTTTGCAACCCAAAAGCTGTCCTACATATTTACGTATTAACTGTAAAAATGTACAGGGGCCGGATCGACAAATTGACCACTGCAAATCAACTGATTTTTAATACCAGTTGGTCTTGAAATGGATTTGTCTACTCTTTTAGGGTTGCAAGTAGCAAGCATAGTCTTGCTGAATGAAAAGGCACACCCTGCCTGGTTCCATCTTTATACAGATGGGTTTGCAAGCAATAAATTAATAAAAAGGCATGCAAATAATTCCAAGCAGAAGAAGTATATCATGGATGTTTTTCAGGACAACACCCTGTACTGACTGGGTGGTGATGAATAGTGATGCATCACTCAGAATACCTACGATACCTAACCTAATCCATGTGTTTGCTCAGAACAAGGAAGTCATTTAGAAGATAAACCTTGAATTAACACGGATGCGCTCTACAATCACATGGGCATATTGGACAAGTAATGAAAGAGCGAGTCATATAAAATTTTTATACCACTATTAAATCATATGACTCTGTTTGCAATGGTATTAATAATTCTGTATGTCACACTCTCTCTCTCACGAAAACACACACACATCCAACCTAATTAAAATATTATAAAACAGCTGCTCAGTGCTGTTCTCTGTATAATTTAGTTTAATCTTTATAGAATAAAGAGCATGTATAATGTGTAATCGAGAACCTGTATAATGTGTAATGTACATACATACTTCTGTTGAACCAGGGGCCTGCCAGCAGGACCAGCAAATCCTTTCCTGCTGAATTAAAGACTATCAGACTTACTGACTAGGTATAACATTTTCTCAATACTTTCTCTCAGGCAACTGAGTTTAACTTTAGGTTACATCACAAGTCCAGGGTTTAAATCAGCAGTGCAGGTGCTTGTAGCATAAATTCCATGTTGCTTGAAGCTGCTGCTCAAACCAATCAGATTGCGAGGTGGCCACTCTGAGGCCATCTAGCAGGCATACAATGATGTCGGCATTTCCACGTCCTTTGATCGGAAGGCCAGAGAGCACATTATTCAGAGCTCACAATCCGCATCTGTAGCAAAACTGCACAAGTGCACAAATGTGGATTTAATACTTTTTTTTTTTCATTCCATAGCAACTAAAAGAGGAGAAATTGATTAGGTGGCAGATACACTTAGAGGGCAATTACAAGATGGATATCATTAGGAACGGTCAGTCAAAACAGTTGTTACGTTTTTTCATAAACCATTTACACTTTTGTGTTTTTTTCCCATGAAGAATTTAAACCAAAACACACAAATTTCCTTCATTTGAAATTGCCAGGAAAACCATAATGCACTGAAAAAATGCAGAAAATTGCAGGGTAAACCCAGGGTCATTATATGAAGTCAATTTCGATGCTTCTGCTAGAAATGATGTATGTGGAAGGTGCAGCTGTGGCTACAGTGAACGAAGACGTGTTGAATTGTGTTCATTGAGTTTCTTGCTTTAGTAACGACATTAATTCTGGCTGTATGAGACTTCTGTCTGTGATGCAGTGCTCTGTTCTACTGTGTTTCTATATAATACTGATGGTTTCTATAGCCATGGTCTCTTAATAGTGGTATAAAAAGGTGAAGTGATTAATGTAGGACACCATGGAAGGCCATGATGTAAAACTGATATGAGCAATTAAAATCTCTCTTGTGTGAATGTACCTTGTTTGCATTCGAGCCGGATCATAAATCTACACCTTCAGTGTTTTCATGTGATATTTGTGTACCGTTCTCAGAGAGCGTGTCTTTACATTACAATTAAATATTTGATTTTAAACCTCTCATCTAATGTAAACTGTATGCTGTGTGATAGCTGCAGTCCACAGAAAAAACAGTTCCTGAAACACGCTAATGAATCTTCCCTATGAGTGCAAATATTTAACTAAAATTCTTGAATAAAATCCTCTACGACCAATATAGGCATATGGGACAGTGTGTCTATGTGTGTGTGTGTGTGTGTGTGTGTGTCTAAGCTTCTAAATATTGACCGTCTTGGTTGGGTCCCTGAATTGCCGGTCTGCGGCGGAGCAGGCCCAACGCTTTAATACATCCGCTAGGTCCATCTTCTGGCCAGATTATTCTGTCAGGACGTATGGGACACAATGCAAGATCAGATTTTTCTGTCAGAGATCTTGCGAGTGGGACTGGATAAGAGGACCCAAATGCAGGATGCGACAGGGTTAAGGAGAAAACAGGCTTTAATAAAAAACAAACTGAGCATTGGGTCAGGGCAAAAACACAGTCCAGGGTCTAAACACAGGCGAACAGGGCAATGCAGGGAGAGACAAAACTAAATCCTAAAACAGGAGAAACAGCGCAAGCACAGGAACAGGTATTCAGAGCAGACAGAGTGGCAAGAATCATCTAATGCATGTGCCATTTTCATACCGAGGTGAAGGCCTGGGAGTAGTATGGAGTGGGATGATCCTCTGTGGTGACCCATAATGGAAGCAGCCAAGCGAAGATTTGATTCAATTCAATACAATTCATTTAGGTGTTATTTTTATTGCGCTTTTAACAATAGACATTGTTTCAAAACAGCTTGACACAGATAATGTGTTGTGTAAAGATTGAATAAGATTGTTCTTTATGTGTAAGTCTGTCCCTGATGAGCAGCAACAGTGGCCACTGGAACCTCAAGAGTATGTTTAACTCGACCGAGAGGGAGAAAGAGAGAGAGAGAGAGAAGGAAAATGGGTGACAGGGAGAGAAGGATATGAATTACTAGGTCTCCTTATTGTTGTATGAAAGTTAAGGACTCCGGGAAGACTCGCTATGGCAGCATAAGTAAAAGGGAGAACCAGAAGGTAACACAGACATGAGGGATATGTATAAGAGACGACCCACCACACCATCGTCAACAAACCTAAGTGATCATGTCAGAGTGAGGGGACGACAGCATACAAATATCCCAGTTTACCGAACACTCTATATCCATGTTCCCTCCAGATCTGCTCCTTTACCTAAAAAAAAAACTACTTATAAAAGACTTGACTAAATAAATATGTTTTCAGCCTCAAATTGAGCACTGAGACTGTGTCTGAATTCTGAACATGTTTGGAATAAATCTTTCTTTATAAAAGAAAGATCTGCCCCTGATGTAGTCTTCTTTATTTGAGGTACCAACAAATAGCCTGCACCTTTTGATCTAAGTAGGCGTGGGGGATCATATTGGTACAAAAGTTCACTCAGAAACTGCGGCGTGAGAGCGTTAAGTGCTTTATACGTCAGTAGTAGTGTTTTATAATCAATGTGGGATTTAATTGGGAGCCAGTGTAGACTGATTAAAACAGGGTGATGTGCATATATTTTCTAGATCTAGTGATGACTCTTGCACTTACTTGCATTACAGTAGTCTAATCTTGATGTAACAAACCAAGAACTAGTTTTTCTGCATCCTGTACTGACATCATATTTTTAAATTTAGCAATATTTCTAAGGTGAAAAAAGGTGATCCTGGTAATATTATTCACATGAGCCTCAAAGGAAAGACTAGGGTCAATAATCACTTTCACTGCTGTACACACTGAGACAGAAACACCATCCAGAGATGCTATGTAATCAAAAAGTTTATTTCTAGCTTCATGTAGTCCTAGTAAAAGTACTTCCGTCTTATCCGGGTTGAGCAAAAGGAAGTTATCAAGCATCCACTGTCTAATGTCCTTCACACACTCCTCAACATTTATAAACTGATCCCTCTCATCTGGCTTTGCTGAAATATACAGCTGTGTATCATCAGCATAGCAATGGAAGCGAATACCATGTTTATGATTAATTTTACCCAGAGGCAGTATATATAAAGAGATGAGCAGTGGGCCTAAGACAGAATCCATGTGGAACACTAAACTTTACCTCAGAGAGTGTGGAGAAGTCACCGTTCACATCAGCAAACTGATAGTGATAAGTCAGATAAGACCTGAGCCAGGAATGCCGTTCCCTTTATTCCAACAATATTTTCCAGTCTAGCAAGTAGGAGATTATGATCAAGTGGTGGAGCATGTAACTGCAATAAGTCACTGAAGCCTTCCTGTATGGAGGACATGGTGAAATTAGCATGTGTATATTTTATATGCAGTCCTGAAGAACTGCTGTTTTTATGCTTTATGCATCCAGATCTTTTTACACAGTACGTAATAATTTAAAGCATTTTTACTGGGTTTTTTTTACTGCTATTTATAGCCTCCCATCCCAAGGCATCCTGAGGTTGCTCCAGCACCAGTCACGTCCCACCTTATGAAGATTATGGACCTTTAAAGAAATAGATGCTGACCTCGCAAATATCCCGAACCATTTAGAGATGTACCAGTGCCAATTGGATCCCACCTAATGTGGAGTTTTAACATTGAACATCCTTGAGTGTTTAAAGGCTCTGCCATGGAGAAGCTGGTGTTGGATCTGTGATGATCGCAAATGTTGAGCAATTTTATGAGTTGCTCAGTAGCTCCTAGTTTTATAACCACAATGACTAAAAGACTGTAGAAAGATCATTACTCATAATCACACACTCCAGTGCTCATGTTAGTTCTCACTCTCCAGTGTTCTGTATTGTTTAAAGACCATAATCACAGTCTTGATGTCACCCAAATGAGGATGGGTTCCCCTTTTGAGTCTGGTTCCTCTCAAGGTTTCTTCCTCATAACATCTAAGGGAGTTTTTCCTTCACCACAGTCTCCATGGCTGTCGCCATCAGCTTGACTTGACGTGTCAAAAGCTGCACTAAGATCAAGCAGCACAAGTAAAGAGACAAAACACTGATCAGAGGCTATTAGCAGGTTATTTATTACTTTAACTAGGGCTGTCTCTGTGCTATGATGAGGCCTAAATCCTGACTGATACATTTAAAATAAAAAAAAAGTACATGTGAGCAGAACTGCTGTGCTACAACCTTTTCTAAAATCTTGGGGATAAAGAGGAGGTTTGATATTCACCTGTAGTTGGACAGATGACAAGGTTCAAGTTCTGGTTTCTTAATTAGGGGGTTGATAACTGCCAGTTTGAAGGATTTAAGTACAAAATTCAGTGCTAAGGGAAGAATTTATTAGTTTTAGAACAGGTTCAATTACCTCTGAAATTATCTGCTTGAATAAACTTGTAGGCAAGGGATCGACGTTACAAGTGGATGATTTTGATGAGGAAATAAATGAAATTAAGTGATTCTCTTAAATTTTTCTTGTGCTTTTATTTCCTGTTAATTATGCTACCATGCTGAATCAAAATATAAGATTCTGATTGTTGTTTCTATGAGGGTGATGAAATATGCAGCACTAAAAGCTTTTCTATAACTCAGAAGATTCTCCTTCCATGCTATTTGAAATACTGTCAATATTTGGTTTGACGCCAATTACGTTCTATTTACCGATTGGTCTGTTTTAAAGTGAGCGTATGATCATTATACCATGGTGCTAATTTTTTCTCCCTGATCATTTTGGTTTTAAGGAGAGCTGAAATCTGCAAATTCTATGGGAAAATCAGAGTTGGGCCCTGGGGGTCTGTAAATAATAATTAATGAAATTGACTGACTAGACCTGCTTTCAGGTTTGTAGAGAGGTGTTGTAGAGAACTTTTAAATCTGTTACATTTGTGTTTAGTTTTTTGTGTGATGCTTAGATAATTATTATTATAAATAGCTGCAACTCTGCCTCTTCTGACATTTAGACAGGGCTGGTGTATGTAACGATACCCAGGAGGACTCTAAACGCTTTATTTAATGCCACATATAAGTTCGGTTTAATGCGCGTTTCTGTCGACCTTATTTCATTAAACTCCTGGTCGGTAATAATTTCATTCATAGTCAGCGCTTTGATGTGAGAGATGTAATATTCAACAAACCTATATTTAGATCAGAGGTGCTGCTATGCTTCCATTCTTATTTAATTTAATGTTAATTAGTTTACTTTAACACACTTTCCAAAAATTATCACATTTTGGTTTTGCTCGGGAGGCAGACACAGTCCTAATATGGTGGATCCTGAGTGTCGACTCTGTGCAGCTAGCAGACGGTCGGTTTAGCCTGTTTTTCTGCTCCCTGGCCTTGGCTCTGGACAGTGACATAACTAGTGCTGTTCTGAGACTATGACTAATGCTACAAGAAATAAGAGGATTCCTGAGTGAGATGGATACCATCCCACTCTTAACAGACCAGGCACACATGTGCAATAATCATGTTGTCCAATCAGCATCTTGATATGCCTCACCTGTGAGGTGGATGGATTTTCTCAGCAAAGGAGAAGTGCCCACTAACACAGATTTAGACAGATTTGTGAAAAATATTTGAGAGAAATAGGCCTTTCGTGTACAAAGAAAAAGTCTTAGATCTTTCAGTTAAAAAAATGGGGCAAAAACAAGTGTTGCGTTTATTATTTTGTTTAGTGTACTTTTATAAAAACCTAACTGACCTGCTATGTTCAGCACCCTGGCTCCCAGTATATACCTTTCCTGTGCTGCTGGTGCCCCTAAAAGTCTAGCTAATTTCATGTGCCTCAGATTAGAGTCTCCTATAACCAGAGCTCATTCAGGTATCTCAGTGGGTGCTTCACTGAGGAGAGCAAACCTGTAGGACACATGAAGCGGAGAGGAATAGTGCTCCCATGGGTGAGCCTCAGTGTTAGTTTAGGCTTTCCAAGTATGCCGAAGAGTCGTCACCCACTCGCCCCGCTGCCAAGGCTCTAATGCCGGAGTGGAGAAGCACTTCTCCGTCAAAAAACAAACTAACTAACACTTCTCACAGATATAATCATTACTAGCATACCTTAATGTGGTTACTAAAGTGTGTTAGGAGTTTTGGGAATGGCTTCCAGTCACCTTATTTCATGCTCTTTAAAAAAAAAAAAAAAAAGAGAAGAAACGGACCCGACGGAAAATAGAGAATACAGGAAATCAAAACGATTATTTTTAATTATTTAGGGCATGAGACAGAAAAAAGGAAAAGAAACTGTAAAACACCGACACAAACACAAAATTCCTGGGGAACAAATCAACAACAGGAAGCTATGTCACATGGCTAAACAGCCAATCAACACAAAATTCACCCATTTTTTTTTTTTATGTAAGTTTTTACAATAAACTTAATTTATGTAAAAAGAATTAAAGTAATAGTTTGGCCGTATCTATGTAGTAATTATTTTGGAAAAAAGGAGGTTGTATGGAAATATTTGTGTAGTACTAATTGTGGAAATACGGGGGTAGTATGGGGCTATTTGTGTAATAATTCGTGTGGGAATATAGGGGTATGAGCTTTCACTGATACACTAATAGTGAATTGCTATAAAATGGTAACAGGTTCTTCTAAAGTTACAACAAAAAGAAAAAGAAAAAGAAATTACAGTAAAAATCCAACCCAACGTAACTAATTATTCACTGCATTAATTAATTCCTGACTTAATGAGTTTATTGATTTATTTCAATGTTTTTACTGGTATTTAAAGCTATTCCTGAGCTCAGTGCTATTAAAGCTTCAAAAGAATGTGTTGATTGTTACAGAGATGATGTACGTGTCTGCCGGAAATACTTCCTGCTGATGTCATTAAACAATGTTAACATTTTTCTGTGATGTACTATGAACTTTGGAAAGTTTATTTCTATTTTTGTGACACTTGCCTGAGTTTGGTCATGAATCATTTTCTTTTGAGTGAATGCATAACTGTCGTATGAGATGTATGAAATTTCCAGTGACGTCTGTGCCCTATCTTTGCACATTTTGTAACGTACCATAACCTGTAAGGCAAGATATAGTAGCCCGGCTTCTTTCTACTGACTTACTTCTTAAGAAAAAAAAACAAAACACTGCATGTAAAAAAACATGAAGGTGTGGGAAAACATCAGTGGTGCACATCAGGTTTAGCAGGACAAAAACAACAAATTATATTAAAATGGTAAAAAAATGTTTTAACAGGTGCTAAAGAACTCTGTTCACCAAAACTGCTGGACACAGGAAGAGTTTCTTTCCCCAGGTAATCACCCTCATTAACAACTCACCATAATTATATTCCCTGCTTCATATTATATCTATAAGTACTGCACTGTCAGAACTGTCAGTCATCACATCATCCGTATATGTTACACACACTATTACTGCTGTATATTGTACAAAATTCTAAAGTAACTCTTTATCACACCTGACGCACAATACTGTCATTTGCACTACCATGAACTCTCACACTTTATGTACATTACTGATCTGTCATAAACTCTGTATCCCTATTTAATACTCATACTGTCTATATTGTCTCTCATTGTCTGTTTTTGTCTTGTCTGTTTTGTCTGATATAGTCCAAGCTGAATGTATAGTGTTATTTATGTCTGTATTTTGAGAGTCACCAACAGCTGGAACCAAATTCCTTGAGTGTGTCAACACACTTGGCTAATAAACCTGATTCTGAACAATGTTAACAATGCACTGCATTGTATTGTAGTGTGAAAACCTTGTCTTCAGAGACACATGCATGTTCCTTCTGTTTCTATGCAGCAAACTAGATCATTTAACAGTTTGAAGATTCCCTTTGACCAAAGAAAAATATATAAATGTCCCCTTTATTTATCCTCTTTTAGCATGAAGAACAGCTTTACACACTCTCAGCATCTGGACGGTGTGTTTCTACGAACGTTCATCTGAAATACTTTGCCGTGCCTCCTGCAAAACGTAAAAAAAGATGTTCTTCACTAGATGGAGATTCTTGTTCACCCCAGAGCAGTTCAGTAGGATTTAGGTGCGGTGACTGGGCAGGTCGTTCCATAGTAGATATCTCTCCAGATGACGGTTTGCTCTCTAAATAACGTTTACAGAGTTTGGACATCTCGTTGTACGGTGAAGTCGGTTCCAATGAGCCGCAGTCAAGACGGAATTGCATGGCGTATGGTGAAGTATGGAATGGGAGCCATGTTGTTTAGGATTTCTTTTACTTTCCAGAACCTTCCCTGCTCTAAAACAACCCGAAACCGTTAAGCTTCTACCTCTGTGTGACTGTGAGGGGTGCGGGAATCTGATCACATCTTCTCTCTTCTTCTCTGTCTTTCACAAGATCTTCTGGTAGAGACATAAATGTTCACAGAACTTTCTTCCACTTATTGTCTGTCCAGTTCTTGCTTTTGTCTTTTACTGAGTTTGTTGCATAGAAACAACAGAACATGCATGTGCCTCAAAAACTGTAATAGACAGCCACTGTAGTGATATAGTCTGTTTGATTCAAGTCCCTGTGTGACCATACTGTCAGAGCTGCTCTTATAGAAAATGAATACATCAACATCTTCCTTCTGTCTGATCAAAAACAAGGATTCATGAATAAACCAATCTATAGAAGACCTCTAAAGAGATGTACCAGTGCCAATTGGATCCCACTTAATGTGGAGTTTTAACATTGAACATTCTTAAATGTTTAAAGGCTCTGCCATGGAGAAGCTGGTGTTGGATCTGTGATGATCGCAAATGTTAAGCAATGACCCAAGCTGACAATGTCTTTATTTAAGCTATAAAAAAAAAACGTTCATCATAATCGATGGTATGCTTTAGCAAGTGAGCTTAACATAGTTTCACACAGGCCCCGAATGTAGGAAAATGGAACTAGAAAACAAAGTAAAACAAGAAGACAGGATACTGAGAAGCTAGGTTACTTGACTGAGGGCAAAAGGGAATGGTGTGAACCACAGACTTCTAAAACACATAACATGGGAAAGTAAGCTTTGCTGATCATGAGTCAGCTAACGTTAAAAAAAAAAATTATATATATATATATATACACATACATACACTGGCGATCAAAATTAGAGAACAATTTATAAACAATTGAACAATTCTGAAATAATGTCATCTTCACTGCTCAACAGTTGGAGTTTTTGTCCTGTCTATACCATGCTACCAGAGCACCTTTTCCACAAAATAACTAAGGCATTTAAAAAAATACATTATTTTGCAGAAAACACACTGATCAAAATAAGAGAACAACAATGACTGTAGCATGGAAAAAGATTACAACAGTCAGCAATTAGTAGGAAGTGTACAGGCCTCTGCTCTGAATGACTTCAGCACATCTGCGGCCACAGAACAGCACCAGTCTCTCACACTGCTCTGGTGTGATTTTGGTCCACTCTTCTTCCAGTCTCCTCCACAGTCTGGTGACTGTAGTGGGTTTCTTGGCCATGACTTTGTTGCCAATGATTTTCCAGAGGTTCTCTATTGGGTTGAGTTCAGGACTCTGGGCAGGCCATGTCATTATTTCAATGTTTACAGTTTCAAGGAACTGCTTTACCCGTTTTGCTGTGTGACATGGAGCTTTGTCCTGCATGAACACTGCGGGCTGATTGGGTGATGAACCCAGGGAAGGAACCATACGTTGTTGAAGAAGGTTCTGATAAACATTCACTCTGCCATGTAGCTGTATAAGAGGCCCAACTCCTGCTGCAGAAAACATGCCCCAAACCATGACACTTCCTCCTCCACTTTTCTCTACTTCTTTACACACTTTGGGTTCAGTCTTTCTCCAGTTTGTCGCTGAACATAATGTTTCCCATCGGACCTAAATAAATTAAACTTGCTTTCATCACTGAAGTAAACTTTGGACCAGTTCTCCTCTGTCCACACAACATGCTTAGTCTAGCCTTTTGATTCTTTTTGCTAATGAGAGGTTTGGTCACTGCATTAATTTTTTAATTCGAGTCATTTGGTAGGGATCAGTTGAGCAGAGTTAAATTAAACACTTCCTTTTTCAATAGCCAAATTCTCCCAACATATCTACTCAGATAAATCTTGTTCCTATTTTATAGATAAAACAATTAACAATGCAACCACAGAACAATTATGAAAACCAGAAATAATTTATTCACCACTCATTAAAATCCGTCTGGTCTGAGTTCATTCTTTTGTCATGTAAAAAAACAAAAAAACAAAGCAGTTCTGAACAAGAAAAAGAAATTAAATGTGAGATCAGTGTGAAAATAAAACCTCACTTCCAATAAATAAATAAATAAATTGTTCACTGAGACAATTCCCATCACGGACAACAAACCTGACCAGTGCCCATGCAAGACCAGCCAGAAAACTCATGATTTCTCTTAATAAATGATCTTACTGTATCTTCTGATCTAGTGATTCACCCTATCTTATGGAACTACTGTAGTCTGCTCTCCCTGTAATATACTTCCTCATATGCTGCTCTCCCCGTACTATGCTCCCCCATACTCTGCTCCCTATGTACTACACTCCTCCATACTATGCTCCCCCTCTACCATCCTTCCCCATACTCTGCTCCCCATGTACTATACTCCTCTGAACTCCGCTCCCCATGTACTATACTCCCACATATTCTGCTCCTGCTGTACTTTACTTCCCCATACTCTGCTCCCCCTGTACTCTACTCCCCCATTCTCTGCTCCCCCTCTACTCTACTCCCCTATTCTCTGCTTCCCCTGTACTCTACTCCCCCATTCTCTACTCCCCCATTCTTTGCTCCCCCTGTACTCTACTCCTCCATTCTCTGCTCCCCATGTACTATACCTCCCCTAAACTCTGCTCCCCATGTACTATACTCCCCTATACTCTGCTTTCAATGAACCATACCTTACTCCCATGCATTATACATTATATATTGTCCTGTACTCTATTCCCCTTGTGCTATACTTCTTCTGTACATTATCCCCCTACTCTGCTCCTTTTGTATTTCACTCTCCCTGTACAATACCCCCATGTACTCTGGTAAATATAGTGTCTCAATGTGGCCAATCTGACTCAAGGAGTTCTAACTTCTAGGTTACTTTTCACATGTGTTCTCCACACAAGTTTCTCATTGGAACTACTTAGTGGCAGGCCATGCATTTGGTACCTTGGCTTTCAGTGGGGACTTACCAGACTTAATCCACCTCTTAATACCACCACTAACACGATGCAATTATAGAAACCATCAACACTATACAAAAATGCAATATAACAAACACGTGGCATTACAGAAAAAGAGAGAGATAGGCATTTTGCATATGGAGGGTGAATACCATTTTTACTAAAGCAAGCTCCGAACCTCTACACTACAACTGCAACTGTACCACCTACATCATCTGGAGCAGTTCAGAATCACTATTACTAACAATAATACTAACATGACTAAAACATAAACTATTTACATAAAATACAACCTACCCACCAGAGATGCAGACTCATAATTTGCACCGCTCCTCAGAGGCTGTAATCCAGTGGTACCGCTCATAGGCACTGGTTTGGAAGTGGTAAACAAACCCTTTCCTGGGCTGAGAAAGCGAGCTAGCTTTGGGGTTGGCTGACCTTCTCACGATGTCTAGCTTTTCTTAAAAATAGATTTTTAAGAATGTCCAAGACCAAATCAATTTCTCTTCCTCCAAGAAAAAACGCTACGAAATGAAAAGAATAAACTGTTGGGAATAAATGAATACAATTTCATGGAATAAATACTAGAATTTAGGTTGTAAATGTAGGTCACTGCTTCTGATAGTGTTTAGGCCAGCAGAGAAGACCTTGACCACTGGAACTACCATCACATACAGTAGCTACAATGTAGTGTATTCATTAATATTCTATCTCGGCAATACCACTTGCATCTCCTGAGGTTTGCCCTGCCTGGATAGACAAAAGATTGCGATGGGATTTCTGTGTTTGGTACCACAAAATGGATACCCCATACATGGCTTTGAAAGTTCTTCACCATTCCCTCATTCATTAAACATTTGACAAAAATAAATTGGAAGGAAGGTGATATGGAAGGTAACACGCACTGATTCTCACTGATTCTGCTTGTTTACTTAGCTGGAAGATCATGCAGCATACACACACACAAACACACTCAAACACACACAGCATGAACTTGCACTTGACAGACTGAAAGCTGTGAAGCAAGGACAACTGGTTTCGGTTGAGTGTTTTGTTTGTGTCGAGTTTTGGAGGTGTGTTAAATAAAGTCAAGTCAAGTCAGGTTTATTTGTATAGCGCTTTTCACAACAGACATTGTCTCAAAGCAGCTTTACACAAATCAACAGTTAAGGTGAATGGTGTGAATTTGTCCCTGATAAGCAGCCATGACGACTGTGGCAAGGAAAAACTCCCTTAGATGTTATGAGGAAGAAACCTTGACAGGAACCAGACTCAAAAGGGGAACCCATCATCATTTTGGGTGACATCAAGAGTTTGATCATAAATCCTTCAACAATACAGAACACTGGAGAGTGAGAACTAACATGATTACTGGAGTATAAGATTATAAGTGATGTTCTTTCTGCAGTCTTATACAGTCTATATGGTTAGTAGCTCCGAGTTTTATGAGCTCAACATTTGTGATCATCACAGATCCAGCATCAGCTTCTCCATGCCAGAGCCTTTAAACACTCCAGGAGGTCCAATGTCAAACTCCACACATGTAGCGGGATCCAAATGGCACTGGTACGTCTCTAGATGGTTCGGGATGTTTGTGAGTTCGGCATCTACTTCTTCAAAGGTCCGTAATCATCAAGATGGTGGGAGGTGACTGGAGCTGGCCAAACTTCAGGGTGTCTCGGGATGGGGAGAGAAAGAGAAGCAGTGGAGAGGAATTAGCGTAGCTGCTGTTCATGATATTAACAGCACAAGTTGATAATGTGATGTAATCAGATGTTCTGGAGCACAAGGTTATGATGTAATGTGTGTTATGTGTAGGCTTTGCTAAAAATATATGTTTTTAATCTACACTTAAACTGGGTGAGTGTGTCTGAGCCCCGAACACTGTCAGGAAGACTATTCCAGAGTTTAGGAGCTAAATGTGAAAATGCTCTACCACCTTTAGTGGACTTTGCTATTCTAGGAACTACTAGAAGCCCAGAGTTTTGAGATCTTAGGGAGCGTGGCGGATTGTAGCGAGTTAAAAGACTGGATAGATACATGGGAGCCAAACCATTTAGTGCTTTATAAGTGAGTAGTAGTAGTTTGTAGTCTATTCGAAACTTAACAGGAAGCCAATGTAGGGACGATAAGATCAGGGTTATGTAATCATATTTTCTTGACCTTGTAAGAACTCTGGCTCCTGCATTCTGGACTAACTGAAGCTTGTTTATTAATGACGCAGGACATCCACCTAGTAACGCATTACAGTAGTCTATTCTGGAGGTCATAAACGCATGGACGAGCTTCTCTGCATCGGATATAGACAACATGTTTCTTAACTTAGAAATATTTCTAAGGTGAAAGAAGGCTGTTTTTGTAACTTGGTTAATATGATATTTGAAAGACAAGTTGCTGTCTAAAATAACACCCAGGTCTTTTACCGTTGAACTAGTGGTTACAGAACATCCGTCTAAATGCAGGTTGAGATGCTGAAGCTTCTGTATACTAGTTTTTGGGCCGATGAGCAAAATCTCAGTCTTATCGGAATTTAAAAGTAGAAAGTTATGGATCATTCAATCTCTTATTTCCTTAACACACTGAGTTATCCGAGTTAATTGAGCTATATCGCCTGGTTTAGATGAGATATATAGCTGAGTATCATCAGCATAACAATGGAAGCTAATTCCATGCCTTCTAATAATATTTCCTAACGGAAGCATGTATATTGTGAAAAGCAGGGGTCCTAGAACTGAACCTTGCGGCATGCCATAATTTACTTGCATTAGCCTGGATATCTCTCCATTTAAATCTACGAAATGGTAACGATCGGACAGGTAGAATTTAAACCAGCTTAATGACTGTCCCTGAATGCCGATGTAATTTTGTAGCCGATCTAGGAGGAGATCATCGTCTATAGTGTCGAATGCAGCACTAAGATCTAATAGAACCAACAGCGAGATGAAGCCTTGGTCTGAAGCTAAAAACAGGTCATTAGTGATTTTAACTAGAGCAGTTTCTGTGCTATGATGGGGCCTAAAACCTGACTGAAACTCTTCAAAGATATTGTTCTCTTGCAGGTAGGAACATAACTGGGCAGCGACAATCTTTTCTAAAATTTTAGACATAAATAGGAGATTTGAGATTGGTCTGTAATTCGATAGGGTGTTTGGGTCCAGATTAGGTTTTTTAATGAGGGGCTTAATAACTGCTAACTTGAGGGATTTAGGGACGTGTCCTAACGATAGTGAAGAGTTAATAATATTCAGAAGAGGTTCACCAGTTGTATATAACACTTCCTTCAGTAAATTAGTAGGAATTGGATCTAACTGACATGTTGTCGATTTAGCTTTGGCAGTAACATTATACAGCTCTTCCTGTCCTATACATGTAAAACAGTGGAGTTGTGGAGTTGAAGGTAACACTGTCTCAGGAGATGGTGTCAGAGGTTGGACCGCCACAATTGTTTTTCTAATGTTATCTATTTTTTCAGTGAAGAAAATCATAAAGTCCTCACTACTAAACTGTGATGGAACACAATTTCCAGAGCCCTGATTTGTAGTTAGTTTAGCTACTGTACTGAAAAGGAACCTGGGATTGGGTTTGTTATTTTCTATGAGTTTGCTCAGGTGTTCAGCTCTAGCAGCTTTTAGCGCCTGTCTGTAGCTGAGCATACTGTCTTTTTACGCGATTCTAAATACCTCCAATTTAGTTTTCCTCCATTTTCTCTCCAGATTACGGGCTGTTCTCTTGAGGGCATGCGTATGACTATTATACCAAGGTGCAGGTGCTTGTTCTCTAACCTTTTTTAACCGGATAGGGGCAACGGTGTCTAATGTGCTAGTGAGGATAAGGTCTATGTTGTTAGTTATTTCATCAAGATTATTATCAGTTATGGGTTTAGTGAGAAACTGAGATAAATCAGGCAGGCTATTTATGAATCTGTCCTTAGTGGTCTGAACAATAGTCCTACCAAGTCGATAACATGGTGCAACACGGCTAATCTGCTCTACCGGTAGTGTGTACAGTATGAGATAATGGTCTGTGATGTCATCACTCTGAGGTTAAAGCGATGAGTTGGTCTGGTGACGTTTTGTTTAACCCCAAAAGAGTTTAATAAATCAACAAATGATAATCCTAGAGCATCGTTTACATCATCTACATGAATATTAAAATCTCCTACAAGCAGCACTTTATCAAAATTGATCAAGAGATCTGATAGAAAACAAGCAATCTCTTGAAGAAAATCAGCGTAGGGCCCTGGGGGTCTGTACACGGTGACCAGAGCGAGTTTTCTATGTATGTCTGAAAGTACAACTTTGAGAACGAGCACTTCAAATGATTTAAACATGGACTGAAGAAACACAAGCTTAAAGCTGAGATGAAATTCCACCTGGCTCAACAGTATAAATAAAAATACATTAAACAAGTATGGGAAATTACACCAGTCCATTTTACTGTGTACCCACTCCCATTTATCAACATTATCCATCACTTGAGTCACGCAAACTTGTCATGATGCTTCCCAGAGTGTCTGCAGTCTGCAGGTGACAGCAGCATTTCCTGGTAATAACTTCTTGTGTTTTTGTGATGGTGGAACAAACTGTCCACCATCACTCCTCTGCCCATCCCCTCATCCCCCCACTTTTCAGTTTCTCAGCACTTCTGTCCTCGTCAGTTTGGCACACAGCTAAATGCTTGCATTGTTTACTGCTTCATTTGTTAGTCACTTTAGATAAAATTGCCTGCCAAAAGAATAAATGTAGATGTAATTGGAGGAGGGTACAGCACATCCCCAACATCCTCATGTGCAGGAGAAAGAACAGAGGCTGTCAAGACAAAGCTAAAGAAAGAGAGAGTGGGAGAGGGAGGGATGGAGGTACTGTTGTACTTTTGCCAGCTTAGTAATTGTATATTTTAATGAGATGCCATATTTCTGCCTTGTGCGGGGGTTTGATAAAGTACAACTCATAATTAATCTTTGTAGCTTCATTAACTCAACTGACAAAAGCAAGCCGTTATACACCACCATATATAAATACATACATATTCTACACCCTGCTCTATCTCTCTACTTTCTCTCTCTCTCCCCCCCCCTCTGCCTCTCTACTGTATTTCTTTTTACTGTATCTCTAATGTCTCTCTCTATGTCTTTGTTTCTACTGTGTCTCTATCATGTCTCTCTCTCTTTCTCTTCTATATCTCTTTCTATGGTCTCTCTCACTACTGTCTTTCCATCTCCACTGTCTTTCTATCTCTGTTATCCCTCTCTCTGCTGTCTCTCTTTATTTACTATCTTTAAATTTTCTACCCGCTACCTCTCTCTTTACTGTATTCCTTCTGTCTCTCTATTGGCTTTCGGTATTCACTTTCTCTCTCTGTGTTGTCCCACTCTCTCCTGGCTTTCTCGCTAATGTCTCTTTCTGTTCTCTCTTTCGGTTTTTACTGTATCTCTATCTCTTCCCTCTGCTATATCCCTTTCTACTGTCACTCCATCTTGTTGCTGTCTTTTTTTCTCTGCTCTCTTTCTCTCTACTGTATTTCTTTCTGTTGTCTTTCTCTCTCGCTCTCTTGTTTTTTCTCTAATGTCTCTCTCTCTCTCTCTCTCTTTCTCTCTCTCTCTCTCTCTATCTCTCTGTCGTCTCTCTCTTTTTGCTGTTTCTCTCTCTTTACTTTTTTCTGCATTTTTCCTCATTTTTCCTTTAACCATCTAGGAAAAATCTAATGTGTGTGTGTGTGTGTGTGTGTGTGTGTGTGTACTACCGTTCCTGTGCCTGTGCCTATGGGCGGGTGTGTGTGTCGGTTGGAAATGAGGTGAGGCATGAGAACATTGTCTTTGCCTCCCTGATGAACAGTGCAATTGTGTTTTTTCTGAACAGTTTTGATCAAGTAACCAAACTGATCCAAAAAGGAATTGTTATTAATATTGAGTGTATACTGGTTTTTCCCCTCAGTTCTCCAGCAAAAAAGGTCATGTTGTTCAATGTCCCTGCCTTTATTAATGATGAGGCAATTCTGAAAGCTGTCTCGGTACGGGCAAACCGTCTTCCCCATGAAGAAAATCACCCTTGGCTGTAAGTCCCCACTGGTCAAGCACTTGGTGTCTTTCAGGAGAATGCTTTTTATGGTCCTTAATGAAGGTCTGGATGAACTAATCGTGGTGTTTTAGTTCAGAATTGATGGTTTCGATTACATCTTTGTCTCCTTGGATGCCGAAATCAAATGTTTTAAATGTGGTCAGATAGGACATCTTGTTCGGACATGTCCTGAAAGACAGAGAGACCCCAGTATTTCGAAGCGACCGGGGCAGGAAGCAGCTGAACCAGCTGGAGTCGTTCCCCCTGTGGCTTCAGCTCGGGCTGCTGCTCAAAGCTCGGCAACTGCGGTTGCACCAGGGCCCCAGGGAGCATAAGCCCCAAGCTCAGCCTGCAGCCCAAAGCTCCACTAGTGACCGACCCACTCCAGAGAAGCCCTGCTCAGCCAAACCAGACCGAGAGAAGCCCTGCTTGGCCGAACCGGAACAGGAGAAACCCTGCTCGGCCGAACTGGACCGGGTGAAGCCCTGCTTAGCCCAACCAGAGCGGGAGCAGCTTTGCTTGGCTGAACTGGACCCAGATAAAGTGTGTGCACTTAAAAAAGTCACAGTGGACTTTGGAGCAGTGCTGGAGCTGCTTGCACTTGCAGAGGCAGGCACAGGTGTACAGAGCTCTCGCCAGGAGACACCATTTACTACACCAGTGCAAGGGGATGGGGGGAGACGTGGGAATGGAAGACGAGCCTCTGTTTGAAGTACCAACCAAAAGAAAGAAACGAGGTAAGGGACAAGGAAAAATTTAGGTGAAGAAAGATACGAAGGTGGAGGAACCTAAATCAGATTGTTTCAGTTTTTAATCCAGGCTCACAGGAAGAACCATTATTTGCTTGTTTTACTTTTATTTAATTTCAATGAACAGAATCCACACTGCGAGTTTTAATATAAATGGAGCAAGGGAACATTGCAAAAGAGTAAAACTTTATGAGCTTATAAGACAGAAATGTGTTGATGTTATCATGCTAAAGGACACCCACAGTGACAGCAGTAATGCTGCTGATTGGGTGAAGGAGTGGGACGGGTTGGCAATTTGAAGTCACAATACATCACTTAGCGGTGGTGTTGCCTTGTATTTTAATCGTAATTTTATTTCTGTTTCTTGCACGGTAGAAGACATTTTAAATGGGAGGCTTTTAAAAGTGAGCGCTTTTTATGAGAATGAGGTTTTAGTTTTTATCTGTGTGTACGCTCCCACCAGTGCAGTGGAGAGAATGAGTGTTTTAGACAAACTCTATCATGTTATTTTAAACTACAGCACTGCAGATTTTTTTAATTTTGGGAGGTGATTTTAATTGTACAGCAGAAAATATAGACAGAAACCATGCAGAACCTCATTTAGCTTCCTGTAAGCACCTGTGGTATTTGGTGGAGGCCCACAATCTCTGTGACATTTGGATTAATCTAAATAAGAAACAGAGACAGTACACGTGGGCCCGCTCCATAGACACTCTCCCTGGCGAGATTAGATTGTTTTTATGGTTTTAAGCATCAACTGACTTTTTTTTACTTTAATAAGTCTTTAATTTTCCAGTAGGCATCTCAGGCCACTGCATGGTTCAGTGTACCATAAGTAAAAAGAACATAAAAAAGCTAAGAGCACCTACTGGCATTTTAACACCGCACTTTTCGAAGATGCCAATTTTAGAGAGTCTTTTATTTTTTTACGGAATTGTTTTAGACGTGAGAAGGCAGCTTTCAACTCCCTACCGCAGTGGTGGGATTTATATAAAGCGCAAATCAAAAGTTTTTTGTTAACAGTGCACTCTCATTTTCACAAGAGACATTGCCAGATGTCTGAAAGCTCTGGAGATAGAGACAGTGGAACTCCAGCATTTGGAGGCCACAGGAAATCGAGGTCATATTTTGAAGCCCTTAAAAACAAAAAAGCCAAAATGAATGACCTGCTGGACACTGCAGTACAGGGGGGGCGCCGGTCCGCTCGCGCTTTAAAAGCATCACTGAGATGGATGCTCCTTCTAAGTTCTTCTTCATTTTAGAACAAAGGAATAGACAGAAAAGATTTATGCATGCTGTGAAAACAGAATCAGGGGATCTCGCTTCAAAGCCCAGTGAAATTCGCCAGCAGACAGTCAGCTTCTATTTGAAGCTGTATAGCAGGGAGAGGTCAGGGGCACAGGAAGTGGAGGAGAGCTTCTTCAGTAACCTGCCAAAGCTTTCAAAATCAGTGGCCAAGGAGTTGGATAGAAACAGTAAAAGAGGCAAAATCTCTGGCTTGAGTCTACACTATAGGCAGGTGTCCAGGTGACGGTTATTATGCACCACCTATCATTTCAAACAGTAGCATTATAGAAACAAAATGATTGATGGAAAATGTAGCCAATGAGTGCAGGATTGTAATAACATACGGGAGGATTTTAAGTGTTAGTTTTATTACTCTTTAGAAACTCTAACAGGGGAGCACTTGCACAGTGACACCAGGAAGAAGTTGCAGCTCTCAGTTCTGCTCAAACAGCTGTTTCAGGTTGTGCTAACTGGGCCTTTTTTCCAAAAAAAAAAAAATTGTTCAGTCAAAAAAGTTGTTTAATCTGAGATTTGCACAAAGCAGCGATGTGGAAAATATTCTAAAAACAGTCAAAACAGAGACTTGGAGATCTGCATGGAGATGCTATTTTACATCTGTAAGTTGCAATATATCTCCCTTTACAGTTTTATACGATTTTATAGGTTTTATTGCCATTTCCAAAGATATCTTAATTGGGTATGTAGCCACTTTTATCAGGAACTGTTAACATTTAAAGTTAGGACATTTTCACCTGTGAGTCCCAAAATCTGTGGCGAAGACTAACTGTGGAAAAAGTGAAGCAGTTTTAGCTGGGAAGTGGGGAGGTGGGGAGCCTACACTTCCAGGAGGTTTGGTGTGGAAAAGAGGTGGTTTTAAATACTTGGGTGTCTACCTGGGAAGTAACAAGTTTTTAAGTAATAACTGGGAAGGCACTGTAGAGCACATCAAGGGCAGACTGAGCAGGTGGAAGTGGCTGGTTCCAAAGATGTCTTATTTGTATCTGAAACCCAGATATTGTACAAGACTGTCCGTTCTGTTTTTCACGCTTTTATTCACGGCAACAGGTTACAGTCACTGTTTGCACTATGAAATGCATTTTAAGTTCCTCTAATGTGACTTTTACTCTTCAGTATTTTATTCTTGGTTTTAGGTATGTTCGGTAAAAAGGTATATGTGCCAACTTATACATTTTATTTTTAGACAAGCGAAAATGCCTATATACCTGAGCAGGAAAAACAACATGGCTTAAAACACTGACTGTGATGCAAACAGAATCTTCTCCAGGCTTACAAAATCCAGGATTGTTGGTGATTTAAACTTTTACAAGAGTATGGGGGAATCTTAAGATGTTCGAGGCTGTGTGGTGTTGTGGAGAAGCTCTGTGTTTAGTGAAAGAGAAAGAATTGTACTCTGCACCAGGGCTTGGATAAATAATCACACCAACCCCCATCTTTTAACTGTCATTGTCTTGTTTTATTTCTGTCTATTCAATGTTATCTATCTATCTATCTATCTATCTATCTATCTATCTATCTATCTATCTATCTATCTATCTATCTATCTATCTATCTATCTATCTGACTTACACATAATGTCAAATAAAGGATTGTAAAAGTAAAAAAGAAATTATCTCTCTTCTGATTCTCCCCCTAAATCTCTTTCTCTATTCCTTCTTTCTTAAGATACAAGATTTAAAGACTACTTCATTGGCATGATGAATATAAGCATCTGTATTGGCAAAGCTCAGTTACAGAGTTATAGATTTAACAAACAAAGAACTGCAGAAATAAAGTTACAAATAAGAGCTTAATAAATAAGAAACATTTACTTTTAAAAAAATTAGTTTTAAAATGGAAATAAAATGAATGTGTTGAATTGTGTGTGCATTTTAAATGTGATTGAGTGTACACTGCTGATGCAGTTTATGCTCTCAGGGCAGAGTATGTAAGTCTGTACTTGTGGTTAAAGTGTATCTCAGGTTTGGATGAGTCAACATGATCAGGTGCTCTGCCATGCTGTAGTGTTGTTTAGGGCCAGATAACACTCCATTTTACTCTGGGGTTCAGTCTGGGTTTTCCAGACGCTCAGACACTTCACTCTCCGGGCTTAATTTAAGTTATTAAGGTGCTGGGTTACCAATCGGAAGGTCAGGATTTCAAGCCCCGTTATGACCAAGCTGCCATTCTGGGGCTCTTGAGCAAGCCCCTAAAATCCTCTATGCTCCAGGGGCACTGTATCATGGCTGACCCAAGTGTCCTAACAAGCTGGATATGTAAAAAAAGAATTTCACTGTTCTGTAAGGTACATGTGACCCCTTTTTTCTTTTCTTATTGCCCATGACTCTCTTTTCCTTCTGTGCTCTCATATATAAGCAAAACAAAACTGCTTGACAGCAGACTGCAAACACTTCTGCAATAACACACCATCCCAGCACGACACCTGATTTTAAGCAATCTGAATATGCCAGTTGTATTTTTCCCTAAAGAAAATTGAAAGAACATTTCCTTCATTCCTTTAAACAATCCACCAAAAATCCCATCAGAGTTTTACACTTCCCTTCCTCCGTTTTAATCCTAATATATGCTGTGCAGAAAACAAGACTCTCCTTTGAGAACGTCTTCGCTGGTTTGTTTCATTTGTTTCAAAATGGAGAATGGCTCCAGCATTCATGTCTCTGTAAACATCCAACATCCTTTTATGTATTGTCACTTTATCCAGCTCTGGCTGTAGCTCTGCCAGGCTTTGAGCCATGCTAGCTTTTGTACTTTAAACTTAATAGCAGCCTTTGAACTTTATTCAGTTCAATTTTATTTGATTTTTTAGAGCGCTTTCAACAATACACATTGTCCAAAATTTAGAGAAATAAATAAATTACTAATATAAATGTAACATTTATAAATTATTTCCTATAAATGTATTCCTAATAGAGATGGTGAAAAATGTAAAACTGAAATGGTATGAGGAAAAAATCTTGGGAGTGATATGAGGAAAAAATCTTGGGAGGAACCAAACTTAAAAGGGAACCCATCCTGATCTGGGTGACACCGAATGTCCATTATAGTTTGTTTATTGTTAAAATGTTCACCTGTTCAATTATGGACTTGATTGTAAGACTTCCCATTTCAATTGTACACCTAAGCAATTGTAGCAGTCTGTAGAAGACATTAATTACTGTCCACTATCCTCAACAGCACAATTTGGTCTTCAATTCAGTTTGGAAGAGAAATCCATCCAGAGGTAGAGCACCAAGATGTATCAGAGATGTGCAAAAAGAAAAAAGTGACAGGATCACTGATACTCCAGGAGAAGGTTTTACATGACCAAAAGAAGTAAGGGGCAACAGGGAGACAGAGAAACATGGATTATAAGGTATCCTAATAGTTACCTTATAGTTAAAGACACTGTACAGTGTGATCAGGGTGGACTATCTATGGCGGCATAACTAAAATTAAGAGCCATGAAACATGGACAGATATGAGGGATCTCTGTGAAAAGAGATGGCCCACCACACTACCGTCAACAAACCAGCACTCTTTCACCTGCTCCTTCACCTAAGAAAAAATATTAACAAAAGGCTTGATTGAATAAATGTTTTTAACCTACACATGACCACTGAAACCTCTGAACACTTATTGGCTCTGTGGAGTTTTGTAAGAGAAAGCTCTGCCCCCTGCTGAAACCTTGACTATTCAAGGTACGAACAAATAGCCTGCACCTTTTGATAGAAGTAGGCACAGATCATAAAGTATCAAAGTTTGCTTAGGTACTGTAGTGGAGACCATTCAGTTTTATATACGTCAGTAGTTAACCGATGTGAGATTTGATTAAATGCTAATGTAGAGTAGATAAAATGGGGTGATGTGGTCATATTATCTGATTCTGTCCATGTTTCCTGGGCCTGGATCTTTTCAGAACATCAAACTTTACCTCAGCAAGTGCAGCAAACACACTATTTACGTCAACAAACTGATAATGATCAGTCAGATAAGACCTGAGCCAGGACTCCAACAACATTTTCTAGTTTAGCAAGGAGGTTATTATGATCAATAGTGTCAAAAGCTGCACTAATGTTCAGCAACTTAAGCAAGGAGACACAACCCTGATCAAAGGCCATAACTGCTGTGTTACAAATTTTTCTAGGATCTTGAAGATAAAGGGGAGGTTTAAAATTGGCCTATAGTTGGAGAGGCAACAGGTGTCAAGGTCAGGTTTTTTTAATTAGGGGTTTAAGTCAGGTTAAAACAGGATTGATAGCATCTGTAAAGATCTGTTTGAAAGAACATGAAGGTAAAACTAATTCAATATTGCTATACAAAAGAGCTCATTACATCTTGATTTTTAAAAGATCATGTTTCATCTGGATCTTTAGAATATATTTTTTATATTCTTCCTCAGAAGACCCTCTTCCATATTAATCTTTAGAGGATCCTATTATTAATACAGGATCATCATGTTCTTTATAGTAGCATGGAAACTGCTGGGGTGCCATTTCTTTTGGACTTTGTGTATTTTATTCATGTTTTCTTTTTATTATTGTTTATTTGTTTATTGGTTATTCTTATCATGGTTATGATTTTGGACTTTGGCTCGGAAGGTCATAAGTTCAAACCCAAGCACCACAAAGCTGCTGGGCCCTTGAGCAAGGCCCTTATCCCTGAAGTTGCTCTAGCATAAATCTTTTTTAATTAAGGTTTCTGTGAATATGTCTAGAGCTTCATTTTTCAGTACTTAGATCACTGTTAACATTTTTGAAGGTACAACTGCAAAAACAAATAAAGCTTTCTGTAGCACCAGAGGAAGGTGTTTTAAAAACTGTACCTCTAGGTAAGTGTCTCAATGCTGGACTTCCTAAGCTTAAGAAGTTTACTCAACTGACTGTATAAATCAGTGTTCCTTAACCAAGGGTTAGGACTCAGGACTCTTAGTGTTTCAAATCTCCAAGCTGCCCCCAGCACATTTCACTTCATGGTAGAGGTTTTGAAGCTCACCCTCCACACAAACTTAATTTTCATCTAGACATTTCACTACAATTTTTGCTATTTGTGGATAAAACCACTGTAAGAAATTTATAATCAGTTGAAGCATTGGAGCGGCATTGGAACATCAAGTCATATCAAGTCTATAAACAACAGGTTTGTGATTGTTATGCGGAAAGATGTACATCTATGGTGTACATACAAGGAGATGCGGCAGCAGGTGAAGAGGGATGTGGTGAAAGCCAAGGAAAAGGCATATGAGGAGCTGTATGAGAAGTTGGACGTTGAGGAAGGAGAAAAGGATTTGTACCAATTGGCCAGGCAGAGGGACCGAGCTGGGAAGGATGTGCTGTAAGTTAGAGCAATAAAGGATGGAAATGGAAATGTGTTGACTAGTGAGGAGAGTGTGTTGAGAAGATGGAGGGGTGTATTTTTAGCAGCTGATGAACGAGGAGAGAGAGAAGGTTGGATGGTGTGTAGTTAGTGAAGTGGAGAGGATTAGTAAGAAGGAAGTGAGAGCAGCATTTAAGAGGATGAAGAGTGGAAAGTCGGTTGGACCAGATGACATACCGGTAGAAGCATGGAGATGTTTAGGGAGATGCAGTGGAGTTTTTAACAAGATTGTTTAACAGGATTTTGGAAGGTGAGAGGATGCCTGAAGAATGGAAAAGGAGTGAGCTGGTACCGATCTTTAGGAATAAGGGAAATGTGCAGACCTGCAGTAACTACAGGGGAATTAGGTTGATCAGTCACACCATGAAGTTATGGGAAAAAGTAGTGGAAGCCAGGCTAAGAGAAGAGGTGACCATCTGTGAGCAACAGTATGGTTTAATGCCGAGGAAGAGCACCATAGACACATTATTTGCTTTGAGAATGTTGATGGGGAAGTATAGAGAGGGTCAGAAGGAGTTGCATTGTGTGTGTTCGTGGATTTAGAGAAAGCGTATGACAGTATGGAGAGAGGAGTTGTGGTACTGTATAAGTAAGTCAGGTGTGTCAGAGAAGTATGTGAGGGTGGTGCAGGACAGTGTACCTGAGGACAGTGTACCTGAGGACAGTGTAACAGCAGTGAAGTGTGCAGTAGGAACGACAGAATGGTTCAAAGTGGAGTTAAGACTGCATCAAGGATCGGCTCTGAGCCCTTTCCTGTTTGCAGTGGTGATGGACAGGTTGACAGACGAGGTCAGACAGGAGTCTCCCTGGACTATGATGCTTGCGGATGATATTGTTATTTGTGGTCAGAGTAGGGAGCAGGTTGAGAAGAGCCTGGAGAGGTGGAGGTACACGCTGGAGAGAAGTGGAATAAAGGTCAGTAGTAGTAAGACAGAGTACATGTGTGTGAATGAGAGGGAGGGCAGTGGAGGGGTGCGGTTGCAGTGAGAAGAGGTGGAGAAGGTGGAGGAGTTCAGGTACCTGGGGTCAACAGTGCAAATTAATGGAGAGTGTGTTAGAGAAGTGAAGAAAAGAGAAGAGTGCAGGCAGGGTGGAGTGGGTGTAGAAGAGTGATAGCAGGAGTGATTTGTGATAGAAGAGTATCTGTGAGAGTGAAAGGGAAAGTTTATAGGACTGTGGTGAGACCCAAGATGTTGTATGGTTTAGAGGCAGTGGCATTGAGTAAAAGACAGGAGGTGGAGCTGGAGGTAGCAGAGCTAAAGATGTTGAGTTTTTTGTTGTGAGTGATGTGGATAGACAGGATTAAAAATGAGTTTATTAGAGGGACAGCGCATGTAGGACGTTTTGGAGACAAGGTGAGGGAGGTGAGATTGAGATGGTTTGGTCATGTCCAGAGGAGGGACATGGGGAATATCTGTAGAAGAATGCTGAGGATGGAGCCACCACAAACGAGGAAAAGAGGAAGACCACGGAGGCCATGGATGTGGTGAAGGAAGACATGCAGGTAGTTGGGTTGAAAGAGGCAGATGTAGAGGACAGAGGGGTATGGAGACGGATGATACGCTGTGGCGACCCCTAATGGGAGAAGCCGAAAGAAGAAGAAGAAGAATTTAGATGCAACGTAAGCATGAACTAGTTTTTCTGCATCCTGTAACGACATCATATTTCTAACTTTAGCAATATTTCTAAGATGAAAGAAGGTGATCTTGGTAATTTTATTCATGTGAGCCTCAAAGGAAAGACATCAATAATCAATAATCAATCAATAATCACACCAAGGTCTTTGACTGCTGTTCACACTGAGATAGAAGCACCATACAGAGATGCTACTTAGCTTCATGAGGTCCTGGTAAAAGTACTTCCGACTTATCCCGGTTGAGAAGAAGGAAGTTATCAAGAGGAAATCTTCCTCTCTGAAGCTGCTGGAAACAGCCTAAAAAGCCTCTCATGCAACATTGAAAGTTTTCAAAAGTTCTGTTTTGTGCAACACCCTTCTCTAGACTATGGGTCTTCAACTGGGGAAAATTTGTTTTAAAAAAAATACCGGTAAAAACATCAAAGATAAAATATTAACTTTAATATAATAATGAAACATTTTATAATGTTCTATTCAAATTAAAGCTGAAGTTCAGGTAAATGTATAAAAGTCCACCTGATGGTAAAAGAAAAATCTATGAAACTGTAAATCTATTCAAATAAAAAACTGTGAACACCTTAATAAATTGTGATTTTAAGTGCAAAATATATTTGATATTTGTTTTGATGCATAAACTTTCTTTTGGCTTCTCCCGTTAGGGGTCGCCACAGCGGATCCTCTGCACGTTTGATTTGGCACGTTTTTACGCTGGATGCCCTTCCTAACGCAACCCTCCCCAATTTATCCGGGCTTGGGACCGGCACTGAGAGTGGCTGGGGATGGTTCCCTGACCGGGGATCAAACCCGGGTCGCAGTGGTGAGAGTGCTGTGTCTTAACCACTAGACCACCAGGGGACCGTTTTGATGCATAAATCTTTTTTAAAAGGTCTAAAAATATAAAAAAATTTTTACAGACAATGCTGCATGTACAGAGCTTTAATTGTCTTAACATAATATATCTAGGCTAATATGATTGGTTTCTATTAATATCATTGGATATGTTCAAAACATTTTTTATGAGGGGCCCCTGCCTCATGTCTCTTTTGCCTAATTGGTCCTTGACCTGAATAACTTTGAAGACCCTTGATGTAGACTTAAATTGTATTGAATGTAAGCTTTCTTAGTTTGATTCTTGGCTCATGAAGACAATCAGGGCAACAGCACAACACTTTTAAGAAAGACAGATCACGTCACTGTGTGTGAAACCATTAAACCTGTTACAGATTATTGGGAAGTTAAGTCATGTCACCTGGACTTCTATCTGGTTGGATTGAAATGCTTCACTTCTCATTTCAGCAGCTCCTTTAGTCTAAAGAAAATTGGCAGGATTCAATCTGATCGTTACCCCCTGATATTCTTATTTTCTGTCTCTGGGGTAGTTACATCCTAACGACTTCTCTCGCCTCTGACAGCTGTTACTAATAAGTGTTTGTTGTAGTTTTTATAATTTTGAAGGACCTCTGAATATTTGCACTCCAACTTCAAAATATCTACAGAAGATCCTGTTCTATCTTCATCTACAAAAGATCTCATTCACTCGTGACCAGTCTCCCAGCTCCTGTGGCTGGAAAAAAAAAAAAACCAGAGCATGATGCTGCCACCACAATGCTTCACTGTATGGATGATGTTGGCCAGGTTTCCTCCAGACATAACGCTTAGCATTTACATTTACATTTGTGGCATTTAGCAGATGCCCTTATCTTACGACGCAAAAAAGTGCTTTGAGTCTCTAGTAATGAATAAATCTACACTGGTACGCAAGATTACAAACTTAATATAAATATATCCCTAGAATTCTACAAACTTGGAAATTGCTAATTTAAGTGTTTTAGGAAGAGGTAGGTCTTCAGTCGTCGCTTTAAGATAGTCAGGGACTCTGCTGTATGGACATCTAGGGGAAGTTCATTCCACCACCTCGGTGCCAGAACAGAGAAGAGCCTTGAAGTGTACTTACCTCTCATTCTGAGAGAAGGTGGTACCAGTCGAGCAGTGCTGAAGGATCTCAGACAGCGTGGTGCAGTGCGAGATGTGATGAGGTCACTGAGGTAAGATGGCGCTGGTCCATTTTTGGCCTTGTAGGCAAGCATCAGTGTTTTAAATCTGATACGTGCAGCTACTAGAAGCCAGTGAAGGGAGCGCAGCAGTGGGGTGGGGTGGGAGAACTTGGACTGATTGCAGCTGCGTTTTGGATCATTTGCAGTGGACGGATAGCGTTCAGGGGAAGACCTGCCAGCAGAGAGCTGCAGTAGTCGAGTCTTGAAATGACAAGAGACTGAACAAGCACCTGGGCAGCCTGTGTGGACAGAAATGGCCGAATCCTTTAGATGTTGTAGAGAAGAAATCGACAGGAATGAGCCACATTAGCGATATGTGGCAAAAAGGACAGTTAATTGTCCATAGTTACCCCAAGGTTACGAGCAGTGGCTGAAGGGTAGAGCAGAGAGTCATGAAGTGTTATTTGGAGATCTTGACCTGGAGATGAATCACCTGGGATTAGAATCCATGCCAAAGAGTTTAATCTTTGTTTCTCATTGTTAAATATTTTACTGAGGCGTAGCTTATGTCTGGCTACTCTACCATACAGACCTGATTGGTGGAGTGCTGCAGAGATGGTTGTTCTTCTGGAAGTTTCTCCTCGCTTTACAGAGAAACGCTGGAGCTCCTTCAGGGTGACATTGGGTCCTTGGTCACCTCTCTGAATAAGGCTTTTCTCCCCAATCACTCAGTTTGCAGGGCAGCTCCGCTCTAGAAAGAGTTCAGGTGGTTCCAAACTTCTTTTAGTTAACGGATGATAGAGGCCATAGTGCTTCAATGCTGCACCAATTTTTTTTAGTACTCTTCCACAGGTCTGTGCTTCGAAACAACGTTTCGAACAACAATGGAGGTCTACAGACTATTCCATGGACTTCATGGCATGGTTTGTGCTCTGGCATGCATGGCTAACTGTGGGACCTTTTATAGACCAAATCATGTCCAATTAACTGAATTAACCACAGGTGGACTCCAATTAAGTTGTAGAAACATCTCAAGGATGACCAGTGGAAACATATAGTGGCTGAGAAGTGCAAAACACATGAACAAATCAGAAAACAAATGAACAAATAAAAAATCTAATTAACAAATTATAAAACATTTAATGATTCTGAAAACAAAATGAACAAATGCAAAAACAAAATAACAAATCCGCAAACACAACGGCGATTCAGACAAACCGGAAAAGGTAGGTATAGTTTGTGAATGGAACACTTACTGATCATTAAACGAGACACCTGTCATTCAAGATATACAGGAAGTATGAAATCTAATCTAGCCACCGTAGAAACAGGATGCACATGAACTCAATTTTGAGTGTCATGGCAAAGGCTGTAAAAAACTTATGCACGTGATCTTTTTTGTTTTTTATTTGTAATAATTTTTGCAAAGATTTCAAACAAACCTCTTTCACGTTGTCATTATGTGGTATTGTATGTCAAATTTTAAGAAAAATATTGAATTTAATCCATTTTGAAGTAAAGCTGTAACAAATAATGTGGAAAAAATGAGGTGCTGTGAATACTTTCCACTGTATTTTATATTGATAAAAGTTTTTGGACAACTGACCATAAGATTGTTATGTCAATCTTCTTGAACATCTAATCCCACATTTAGTCCCCATTAAATTTTTTGAATAACCTCCAGTCTTCTGGGAAGCTGTTCCCCTAGATTTTGTGGGGATTTGTGGCGATTCATTCAGCTACAATTGTGTTAGTAAAGTCATGTACTGATTTAGGTGAGAAGGTGAGGAGGCCTGGGGTGCAGTCAGCATGGGGAACTGTTGCTCATCCCAATACGTAGTGTTTAATAAGTTTACAGCTCTATAGCAGGAGATCTTCCACTTCATACAATGGAAAGCAGATCTTCGTGGAGCTGTCTTTGGGCACTTTTTGTCATGCTGGAACAGGTTTGTGTCTCCTTGTTCAAATGAAGGGAGAATTTCAGCTTTGTGGTAACAATGTGTAGAAGAACTGCATATGGCTGCAAAAAGGTGAGTGTCACAATACTTTTGGGTACCTCATGTACAGATTAATTAAAAAGCAAAGCCATGCAGTAAACTGTAATTTATTCTGTACCCAGTTCTCACCCGTGGGAGCTATTTAATAAATAAAGTAGCTTTAAATAAATAAACAGGTGTTAGTACGGGCCAAAGAGTCATCGATGACGATGCCAGACGGACCTGACGAAGCTATCTCTCTCTGCTCACGCAACGAGCCTCCAGATAAACACCACGATTGGTGATAATTTGAGGCTGATTTGAATTATTATTTCAATTTTATTCCAGGGAAAAATCTTCGAAAGCGAGGCCACGTGTGCTTGACATGGCTCATTTGCTGCGAAAATCCAGAACAAGCCTCATTATCTCCTCACATTAACCTGAATTACCCCGATAACAAGGGTCTCTACAGGTTCCTCTGCTGGAAGGAAGCCAGATGCGCAGTGCTAAGAAGACACATTATAATTACACCATTGCATAATCATCAACTGCCACACTTTCTCAGGGTGAAGAAATTGGCACTGTGAGAGCTGTCTGGAGGTACTGTGTCATTCGGCAAGAAAAAGCCTGTTCCTTCTGCTCAAAAATCTAAATGACATCAGAAATTCTTCTTCTTCTTCTTATTATTATTATTATAATACCTTTAAAGCCCAGAAAATGAAACCTCACTGACTAAACTCACACATAAATGTTTCTGATGCCACATGAAGTTCCTAATGTTTCTGATGAAGAGAACCTCAGGATGAATTTTTCTTCAATTTGAGACCATCTGATGATGTTTTCCACACAGACAGCTTAACATCCATGAGGTGTTAAAGGGTTAAATTCAAGAAGCACGAAAAAGGTTTTTGGTTCCCTTTGAGTCTGGTTTCACGTGTTTTCTTTCTAAAGAAGTCTCAGGGAGTTTTTCCACGCCATAGTCACCACTGACTCGCTCATTAGGAATAAACTGATAGGGAATCATTTATGACACTGGAAAATATATTTTTTGAATTAACTCATTTTTGTAAAATTTATGTCCAGCTTATGTCCAAAACCTTGACAATTCCACATTTTGAGGGAGCCAATGAATGAATGAAGGAAAGAATGTGTGAGAAGATTATCTCTTCCTACCATCATGGACATTTACACCACACACTGCACCTGTAAAGTCACCAGCATTGTAGCTGATCACACTTACACCTCACACACACTTCTTTACTCTCCTGCCATCTGGAAAGGGGTACAGAAGCATTGGAGCCTCATATCCAGACTGTGTAACAGATTGTTTCCACAAGCCATCAGACTCCTCAAAATGAATTAACTGGACTGATACACACACAACCTGCTGTTTTACACATTACTCCAGAAGCAAAAGTTTACATTCAAATAAATGTTTACATGTACAATATTTATTGTGTTTCTACTGTGCTACTGTTTTTCTTTGTCTCATGTTGTCCTTTGTTTTTTTAGTACTAAATCTTGCACATGTGCACATTGTGTTGTCAGTTCAGAGTTCTGTGTAGTTCTGTGTTCCTTTTGTTAATTTATGTTGTTTAATGTAACACCTTTGGATCCCACGTCATGTAGGGTTTGGACATTGGAAGATCTGGCATTGAGAAGCTGGTGTTGGATCTATGATGATCTCAAATGTTGAGCTATTTTAGGAGATGCTCAATAGCCCCTGGGTCCACAATGTCAACTGACTGTAGAAGAATGTAAAAAGGAGTTTTATATGTTTTATAATCACACTCTTGATATCACCCAAATGCCGATGGGTTCCACTTTTGAGTCTGGTTCCTTTAAAGGTTTCTTCCTCATAACATCTAAGGGAGTTTTACCTTCACCACAGTCGCCCCAGGTTTCAGCATCAGGGATAAACACACATATTCCCTTTAATTCTTAAGTTCTGTAAAACTGCTTTGAGACAATGTCCATTGTGATAACCACTATAGAAATAACTTGAACTTCCTGGGAATATGATGTTTCGTTTTACTGTGTACTGCACTGTATATGGTTGAAATGACAATAAAACCTACATGACTTGACTTGATAGCAAAGTATGTGTCATATTTTGGCACAATCCCCCAAAACCCACCATATATTCTGCCCTCCAATTGAGTAACTGTGGCAGTAAAGTTTAAGCACTGTGGTCTTAGACTTTCTCTTCAGGCTCTTAAATTTTCCATTCTCTTTACACTCCACTCTTCAAGAATTAAATCTAAGAGGAGAAACCATGTGTCTGAATTTATGAAATTCTTTTGGTACAAACACGCCTCCAGCATATTTTTTTCCTCTCGTGTGGGAAATTGGGAAGAATTTTTATTTATTTTTTTGCCCGGGGCTGATAATTCACAAACAAGAAGGCAAACAAGGCATCTCTGCAGAAGCACTGATGTGTCCCTCAGAGTTTGTGAGTGTGTGTGTGTGTGTGTGTGTGTGTGTGTGTGTGTGTGTGTGTGTGTGTGTGTGTGTTTATGAGAAAAACAGAGATGGCAAATATTCAAGAAATGTTAAGCATTGCATCCTGACACTGTGTCACATCTCGTTTAAAACCTCTACCTTTGTTCTTTATTATTCATGTCTCAGAAACATCACTCTCTCTCTCTCTCTCTCTCTCTCTCTCTCTCTCTCTCTCTCTCTCTCTCTCTCTCTCTCTCTCTGCCATTGTAGCTTTATTTATTTATTTGATCTTTAGTTTGTAAAGGACATAAGGACTGCATGTGTTCAGGAGCAAAGCACAATTCTACACCAATTTGCCACTGATTACTATTTCTGTTTATACGACATTATTTGAAAAAAAAAAATCTGTTTATAGTTATACTAAATGTTGTGTACACGTTATAAGCTTCATTCTTCAGGGTAATGGCTCCTCTAGATTTTGTTGAGATCTGACAAAGCAAAATCAGGTACTGATGGAGGTCAGGTGAGGAGCCCTGGGGGTACAGTCAGCATTCAGATTAATCCCAAAGGAGTTCAATAAGGTTGGAGCTGTATAGCAGGAGATAACCCATGCTTAACCCCCCATCTTGAATTAAGATGCATAAGACCAGAGCATAACCATTAGGACAGAAGTAATGGCACCCTGTAATATGCGCACTGACTATAGTATGTGTTACTGCATCTAAGCCGTTTTACTGAAACTTTTAGTGCACAGGACACAAGATGAAGTTCAGTGCTTAAGACATTGGACTCTGGATTGACATATCTCAAGTTCAAATCCCAAATCACCAAGCTGACACTTATGCTATTAATGTAAGCATAGGATGTGGTTTTTCAGTGCCTTGAGAGCTCTTCGAGAATTTTATTTATTTATTAGTTTTTTGGTTTATGGACAGAGTCAGTTGCATCCGATTCACATTTATCAGAAAATCGGAATATTTGTGCATGTGGTGAGCGGTGGTATTATTATTTAAGTTCATTTGAATCACAAAAAAAAAACATTTAGACACATTAGAGTTTGTTCATTTTATTTAGCAGAGTCGTGTGAAAATGTTTTCATGACCAAACTGAGCAGCATGCCAGCTCAATGAGAGCGTGCCGGTGTGCAGCGCTAGCGGATTTGCACGTCGCTGTCTATTTCCATGTGCTTTTGTCCTTATTCAAGATTGTATACACCAGAAGGTTTTGTTGCTATTGTCATGTGTTTGTGTTCATTCATGAAATGTTTCTACCCCTGTTTATGTCCAAATACCCCTCCATTTGTCTTATGCATCTTTGCAAAGTAACTTGTTGCCAAGAAGTTTATGTTCAGTTTCATGGTTTTCCCAGTATACATTTATAGCATTTGGCAGTCACCCTTATCCATAGTGAGGATTGAGGGCCTTGCCCAAGGGCCCAGCAAAGGCAGCGGTGGTGCTAGGATTTGAACTCACGACCTTCCGATCTGATGCAAAGTGAGTCTCAAAACTTTGTGTATGTGTATATATATATATCTCACACACACACACACACACTCAGGAGTGAAATGCTAATTCACAGCTAATAGAATTTTTTTTTAATGAACACATATCGATTTAGGAATACATTCATTTGCACCCTGTTTGATAAACGAGGCTCAGTGTAAGGACTCCAAATACTGTCTTTCCTAATAAACTCAAAAATCCATTCCCAGCAGCAGCAGTGTGTGTGTGTGTGTGTGTGTGTGTGTGTGTGTGTGTGTGTGCATGTGGATCAGCCGTACACTTCTCTTCATGTCTATTCATGAAGCCCATGCTGATTTATTTAACACTGCCTGATCAAGATCCGTATACCGCACACTTTTGGAAATAAACCCGGGTAAATCATTTGCTAGCATGCACCCAGGCTAAATCGCTAATTGGGGCCCCTGCTGTAACTTAAACTTTTGTTCTGTTTTGCTAATTATTAAATGGCGAGGGCGCAGCCGCTCCGGGGCTCGAGCGTGAAAAACCCCAGCAGTGCAAACGATCTGCAGCTCGGCACTGCTAATTAATAAATCCTCTAATTAGCTCTGTCAAGGGCGAAGCAGGCATTTCAAGGGGAAGGTTTCCTGTGCTAATGGCCTCGTGTGTTTTTGTGAGACGGCTGGAACAGATTGTGTGTGTCTGTGTGTGTGTGTGTGTGTGTGTGTGCATTTGTGCTAATTTGTGTTGATCCTCAAGAGAAAAGGAAACAGAAGCTTATTGAGTACAATCACTTTTACAGCACAGGTTTAATGATTATTATTATTATTGTATTATTTTGTATTGCCGTAGTATAGCATTAGTATTAGTATGTACTGTATACTAGCGTACAGCAGTAGCAGTATTAGAAGTACAGTAGTATTAACAGTAGTAATAGTAATAATAATAGTTTAGTAATATAAGTAATTTTATTATTTATAGTAAACAAAGTAGCAAAATGACAAGTAGTAGTATTTGCTTAATTTTTTGGCGGTTGTCAGAATAGTTATATTAGCAGTAGTTATATGATAATATTGTGTTGTATTATTGTGTTGTTGTTTTCAAGCTTTCTAGATTCCTCAGATAAAAACATTGAAGCTACAGTTACTGAATATAGACTTCTGTTTAGATGCTAATCGCATGTCATCGGCTCGGTATTTTTATTCGATTTAATTCTAATCCAATCCAAACTCATTCACTCTCATGCCTATTTCTGCTTGATATAAGAGTGAAGTTTCAGGAAAACCCTTCAGATGAAAGTAATAATTCCACAGCACCATCTCTCCACGTCAGAAGTGGTGATGATGCAGATGTCGACTTTTATTCACTGTGAGGAAGAAGAAACACTGAAGTGGAGAAGATTCAGCAAGCGGCAGGTGGTAAACGCTTCCTCAGATATTAAGTGGTTTTTTTTTTGAATGAATGCGTTTTAATAGTTTGTTCACTTTCTTGCACGCCTGAGCATTTCCTTTAGGAACTAAAATGCTGAGACATGGACGAGGAACCAGGGCTGCTTCAGCAGCATGTTAATGAACCAAACGTTTTTTTATTCCTAGGGTTACTATAGTAATAAAGAATTCACGTTGTATTGTCAAGGACGCTGTAAGGATGTGGCTGGGACAGGAACAGTTTTTTTTTTCTTGAGAGGCCGTTATAAAGTAACCGATTGCGATGTTACTGAAAATTTTTCGAAGTGCTCACACTGGAGACTTCTGCCGTCAATGCCACATTAACATCTCGTCATCATGTCAACCACTGAGATTGAGCTGTTCAATAAAGTATGAGATTAGAACGAGCGCATTGATATAAACCTGCTCTGTTGTCAGAGTTCATGTTTTAGAGAATCAATACCTTTACCTTAACTATATTTATATACAGAACATTACACAGAGTTCTAGTGTTTGTATGGTATAGAAACATGCAGGATTCTAAAGTTTAATTCTACTACTATTATTCAATTGTAATTGTTAAGATACTACTACTACTACTTCTACTAATAATACTCATACTAAAACTAGTGCTAATGCTGCTCCTTCTTCTCCTCCTCCTATTACTACTCCTACTGCTGCTCTTCCTCCTCCTTCTGATTCTACTATTACAACTATTTCTGCTCTTCTTCCTCCTCGTCCTATTACTACTACTAATTATACTACTACTAATGGTGCTGCTCTTCTTCCTCCTCTTATTACTACTACTGCTCTTATTCCTCCTCTTATTACTACTACTGCTCTTATTCCTCCTCTTATTACTACTACTGCTCTTCTTCCTCCTCTTATTACTACTACTGCTCTTATTCCTCCTCTTATTACTACTACTGCTCTTATTCCTCCTCTTATTACTACTACTGCTCTTCTTCCTCCTCTTATTACTACTACTAATTATACTATTACTAATGGTGCTGCTCTTCTTCCTCCTCTTATTACTACTACTGCTGCTCTTCTTCCTCCTCTTATTACTACTACTGCTGCTCTTCTTCCTCCTCTTATTACTACTACTGCTCTTCTTCCTCCTCTTATTACTACTACTGCTCTTCTTCCTCCTCTTATTACTACTACTGCTCTTCTTCCTCCTCTTATTACTACTACTGCTCTTATTCCTCCTCTTATTACTACTACTGCTCTTATTCCTCCTCTTATTACTACTACTGCTCTTATTCCTCCTCTTATTACTACTACTGCTCTTATTCCTCCTCTTATTACTACTACTGCTCTTTTCTCCTCTTATTACTACTACTGCTCTTTCCTCCCCTCCTCTTATTACTACTACTGCTCTTATTCCTCCTCTTATTACTACTACTGCTCTTATTCCTCCTCGTCCTATTACTACTACTAATTATACTACTACTAATGGTGCTGCTCTTCTTCCTCCTCTTATCACTACTACTGCTGCTCTTCCTCCTCTTCTTATTACTACTACTGCTGCTCTTCTTCCTCCTCTTATTACTACTACTGCTCTTATTCCTCCTCTTATTACTACTACTGCTCTTCTTCCTCCTCTTATTACTACTACTGCTCTTATTCCTCCTCTTATTACTACTACTGCTCTTCTTCCTCCTCTTATTACTACTACTAATTATACTACTACTAATGGTGCTGCTCTTCTTCCTCCTCTTATCACTACTACTGCTGCTCTTCTTCCTCTTATTACTACTACTGCTGCTCTTCTTCCTCCTCTTATTACTACTACTGCTGCTCTTCTTGCTCTTCTTATTACTACTACTGCTGCTCTTCTTCCTCTTCTTATTACTACTACTGCTGCTCTTCTTCCTCCTCTTATTACTACTACTGCTGCTCTTCTTGCTCTTCTTATTACTACTACTGCTGCTCTTCTTCCTCTTCTTATTACTACTACTGCTGCTCTTCTTCCTCCTCTTATTACTACTACTGCTGCTCTTCTTCCTCTTATTACTACTACTGCTGCTCTTCTTCCTTTTATTACTACTACTGCTTTCTTCTCTTCTTATTACTACTATGCTGCTCTTCTTCCTCTTCTTTTACTACTTTTTTTTTTTTTTTTTTTTTTTTTTTTATACTACTGCTGCTCTTCTTCCTCCTCTTATCACTACTACTGCTGCTCTTCTTCCTCTTCTTATTACTACTACTGCTGCTCTTCTTCCTCCTCTTATTACTACTACTGCTGCTCTTCTTGCTCTTCTTATTACTACTACTGCTGCTCTTCTTCCTCTTCTTATTACTACTACTGCTGCTCTTCTTCCTCCTCTTATTACTACTACTGCTGCTCTTCTTCTCTCTTATTACTACTACTGCTGCTCTTCTTCTCTTCTTATTACTACTTCTTTTTTTTTTTTTTGCTGCTCTTCTTCCTCTTCTTATTACTACTACTACTGCTGCTCTTCTTCCTCCTCTTATCACCACTACTGCTGCTCTTCTTCCTCTTCTTATTACTACTACTGCTGCTCTTCTTCCTCCTCTTATCACTACTACTGCTGCTCTTCTTCCTCCTCTTATCACTACTACTGCTGCTCTTCTTCCTCCTCTTATCACCACTACTGCTGCTCTTCTTCCTCTTCTTATTACTACTACTGCTGCTCTTCTTCCTCCTCTTATCACTACTACTGCTGCTCTTCTTCCTCTTCTTATTACTACTACTGCGGCTCTTCTTCCTCCTCTTATCACTACTACTGCTGCTCTTCTTCCTCTTCTTATTACTACTACTGCTGCTCTTCTTCCTCCTCTTATCACTACTACTGCTGCTCTTCTTCCTCTTCTTATTACTACTACTGCTGCTCTTCTTCCTCTTCTTATTACTACTACTGCTGCTCTTCTTCCTCCTCTTATTACCACTACTCCTGCTCTTCTTCCTCTTCTTATTACTACTACTGCTGCTCTTCTTCCTCTTCTTATTACTACTACTGCTGCTCTTCTTCCTCTTTTTATTACTACTACTGCTGCTCTTCTTCCTCCTCTTATTACCACTACTCCTGCTTTTCTTCCTCTTTTTATTACTACTACTGCCACTGCTGCTCTTCTTCCTCCTCCTCCTCCTCCTCCTCCTCCTCCTCATTCTAATCCTCTTACTACTATTACTGCTGCTGCAAGTCTTCCTACTACTACTTCTATTACTAATACTGCTGCTGATTGTGGTTTAATTGGTTACAGCGACAACCTTCAAGCACCATAGTTTTTTTTTTATAAAAAGGCCCACAGGTGCTGATCCTGCTGGCCTTATGGCAACATGTGATGTGATAGTAAAATTCTTGCGGTGCAATTATTATTATTATTATTATTTTTAGAATGACTCTTTTTTTTTTAATACTGTATTAATGCCATCTAACCATCATGATGTAATACACATAAAAGATTCATGTGCTAAGCAGTAAAATATACAGAAAGAAAACCCTGAGCAACAATCAAACATGAACTTGAAAAACAGGAAGCCAAAGACTGTGAGAAACAACGTCCTTCATCAAAGCTAAGCAAAAATGTGTGCTGTAGAAGGTGAGACTATATACAAGTGCTTATTACCAGACATTTACATTAACAGAGCGAACTTCAATGATCTTATTTAGACTCTGAGTAGAGGAGGGTTAAGGGCCTTGCTCAGGGGTCCTTAACCCTCACTAAGCTATCATTGTCATGTGATTCAGAGTAATAAGAGACACGTGACCATGACATGTGAGGGGGTTATTGGCTGATGGAAATCGTACTCTTTGACTTTAATGCTGACAGTAATAAAATGCTGAACAGATGCAAATGCTGCATCACAGCAGATTTAAAAACATGTAAGCAAACATATTGAATCAATAAGCTGGTCAATATTCAGGTCTTCATCAAACAGGATGTCGTGATAAGGGCGGAGAAGAAACCAAGCACAGGTGGTTTTATCAACAGTGCAATTATGTACAAAACACTATGAAAAGTCGAGGGCGAGGGCATCCTGGTGCTCACGTACACAAAAGTACACACGGTAATCAACCGTACATATGAAAGTGATTTAGAGATCATGTGACATGACAAAGTGGATGATGGGAAGTGTAATCTCTAAGCATGATGTAGGACAGATCACGATCAAGATACATGGTCTTGGAAAAATGTGAGGAAGAAGACAGCAGAGCGTATAATTCACATAGATTAGAATAAAAGGATGTGGCTGTTAATGAGTGTGTAAGTGGAAACCAGGGAGTCTACGGCAGCCATGTTAAAAAACTAAAAATGTTGTCTGATGGGAAACTTGAGGTGAAAATTATTATTAAAAGACATTTCATTGTTTTTAGTGAAATTAAAACACCTGAAAATTCACTATATGACCAAACTACGTATTGGGAAATTTGAATTTTTTCCAGCCATATGTGGTTCTTATCCAAACTGTTACCACAAAATTGGAGGCGTACGATTGTATAGGACGTCTTTGGATGTGCTAGAATGGAATTTTGCCTTCAACTGTTTAACTGTTCCAGCATGACAATGCCCCTGTGCACAAATCAAGTTCCATGAAGATCTGCTTTCCATTTATTGGACTGGAAGATTTTCTGCTATAAATCTTTAAACCCTATTAAACACCTTTGGGATGAATGTGAACACTGACTGCACCCCAGGCCTCCTCATCTCACCTACACCACTACCTGACTTTACTAACACTCTTGTGGCAGAATAAATCTCTACAAAAAGAGATTCTCTATGCTCTAGTGGAGCATCTTCCCAGAAGAGTGGAGATTATTATAACAGCAACTGTGGAATGAGATGTTCAAAAAGATTCACATACCAATTTTATGCTGAGGTGTCCACACACTTTTGTCCATATATAACGTATGTACTGTAGTGTGTATGTGACACACAGACACAAAACTCTGAATCTATGGTTGTGAATTCATTCATCTCTTCCAGGAAAAACATTGTACTGCTTCTGTAGTTCACCACTTAAGTACATGAGATTCCTCTACGTCTATCTTGTATTCAGGACTAAGTTCAGAGTTCTCAGAATGACTTTGTTCACCAATGACACAATAAAACTGTCACAGGGCACTTACAAATCACATGTAGACATTTGGGGTAACAACTATACATTCTCCGAAATACCTTCTTTTTTCAGCTCCATGTTATTACAATGTGCTTCTAGCTGTTCTTCTCTGTGGAACCTTTTTGTGAAGGGTAAAATAGATGTCAGGATATGATCAAACGCAGAATACAGCTCTTTGTGGACGATCAGATTGTGAAATAGCCGGATTGAGAAGCATGACAGAAACACGATTATCTGAAAAAAGGTGGACTTCGATCTTCTCACGATAGATGTGATCCACAGATGATCAAAATGGAAAGTGTTAATCTGAAGACAAAGAAAAAGTAGGATCTTCTGAAGATCAAGATGGAATGGCATCTTGTGATGATTTAATGGAATAGGAGATAAAAAAGCTCAGTGTAAAGCTCATTGTAAAGGACCAGATAATAGAATAGCTGGAGTGTGGCTAGAATGGGATTTTCTGAAAATGTAATTGGATCATCTGAAGATGAAACAAAATAATTTTTCTTCTGAACACCAAGATGGAATGGGATCTTTTGAAGATCTTCTGAATGTGGCTTATCCTCGTAATTTAGATTTAAGTACAATGATTTAGAGAGCCTTCAAACTCATACAATACAATAAAAACTTATCAGTAACAGAAATGGTCACCAATGTTCTGTATATTTCACTGTTCTGGTACAGGATAATGTCAGGTGGATTTCATGGTCACTGTCCATGATTCTTCTATACTGAATGAATGATCTACTAACACCCTTGTGGCTGAATTAATCTCACACAATTCTCTAGAAGCACACTCCAAAATAAAACTCCAGAAGAGTGAAGGTTATTAAAAAAGCAAATGGAGACAAAATGCAGAATGGGATTTCCAAAAATCATCAAACGTATGCTCAGGTGTCCATAAATTCTACAAAGAACCTGTAATAGAACCTTTAAAAGAACCATATATTTAAATAAATGTAATCTAAAATCTTTCGTGTCGAGCTGAACGGATGAAAGAAAATTGTATATACAGTATATATATATATATATATTTATATATATATGTATATATATATATATATACAGTGGTGTGAAAAAGTGTTTGCCCCCTTATTTTTTTGCATGTTTGTCACACTAATGTTTCGCATCATCAAACTAATTTAAATATTAGTAAAGGATAACACAAGTGAACACAACATGCAGTTTCTAATGCTGTGCAATAACATTATCTGTGTGCAATATTACATGAATCATGTACAATATTATGTGCAATATTACCCGCAATTACGTGCAATACCACCTTGAAATATTACTTGAAACGCGTACTTTTTTTTCTCCCCCTATTTGTATTTATACATTGTACTGTGTATATACTGTGATTGTAGTATGTGTATATTTCTCTTTTTCATATATTTGCATTTATTTTTATTTCTTTGTTTGTTATTATTATTATTATTATTATTATTATTATTTGTTTTTACTTATCTGTTTTTATTTTTTTTGTATATTCTTTTTTATATATTTGCATCTATTTTTATTTCTTTGTCTTGCTGCTGTAACATAGAAATTTCCCCACTGTGGGACGAATAAAGGTTTATCTTATCTTATCTTATCTTAAATTAGGGTTTTTATTATTGAGGGAAAAAAGCATCCGAAACTACATGGCCCTTGTGTGAAAAAGTGTTTGCCCTTTTGTTAAAACTGTGGTTTATCACACCTGAGTTCAATTTTTGTAGCCACACCCAGGCCTGATTACTGCCACACCTGTTCACAATCAAGAAATCTCTTAAATAGGACCTGCCTGACAAAGTAAAGTCGACCAAAAGATCCTCAAAAGCTAGACATAATGCTGAGACCCAAAGAAATTTAGAAACAAATGGGAAAGAAAGTAATTGAGATCTATCAGTCTGGAAAAGGTTATAAAGCCATTTCTAAATCTTCGGGACTCCAGCAAACCAGAGTGAGAGCTATTCTTCATAAATTGCAAAAACATGGAACAGTGGAGAACGTTCCCAGGAGTGGCCTGCCGACCAAAATTACCCCAAGAGCACAGGGACGACTCATCCAAGAGGTCACAAAAGACCCCACAACAATATCCAAAGAACTGCAACCCTCACTTGCCTCAGTTAAGGTCAGTGTTCATGACTCCACCATAAGAAAGAGACTAGGCAAAAATGGTCTACACGGCAGAGTTCCAAGACGAAAACCACTTCTAAGCAAAAAGAACATAAAGGCTCGTGTAAGATTTGCCAGAAAACATCTTGATGGTCACCAAGACTTTTGGGAAAATACTTTGTGGCCTGACGAGACAAAAGTTTACCTTTTTTGGAAGGTGTGTGTCCTATTACATGTGGCGTAAAAGTAACAAGGCATTTCATAAAAAGAACATCATACCAACAGTAAAATATGGTGGTGGTAGTGTGATGGTCTGGGGCTGTTTTGCTGCTTATAAATGCTTATAAATGTTATAAATGGAACCACGAATTCTGCTGTTTTCCAAAAAATCCTGAAGGAAAATGCCCGGCCATCTGTTTGTGACATCAAGTTGAAGCAAATTTGGGTTCTGCAGCAGGACAATGATGCAAAACACACCAGCAAGTCCACATCTGAGTAACTGAAAAAAAACCCAAAATTAAGACGGAGTGGCCTAGTCAAAGTCCTGACCTGAATCCTATTGAGATGCAGTGGCATGGCCTTAAAAAATGTGTATATAAACACATTTATTGCAATAAATGGTGTTGTGATGAAATAACACACACACAAAATTCACCTTTTGTTTTAAGTCCTTTACGGCAGTAATGAATTCAGTGTATGAAAACGTGTGCAGTTTGTGCCGGCGTGTGACTTTTCCTGCTAATGAAGAAATTCGTGGTTGCGTGTTTTTGTTGTTGACTGTTAATTATTGTCTTGTCTCGTCTCAGCTTTATTTATTGAACCATCTGTCACTTTCCCTTTGTCCTGTAGTGCATTCCTTCAATTTGCGCTTGATTTTAATTTCGTTTATGAAAAAACATGTCTTTGTGATTGACAGCTCGCACAATGTAAACACGCTCGGGACAATTATAAGCCGTGTTTTTGTTATTACAATAACACACACGCACATGCACGCACACACACACACACTACACATACAGACAAACACTAAGTTTAAACTGTAGATGTTGTTTTTATGAGTGTTCGCCACAAAAGCCTTCAGTACCTGATTCAATCTATGGAATTTTTTCTTTCTCTCGCAGCAGATGTGTGTGTGTGTGTGTGTTTGTGTGTATGATAGAATAATTAAAAATAAGTACAAAGAAATTACACACATTATCAGAAAACAATTATAATAACTTAAAATAGTCATCGTTTATTATTTTTTAGGATTTTGTTAGGCAGCTTGAGGCACAAGAAAAAACTAAAAACAGCACATTACTGCCAACAGCTTCATCTTTAACAAGGATGCAACACAGGCACAAGCAATGCTCTCACACACACACACACACACACACACACACACACACAGCTGTCAGGTGTTAAATGTTAGATTAGCTTTCTGTTTTTATATTCACTTCAGGAGCTGGTTTTACCTCATGTAACTGGTTTTATCTGCGTCTTTTTTCTTTTTTTTGTGTTCCGTGAAATAAAGGTTGTCTCCTCAATGATTTTAATCTGACAAGAGACAACAGTCTTTAAACAACATGTAAAGTTGCCCCTTAAGTTCTCTTCCATGTGGACATAACACGAAAAGGGCAGAGAGAAGTCGTTTCTTCTTCTTCTTCTTCTTTCGGCTGCTCCCATTAGGGGTCGCCACAGCGGATCATCCGTCTCCATACCACCCTGTCCTCTACATCTGCCTCTTTTACACCAACTACCTGCATTTCTTCCCTCACCACATCCATGAACCTCCTTCTTGGCCTTCCTCTTTTCCTTCTACCTGGTGGCTCCATCCTCAGCATTCTTCTACCAATATAATTCATGTCCCTCCTCTGCACATGTCCAAACCATCTCAATCTCGCCTCCCTCACCTTGTCACCAAAACACCCTACATGCGCTGTCCCTCTAATGAACTCATTTCTAATCTTATCCATCCTCGTCACTCCCAACGAAAAGCTCAACATCTTCAGCTCTGCTACCTCCAGCTCCACCTCCTGTCTTTTACTCAATGCCACTGTCTCTAAACCATACAACATCGCAGGTCTCACCACAGTCCTATAAACTTTTCCTTTCAATTTTGCAGATACCCTACTATCACAAATCACTCCTGTCACTCTTCTCCACCCACTCCACCCTGCCTGCACTCTTTTCTTCACTTCTCTAACACACTCTCCATTACTTTGCACTGTTGACCCCAGGTACCTGAATTCCTCCACCTTCTGAAGCTCTTCTCCCTGCAATCGCACCACTCCACTGCCCTCCCTCTCATTCACACACATGTATTTTGTCTTACTCCTACTGAGTTTCATTCCCCTTCTCTCCAGCGCATATCTCCACCTCTCCAGGCTCTTCTCAACCTGCTCCCTACTCTCACAACAAATCACAATATCATCCGCAAACATCATAGTCCAGGGAGACTCCTTTCTGACCTCGTCCGTCAACCTGTCCATCACCACTGCAAACAGGAAAGGGCTCAGGGCCGATCCTTGATGCAGTCCAACCTTCACTCTAAACCAGTCTGTCGTACCTACTGCACACTTCACTGCCGTCACACTGTCCTCATACATGTCCTGCACCACCCTCACATACTTCTCTGACACACCTGACTTCCTCATACAATACCACAACTCCTCTCTTGGCACCCTGTCGTACGCCTTCTCTAAATCCACAAATACACAATGCAATTCCTTCTGTCCTTCTCTATACTTCTCCATCAACATTCTCAAAGCAAATAAGGCATCTGTGGTGCTCTTCCTCGGCATGAAACCATACTGTTGCTCACAGATGGTCACCTCTTCTCTCAGCCTGGCTTCCACTACTCTTTCCCATAACTTCATGGTGTGACTGATCAACTTAATACCCCTGTAGTTACTGCAGGTCTGCACATCTCCTTTATGCTTAAAGATCGGTACCAGCACACTTCTTCTCCATTTCTCAGGCATCTTCTCACCTTCCAAAATCTTGTTAAACAATCTGGTCAAAAACTCCACTGCCATCTCTCCTAAACATCTCCACGCTTCTACCGGTATGTCATCTGGTCCAACCGACTTTCCACTCTTCATCCTCTTAATCGCTGCTCTCACTTCCTCCTTACTAATCCTATCTACATCCTGCTTCACCAACTCCACATCATCCAACCTTCTCTCTCACTCATTTTCCTCATTCATCAGCTGCTCAAAATACTCCCTCCACCTTCTCAACACACTCTCCTCACTAGTCAACACATTTCCCTCTCCATCCTTTACTGCTCTAACTTGCAGTACATCCTTTCCAGCTCGGTCCCTCTGCCTGGCCAATCGGTACAAATCCTTTTCTCCTTCCTTAGTGTCCAACCTCTTATACAGCTCCTCATATGCCTTTTCCTTGGCTTTCGCCACATCCCTCTTAACCTGCTGCCGCATCTCCTTGTACTCCTGCCTACTTTTTTCATCACTCTGTCTATCCCACTTCTGTTTTGCCAACCTCTTTCTCCTTATGCTTTCCTGCACTTCCTCATTCCACCACCACGTCTCCTTGTCTTCCTTTCTATTTCCAGATGTCACACCAAGTACTTTTCTAGCTGCCTCCCTCATCACTCCTGCAGTAGTTGCCCAATCATCCAACACCTCCTTAACACCACTGAGCCTCTCTCTGACCTCTTCCCTGAACCTCACACTACACTCTTCCTCCTTCAGTTTCCACCATCTTATTCTTCTTTCAGTCCTCACTCTCCTCCTCTTCTTCTTCGCCTCCAAAACCATCCTACAGACCACCATCCTATGCTGTCTAGCTACACTGTCCCCTGCCAACACCTTACAGTCGCCAATCTCCTTCAGGTTGCATCTCCTGCATAGCACATAGTCCACCTGTGTGCACCTTCCTCCACTGTTATACGTCACCCTATGATCCTCCTTCTTCTTAAAATAAGTGTTCACCACTGCCATTTCCATCCTTTTAGCAAAATCTACCACCATCTGCCCTTCCACATTCCTCTCCTTAAAACCATACCTACCCATCACCTCCTCGTCACCTCTGTTCCCTTCACCTACATGCCCATTAAAGTCCGCCCCAATCACCAACCGTTCTTTCCTAGATACACCATCTACCACTTCATCTAATTCACTCCAGAATCTTTCCTTCTCCTCCATCTCACAGCCAACTTGTGGAGCATAGGCACTGATGACATTTATCATCATCCCTTCAACTTCCACCTTCACGATCATCACCCTATCAGAAACTCTCTTCACCTCCACTACACTCTTACTGTACTCTTCCTTCAGAATCACCCCTACATCATTTCTCTTTCCATCCACACCATGATAAAACAGTTTAAATCCACCTCCAATGTTCCTGGCCTTACTCCCTTTCCACTTGGTCTCCTGAACACACAGCATATCTACCTTTCTCCTCTCCATCATATCAGCTACTTCTCTCCCTTTACCTGTCATAGTACCAACATTTAAAGTACCAACCCTAACCTCCACTCTCCTACACTGCTCCTTTTCCTGCCGTCTCTGTAGACATCTTCCTCCTCTCCTTTTCCTCCTTCGGCCAACAGTAGCCCAATTTCCACCGGTACCCTGTCGGCTAACGATACCTGTGGCGGTCGTTGTTAACCCGGGCCTCGACCGATCCGGTATGAAATTCTCATTTGTGATCCGCATATTTGATTTGGCACATGTTTTACGCTGGATGCCCTTCCTAACGCAACCCTCCCCATTTACCCGGGCTTGGGACCGGCACTAAGAATGCACTGGCTTGTGCCTCCCTAATGGCTGGGTTGGCAGAGAGAAGTCGTTTAAGCATTACAAATAATGAAACAACATAAGAGCATACCTGACAAGAGATAACACAACGTCGTTAAACAACGTGTAAAGTTGCCCCTTCAGTTCTGCAACACAAATGTAATGCGCGACGTAATCAGCACGTCTCAAGTTTAACAAGTTCCCATTTAAAATGAAAATAATGGTACACACATGCAAAATGATACATACAGTTTAAACCAAAAGCCTGAAAATAAAACAGATTTTTAAACAAAGATGAAACTCTAATTAACAGAGTTTAAAAGAAACCCACCTCTTCCATGTGGACATAACACGAAAAGGGGGGGGGGGGGGATTAGGTTTAACGCTGCAGTCGGAGAGTTAAAGGGGTATGCACACATATAGAGACCCAAATCAAGTATACATTAAAGCACGTCCTTTTTGTGTAATTCTACCTATGAAATGAACATTATACTTTCCATACCCGTTACACTCAGTAGATTAGCGTTCTGCTTTTATATTCACCTCAGAAGTTAGTTTTACCTTAGAAGATTAGCTTTCTGTTTTTATATTCACTTCATGAGTTAGTTTTACCTCAGTAGATTAGCTTTCTCTTTTTATATTCACTTCAGGAGTTAGTTTTACCTCAGTAGATTAGTTGTCTGCTTTTATATTTACTTCAGGATTTAGTTTTACCTCAGTAGATTAGCTTTCTGCTTTTATATTCTCTTTCAGGAGTTAGTTTTACCTCAGAAGATTAGCTTTCTGTTTTTATATTCTCTTTCAGGAGTTAGTTTTACATAAGTAGATTAGTTTTCTCTTTTTATATTCACTTCAGGAGTTAGTTTTACCTCAGTACTTAGCTTTTAGATGTTAGCTTAGATATTCCTCTCTAGATATGCTTTTTAAATTAGTTTTCAGGTTAGCGTTTCTGTGTTTACAGTAGTTTCTTAGCTTGCATAAATGAAATGAGTCATTTTTTTTTCATGCAGAGTTTTTTTTCCAGATCGTGGAGGGAATATAGGCGTGGAGAAGATCCAGGCGGCAGGTGTCTAACCATTTTCAACAGAACATGTGAGGATTTTGTGTTCATTTCTCTCTCCAGCATGTCTGAGCGTTTTTCTTTCAACCGCAGCGTGTGGTAATGAAATGAAATGCTGAGACTTTAGGGAGAATCTCAAGGTGTTCCTACAGCATGTTAATGAGTGAGCTTTCTGTCAGGTGGATATAAAGGTGAAGAATTTACATTGTCAAGGACACACTGATACATCCAGGAGCTGTCAAACACACAATATCCTGCAGTAGTTTAAACAGTGGATAATCGGCATAGCCTAAGCATCCATTACAGTGAAGGGAGCGTGATCTCTGTCCAACTTAACAAGTTAGTTGAGTAGTTACAACTACGTTGTAGTTGAAATGAGGGGGTGTGGCCTATGTGGTAGTTGAAGTGAAGGAGGTGTGGCATATGTGGTATTTGTAGCAAAGGAGGTGTGGCCTATGTGGTAGTTGCAGTGAGGGTGTGTGGCCTATGTTGTAGTTGAAATGAGGGCGTGTGCCCTATGTGGTAGTTGAAGTGAAGGAGGTGTGGCATATGTGGTATTTGTAGCAAAGGAGGTGTGGCCTCTGTATGTGTTAGTCTCTGTAAAGAGGGTGTGGCCTCTGTAACTGTCAGTTTGAGTGAAGGAGGTGTGGCCTCTGTCCAACTTAATGAAGGACGTGTGTCTTCTATGTAGTCTGAGTGAAGGAGGAGTGGCCTACATGTCACCTGTAATGAAGGTGGTGTGGCCTATGTGGTAGTTGCAGTGAAGGAGGTGTGGCTTATGTGTGTCAGCCCCAGTAAAGGATGCAGGACCTTGGTCAGTCCAAGTTAACAATGTATGTCCTCTTTACATGCGAGTTTGAGTAAAGGAGGTGTGCCATACTTTAAAATTAATAAAGAGGTGTGGCCTTTGTAGGTGTCAGTCAGAATGTAAAAGGTTTGTTATTTGTATCAGTCGCAGTAAAGGAGGTGTGGCCTCAATATGTGCCAGTTGCAGTGAAGTAGACGTGGCTTCAGTACCGCTATTAAATTTTTTCCGCCATTAAGCTTTTTGAGTTGGGTGTGTAGAATCATTTTTTGAGTAATCTGTGTGCGTGTCATGTCTTTGAGTGTCGTATATGTATTGATCAGTTTCTTCTCAACTAATCCAGGTAATGTGTTTTAAAGCTTATAAGACATCGTTAGTGGACGATAGGATCAGGTCACATTTATACTCTAAATGATCATCAGGATTCAGCGATGGAATAGGGAGAATGGATCAGCGTTCACATCACGCCTTCTATCAGCTCCATCGTTCCTCTGAGGATGCTAATGACCCTTACTGCAGATTAAACACCAACACGAGGCTTCGGCATGACAAACAAAGAAAATCCTAGTCAAGGGGGCACAAACACAAAGCAACAAAAACAAATGAAAACAAAAAAGGAGCTAATTTAAATGGACTTGGGGTTTCAAGGCATTTATTTATTCTCAGGTGACTCTTTACATGTGATTTACATATTTATAATTCTTTATAAATGACTCTATTGCTGTAATACGCTCTTCTAGGGGGTGTGGTGGTGTCATCACTATTCAATTCAATTCAGTTTTATTTGTAGAGGGCTTTTAACAATGGACATTGTCCCTTGTCCCAAAGCTACTTTACAAAGATAAAAAGGTATTGACTTTGAAATGTAGAAATGTGGTGCCTATAAGTTTGTTTCTTATAAGTTTATCCCTAATGAATGAACCAGTGGTGACTGTGGCAAAGAAAAACTCCCTGAGATAGCATGAGGAAGAAACCTTAAAAGGAACCCGGACTCAAAAAGAAGCGCATAATCATCTTGGGGGCACCAATATGTTTATTATATTATCTGACCATAACATTTGTATGTCCTTCTGGAACTTTCCATTGCACATACAGTCTCTGTTTGCTGTTATAATAAGCTTCACTCTTCTGGAAAGATTCAGCTGCCCAAGGGTGTTAGTAAAGTCAAGTACTGATGTAGGTGAGGTGAAGAGGCCTGGGGTGCAGTCAGAGTACACATTCATCCCAATTTAAGATGTTCAACAGGGTTGGAGCTCTGCAGAATGAGATCTTCCTCTCCAAACCTTGGAAAGCAGATTTTCATGGAGCTGGGTTTGTGCAGGAGAGAATTGTTATGCTGAAATAGTCTAGAAGTCTCCTTGTTAAAGAATATTTATGTATGTATGTAGGTAGGTAGGTCTTTGTCAATGCATAGTACAGGTACACAGCAACGAAATGCAGTTTATCATCTACCAGAAGTGCAAATAGACATTATATATATAAATAAATATATATATATATATATATATATATATATATATATATATATATATATATATTTATATTTATATTTATATATATATAAATATATATATATATATATATATATATATATATATATATATATATATATATATATATATATATATTTATATATATTTATATATATATATTTATATATATATATATTTATATACAGTAAACACATGTACAGTGAGTAAATATAAAGGCTATAGCAATGAAGAGATGTGTAGACAATGTTGAAAGTACAGGTAAATAGTTATGTGTCTATGGCAGTAAAAGACACCGTTGTAAAGGTACCACAAGTAAACGTTATAAGGCTTTGGCCTAGAAAAGAAACTGTGCAAGCTGAATATACAAGTCCACTAAATATATATACATGAATGTGAAGTATTAGGCAAGATGTACAGTGCGGTTTATATATCTGGTTCTGGTGCTGTTTCTCCTTGTTAATGAAAGGAGTTTAAACAGTTTGCGACTGGGATGTAAAGAGTCCTTGATGATGATGTGAGCTCTGCGCAGACATCTGCTGTAGTGAAGGTGCTCAAAGACAGGTAGTTGTGTGCCAGTGATCCATTGGGCGGATTTAACCAGCCTTTGCAGGGCTTTATGTTCACACAGAGTGGAGCCTCCTTACCATACAGTGATAGGGTTGGTCAGGATGCTAAAAACTCGTTAGAATCCCTGGGGATAGATAAGCTTTCTTAAGACTCCTTAAGAAGTGCAGGTGGTGTTGTGCCTTTCTAACCAGAGTAGAAGTGTTCTGGTGCCAGGACAGATCCTCAGAGTTGTGAACTCCCAAGCTGGAGACCCTTTCTACCTCAGTTCCATTGATGTAGATAAATGGATTTTATCTGTTTTATTTATAAATGTATAAATAATTTATATATATATATATTAGTACAAATTTAGGTGTTACTGCAGTGTGATTCTTCTCCTCATGTAATTATTCTAACACAGTTTATCAGAACGCACATGCAAATTAATGCTTGTTATTTGGGATCTTAATAAATCAGTGTTTATGTGGCTCTCTGAAACAGATGGAGGTCACACACACACATTCAGAGTGGTGAATGGAAGTGTGTAAAGACTGCTGAGTAGGCATGCCGAGTGATGTGATGTGGTAATGACCAGAAGCGTAGTGTGAACACACACTGATAGGGAAGGAGAGTTGAGATCTGGGGACAGATGTTCAATTTGGAAATGGTCTCACACTGATGAATATAAGTCTGGACGAAGAATGCAATACTCAGAGACAGACACACAGTTTGCCCTCCTGTCTTTCTGCTCCATAATCTACCAGTTTTTGCAATATGTGCTACAACAGAAATGAATTTGTACACCACCAACAAAGTGTCTGCACTGAAACCTACAGTTTGCCCTATCGAATTACATTTCAGTTATTTTATTGGATATAAATGTGTTGGTGTAAAGCTGCAAAGCATTTCAAATCTCCCTAATGAGTCATAAATACAGAACCCTGGTTGTCCTGATCATTCCCTGTTCTTTCTTTTGCTTTTTTCTTCAGCATGGGGCAGCATGAGTCCTACCATAACAGGCCTTGATTATCACCTGCTGTATAATTACTACCTGGTTATATTGACACTTCAAGTTATTTTTATTCTAAAGGAACAAGTTCTTATGATTCAGAACAAGTCTAAAAGACAACATAAATGAAACACACAAACATACACACGAATCTTTTCATGTTAGAATAAATTCCTTATATCGCTGTTGGTGTGTGTGTGTGTGTGTGTGTGTGTGTGTGTGTGTGTGTGTGTGTGTGTGTGTGTGTGTGAACATCTGACCATGTGGTCAAAATCACATTTATTTTTAACTTTGTTTGCCCAGTGTGTCAGCCACCTGCAACATTCATTCCATTTTCATCTCAAAGGATGAGACCATGACAAGCACTCTGAAACACAAACACAAACACACACACACACACACACACACACACACACACACACACACAAGCTAATTTATAATTTGTCACATGACCTCTACCAGAAAGTTTGTCGTCTGACATGAGGAAGAAAAAACCTACCACCCAGAATTGTTTGGAACTAAAGTGTAGCTTTTGATCTCAGGTAGAATTGAAATTAGTTAAACATGTCACACTTCTTCAGGGTGTACATGTGTGTGTGTGTGTATGAGTGAGTGTGTGCAGCGTCAAACCTGAATAACCAGAGAGATTAAAGACAAACAAAGTCTGACAGGAGGGAAAATGGAATATGTAAAGCGAAGGTGGAGAGCGGTGAGGCGTTCAGCTTACGAAGGATTTGAGTTAAAATGAGGTTCCTGTGCAGCTCCTTAAGTCACGTTGGCACTCGATCCCACCAGCACATGCCATGTCGAGTGTTCGCCTCTCTTAAAACTGCACTGTTCACCACGTTTGAAACATCTCCACACCTACAGAGACAGGTAGACTGCAGTTTCTCTTCCTCTTGACCTCCATGTCCAATCTTGTGACAGCTTCCTGATCCATCTGAAAAAATAATATCAATACGTTCTTTATTTGTCAGAAGGAAAAATATTTTATTCACGCCTTTGCTAAAAGTATAGGGACTTTTCCAGCCACGTGGTTCTTCTGCACTCTGTTAGCATAGAATTGAAGGCACACAATTGTATTGGATATATTTCCTTCTCCTTTACTTGAACTAGGAGGCCCAAAACTGTTTCATCATGACAGTGCTCCTGTGCACAAAGCCAGATCCATGAAGATCTCCTGCTATAGATTTTTCATGCTGACTGCACCCCATGTCTAACACCCTTTTGGCTGTTTTTGATTTTCACAAATCTCTTCAAAATCTAGTGAAACATCTTCCCAGAAGAGTGGAGGTTTTTATAACAGCAAATAGGGAGTAATTTCCCTCATGTTGTTAGAGGAGACAAGTCGAAACAAAGCAGCTTGAGGAAGCAATTGAGGAAGATCCATTTGAACAAAGGGCTATGAGACTTGAACATTGGAAAAAATATAAAAGCTACACACAGCATGCACTCCAACATTCTACACAACAGATTACATTTTAATTAGTGCTCCAAGAAAGAGGAAATGAGATTGACAACTAAAGAAGGAACTGGAAGGGTTTGTAAGGGTGTGTTCTGGTGGTCTGTAGGGAAAGAGCTCAGCAGCAATGCAGCAATAAGCATTAAAATTGCAAAAACTTTGCAATATTGCATCTACAATACATAACATCATCAAATGATGCTGAGAATCTGGAGAAATGTGTGTGCAAGGGACAAGGATGAAAAATCAATATTGTATGCCTGTGATCTTCGAGCCTTTAGGTGGCACTGCATGAAAACAGTCATGATTCTGTAATTGAAATCACTGCATGTTCTTAGAAACAACTACAGGAATAGTTGTCTGTGAACACAGTTTGTCATATCGTTCTCAAATGCAGGTTAAATCTTTATTATGCAAAGAAGAAGCCTGAATCCTGATCCTTCTTCTCTGGGCCAAAGCTCATTCGCCCAAAGTAGAAAACTGTTCTGTGGTCAGACAAATAGAAATATTGTTATTGGAAGCCATGGACACCACATCCTCCAGACTAAAGAGGAGAGGGACCATCTGGTTTGTTATCAGTGCTTAGTTTAAAAGCCCACATTTCTTATAGTATGGGAGTGCACTAGTGCTTATGGAATTTTACATCTCAAAAGTCCTTCAATGCTGAAATGTATCTACAGGTTCTAGAGCAGCATTTTTCAACCTTTTTTGGGGGCACAGACTGTTTTTACATTAAATCCAATGGCACATACAACCAAAAGTTTTACTAAATTAAACATTGTAGTCTAACAGTATATACAATGCCAATTTAATCTCTGTTGACCTCTCAATGATCAATTTCAGTGTGGTGGCTAGCTTTGAGAGTGCTTTCATTGACTTAATTTGATTATTTTTTCCATTAAAGTTCCTGTTTCTGTTATATTTTCCAGTATCTGATTTATCCTTTTTTTGTTTAATTAAGTAAAATTGGATAATTGTGGAAAATTCTTGTTTTAGAGCAATCAGGTATGGTAGAGGCGATAAGCGGAAGAGGAGGGAAAACTTGTTTTTTTACTATCACTACAGTACACTACGTATCCCTAAACTTTTCTTTTTTACTTTTTCTTTTTTGCTTATCTTAATTTTCGTCACAGTCTTCGCTCTCTGGCTTCGCTTTGGCATTTAGCAGCGGCGTTTCGAGCTTGTACCTTAATTTTTTGCTCGCGTGACAAAGCAAAAAATCGACAGAGTGACCGCTCGTATCTCGGAAAACTCGTACATTAATGCACTCGTAGGTCAAGGTACCACTGTATTGAATTGCACAGTCGTGCATTTAGTACCTGGGCCTTCAGTGGGGACTTACCCAACTGAATCCACCTCTTAATACCACCACCATCACATCAAAATTATAGAAACCATCAATACTATATAACAACGCGTGGCATTTCAGAGAGAGAGAAATTTCACATATGGTGGGTGAATACCATTTTACTAAAGCAAACTCCAAACCTCTACACTACAACCACACCTGTGCCACCTACATCATCTGGAGCAGTTCAGAATCAATATTTGTCTAATAACATGACGTGTCGTATTCACTGGTGAACAAACCCTTTCCAGGGCTAAGAAAAGCTAGCTAGCTTTAGGGTTGGCCGACCTCTCCTAGCCGTCTAGCTTTTCTTGAAAATTGATTTTAAAGTATGTCCGCGACAAAATAAATTTCTCATCCTCCGTAGGCAACAAAAAGTCTAACTCTGATGTATTACTGTGTGCAGCGCACTACGCACTATGCACGTGTTTTACCAGTCGATCTTGGCTGTAACAGTTTCCCTCTGACCAACTAATCAGAAGACGGGAAAATGCTGACGCTATTCTGGAAATGGCAGCACATAAAGGCTAAAAACTGATTGGACAAAAAAAAAATCCAACATCCACATACACGTACTGGAAGCAGTGCTGCCAAGAGAAACACTACGAAATGAAGAGAATAAACTGTTGGAAATAAATTAATGCAGTTTCATAGAACAAACATTAGAATTTAGGTTGTAAATGTAGGTCAGTGCTTCTGATGCAGGTGCAGGCTATTTGTTGGTATCTAAAATAATGAAGACTACAGCAGGGGGCAGATCTTTCTCTTATAAAGCCCCACAGTTATGGTACAGCCTTCCAATCAGTGTCTGGGACTCAGACACAGTCTCAGTGTTCAAGTTGAGGCTGAAAACGTATTTATTTAGTCAAGCCTTTTATCAGTAGATTTTTCTTAGGTAAAAGAGCTGATCTGGAGAGACTAAGGTTATAGAGTGTTCGGTGAACTCAGATATTTGTATGCTGTCATCCCCTCACTCTCACACGTTCACTCAGGTTTGTTGATGGTGGTGTGGTGGGTCGTCTCTTATCCCAGAGAGCCCTCATGTCTGTGCTACCTTTTGTTTCTCCTTTTTAGTTATGCTGCCATAGCGACAACTACACAGTGTCCTTAACTTTTATAAAACAATAAGGACACATAATAATCCATATTTATATTAAGTTTGTAATCTTGCTTACCAGTGTAGATTTATTCATTGCTAGAGACTCAAAGCACTTTTGTATATCGTTTTGGATAAGGGCGTCTGCTAAATGCCGGTTTCTCATCAACGCCTGGATGGTTCCATGAAATTCCGGAGTAAAAACGGGTGCTTTGAGGATGTATTTGGACTGTTAATGTCAACAGTCTGCTACACTGACTCAGGACTACAGTTTGCTACTGATCACCATCACTGTACACCGCAACATCGTTTTTCTGCAATAAATGGACATTCTGTGCAACCCAGATGAGGATGGGTTCCCTCTTGAGTCTGGTTCCTTGCAAGGTTTCTTCCTTATGCCATCTTGAGGAGTTTTTCCTTGCCACAGTTGCCACCGGCTTGCTAATCAGGGACAAACTTACACTTATAAAGAACATCTTATTAATTTTTATTACCACATTATCCATGTAAAGCTTCTTTGAGACAATGTTCATTGGTAAAATTTCATCGAATTGAATTGATAGTGTTCAGGCCAGCAGAGAAACGTTGCTGGCCCTGACTGCCGACCACTGGTATTACAGAAGATTCCCTGCTATTAAATTGTTCCACGTTAAAATCGTATACTGCTGTAGAAGATTCAGTGGTTTCAGCAATTAAATCAAACCACTGTTTTCGGAATTGAGTTTATATCGTATTAGGTTCAATCCTTTCATCCAGTATCAAACCATTGCCTTATACCATATCTGCCATATCTTTTCACATTGGATCCGAGTACTATCATCAAAATAGTAAACCATTACAGTAAGAATCGTCTCAGATCGTAGCAGGATCACTGCACTTGTCAGATAGCATATTGTGGCTTTATGTAGTGATGAGGGGGTGTTTAAGTCTTGAGATAATATTTGCACAAGTGATCCTGCACATAACTCAGCGCCGGGAGACACTGCGCAAACATCTCTCCTATTAATACAGGCAACACGCACACCGATGAACCCAATCCATGACCTATAGATTCACATCACGCATGAAAGATCATAGCCTGGAGAAATCCATTGCATTGCTTTGGGTTTGCAGCTACACAATAACACACAACCAAGAACAGAAACTCCTACGACTTGTGCTGTTCTGTCTACTGAAAAGGACAACAATGAAATCTATTTAATTTAGAAAGATCTGAGTATGAGTAGGAGAATATACTTTAAGGCTTAATACACTTCTTTAATAATCAGTATGCTGTAGAATAATGAATAAACATATAATCATTAATAGGTTTTTATAATAATAAAATATAAAATAGAATAATATAGTAGTCAATAGACAAATAATTAAAATAGTAGTAATAATAATTGTCAGTACAATTATATATTGGTCAATGGGCATACAGTGTCTGTCAAATGTTTAGAAACAGCGAGTGTTTTATGGTTTTTGAGAGACACATGCATGTTCCTTTTGTTTTAATGCAATAAACAATGTAATGTAAAGGTCTGATCTACTTTGACCTGACAAATTTTTAAATATCCAGATGTTCCACTTTATTTGCATTAGAAAATCCTCCCTTAGCATGAAGAACAGTTTTAAACACTCTCAGCATCCGGACAGTTAGTTTCTCCAAAAAGCTAAAATACTTTGCTGTCCCTCTTGTAAAACTCACTGAAGATGTTCTTCACTAGATGGAGATTTCTTGTTCATCACAGAGCAGTTGAATAGGATTTAGGTGCGGTGACTGAACAGGTCGTTCCATGATAGATATCACTCCAGACCACTGTTTGCTCTCTAAATAACACTTACAGAACTCCGACGTATGCTGCGGCTCTTGTTGCACGGCGAAATTGGTTCCAATGAGCCGCAGTCAAGATGGAATTGCATAGTGTTTTTATTTTTTATTTTTTTGTATATAAACAAAGACAAAAAAAGGGGAAAAAGTGCTAGTTCAGGTCTTTCAGAAAAAGGTAGGCCTTTACCTGTCCCGTAAAGATAGCATAAATAGATAGTGACCTCAGCTGTTCATAAACGAGTAATCCGTGCCCACAATTCACACATTAAGTGAGACTAAAACTATTTTTGATTATTCACCTGAGAGCACTAATAAGCACAGACCAACACTATAGAATCAACAATGCTATACAATATAACAATGCAAAAAACAACTCTAGAACCAACTGAGTTAAGCAGATAATACACAAAATTCAGAATCTTACTATACCAGAAGAGAATTAAATAAAACTAAGGATCTAAAGCTAATCCCTAAATCTAAGATGGTATGAGGAAGAAACCTTGACCTCAACACACCAATGGCGATGACTCACCGTTTGTCTAAGACAATCATCGACATTATAGACTTCCATTCTTTTGCAAAAAATTTGAACACTTTTTGTTTCCAACAGTTTAAAAACTTTGATTTTTTGACTTTCGATATCACATTGTTCTCAGGTGTTAATGTTTAGCAATAGATTCAATAAAAAGGGAGAAGAGTAACCATGACTAACTATGACTAACTTATCATTCTAAAGCTCTAAGCCGCAAGCAGCAACATGCATAAAAAATGCACTACTTACATTATTATTGTAATAACGAGTCACAAACACATCCACTGCTGCTCATCCTGGTTTATTAGGAAAGATAAGGGTCCAGTGAACAACATGCCGTAAAGCATTTTGGCTCCAACCAAACAATAGTGTTGTAATTTAGATGGTTATTCTTTTGTTTACGTCACAGAACTTCGGCTGGTGTTTGTATGTATATATTTCGGAATAACTTTCACAATAAAAACGGCATCTTGCTGGTTAAAAAAAAACAAAAACAAATATGGCTGGTAGAATATAGTGTTACTAAACGCTTGAGACCACAAAATAAAAAAAATAATCTCTCTCCTATAGGCAGGTGCCATGACGTTTTTATTCTGCACCACCTCTCATTTCAAAATGTAGCCAATAAGTGCAGAAATCTAATGATATATGGGAGGATTTTATTCTCCATGTGTGTGAATCTTAGTTTTATTACTCTTTATAAACTCTTAATGATCAAAGCAGCACGTGGTGTGACGAACCAGGAAGTGATGCAGCTCTCAGTTCAGCACAAACAGCTGTTTATAGCTATTATATAACTGGGCTTTGTTTACAAAAAATAAACAAATAAATAAATAAAGGTATCTGAGATTTGCACAAAGCAGCGATGTGAAAAATAATCTTGGGGGGGCGTGACAACAGAGACTTGGAGATCTGCATGGAGATGCTATTTTACATCTGTAAGTTACAGTATATTTCCCTTTATAGTTTTTACCATGTTATAGGTTTTATTGCCTGTTTGTTTTTATAAGAGAAATGCTTGAAAAGTAAGTGTGTGTGTGTGTGTGTAGTTAGGATTGGAATTGCCGCACATCAATATGAATGGCCATGACTGTAGAACAATAGCTTGTCTGGCTTCTTGGCCATCAACATGAATGCCAACTCAATATCAATATCCAAACATGTATAACAAAAGCCTTTAATAGTCAGCCATTTATTTCTATGCAGACTGTATGAATAGAGTATGAATGGACACCTGAGTTTAGCAGGTGTCTCTCAGACAGTGGGAGGGAAAACGGATCAGACACAGTCTCAGATAAATGTTTGTAGAATCACATTCATTATAAAATGTGAAATATAAACTCATGTGGCTTTCAACCCAGTACTTTTCTGGATTGCTTCAGGACTAATTTCATGTATTTATTTATGAAAAAATAAAAATATTCAATGCAGGAAATGTATATCCAGGGCACTTCATCATCTATAACTTATCTTTTTGAGCAATATCAACTTTGATGATGGACAGTAAAGCCTAAAGTGTCTTCTTGAATTGTGTATGAAGCACATTTTTCTCAGGAACTGTTAACATTTAAAGTTAGGTAGGACATTTTCAGCTGTGAGTCCCAAAATTTGTGCCGAAGGCCAACCGATTAAAAAAACGCCCAAATTCTTCCTGTCTTTCTGAGCTTCCTGTAGGCCTGCAGTACATGTGAACCTTGGTTAAAAAACTGCTGATGAAATGGCCATCAGATACAATAAAAAGACTTTGAAGTAAACATTGCACTTAATAATTGGTTGATATTAGCTCTTATTATGTTACATTAAACACATCATGATTGGATAATAATATTATACATACACACATATACAGTGACGGCAGTGTTGTTGTCATGGCAACAACCTCAGAGGCAGACAGCATCGAGAAGCGGTGACCCGGTAAAAAGACTAAGATGAGGTCAGTGTGCTGTGGAGCGTCACATGATGGAGGGCGAGACCTGAGCGATTCATCACGCCATGGCTGTTTTAGAGGAATAAAGCCATTGTGGAACTGATGCCAACGATGAAATCAACACCGCCATGCGGCGATTCAATTTAAAAGACATTTGCCAGGGTTTTACACCGAGTCAAAGCTTCTAAAGAGAGCCGAGAACTGGAAATAGGTGTAGTCATTAACCCTGTATGAGGCAGAATTACACTGGGAAAGTTCTAGAAATCAAGATACACTATATGGCAAAACGTTTGTAGACACCTGACCATACGATTGGTATGTGCTACTTTTTAAACATCCAATTCCACATTTAGCCTTCATTTGCTTTTATATTAAGCTCCACTGTTCTCGAAAGATGTTCCACTTGATTTTGTGGAAATTCACTCAGCCATAAGGCTGTTCGTAAAGTCAGGTACTGATGTAGGTGAGATGAGGAGGCCTGGGGGGCAGTCAGAGTTCACACTTCATGTTTAATAAGTTTGGCACTCTATAGCAGAAGATCTTTCACTTCAACTCATGTAAAGCAGAGCTCAATGGAGCTGGCCTTGTGTACAGGTGCATCATCATGCTGGAACTGGTTTGGGTTTCCTTAAATCAAGTAAAGGAAAAGTTTATTGCATCCACATCGTTGTGTGCCTTCAATTTGTTTTCAACCGGTTTTAGAGAAGAACCACATATGGCTGGAGAAGCCATGTGTCCCAATACTTTTGTCTGCACCGTGGACCTGACCCTCTGATGCTATTTCCAGCTCACAGCAAATAACCTTCTCATTTCCTCTACTGAGAAATGAAACCAACGCAATTTGCTTAATGGATGACCTCCTCTATAAAGTCCTTTAATTTTTCTCTGGGATGGGAATTAAAAACTTGGCAGTGTGGTACGGGAGAAAGGATTTATCCGTTAATCAAAAGATTTGTGCAGAAAAAAAAAAAACTCATCTTGTCAATTCACCAGGCAAAAAAAAAAAAAGAGAGAGAGGGTTTTAATTTCAGTTACGATTGGTCACTGTCTGTGTGCTCGCCACTAAATTATCCAGCACTGACCTTTGGATTTCGCATTGCTGCAATGCAGATAGACAGTGTGTTTAAAATTCCTCTCGCAAGTTAAATGATCCAGATTTAACCTTTCACTGGGTGAGATCTGAAATGCCACAATGCCATGTGTTTGACTTTTACTTACAATGATTATTTTTTTTCCCTGTGAATGAAAAAAAATCGCAGACGCAAGCATCCACTTGTGAGTAGGCCCTCTTTAGGATGCCAAAAAATGTTTTCTATAAGACAATTGGAAAGTCGGACTCTTTATAGTGAGTCATTTAGATTGTTTGACTCATTTTTAGCTGCTCCACCCTTTAACTATTTTACCACATAATTGTTTTTATTATAACCAGCAACTGTTCCATTTTGTCTTAATATGTCTAACATTTTCTGAAAATACATTTTTACATTCATGGCCACCCAGATGAGGATGGGTTTCCTTTTGAGTCTTGTTCTTTTCAAGGTTTTTTTTTCATGTCATCTCTGGGAGTTTTTTTTTTTTTTTGGCCACAGTCACCACTGGCTCAATCATTAGGGATACACTTAAAATTGTAAGGAACAAATTTAGAGGTACAAAACATATACATTTTAATTTCATAACTTCCTCTTCACCGAGTGCACTGCGGAGAATTTGCTCCGTCATGCTGCCTCACACAGAGTTATATATATATATAATATATACTGACTCAAAGACGCAACTAAAAGGGCTGACTCAGAAGGACTCAAATAGCTTATTCAATGAGCTGACTCAACGTAGACCTAAAAATCCTGACTCAAAACATTTCATAGAGCAGACTCCAGAAAATTGGACTCAAAACACAACTCAAATCTGACTCAAAGAGACTTAAAGAGCAGACTCGAAACAACCTAATGCGCCAACTCAAAGAGCTCATTTAAAGAACTGAATAAAACTGACTCAGTGTTGCCTCTAAGATGACTTAGCGTCAACACAAAGAGTATATTCACAGATGACTCAAAAAACGATCAAAATATGCCTAGAAAATTAACCAACCCAGACTCAAAAATAAACCAAAGATAAGTAAAAAAATAATTCAAAGATTACTCAAAATGTTGATTCATAGATGAATCTCATTTCAAAGCTGTCTTAAAAAGCTGATTCACATATAACTTAAATAAATTACCCAGAGGTGACTTGAAAAGCTGGTTCACATTATTCACAATAAAAATGACTCAAATTACAGACTCAAATCTCTGACTGAAAGAACTGACACAAAGAACTGATTCAAATCTAACACCACTCAGAAACCATGCACCTTGCCAACATTTCTAAATAAAAGAACATCGTTTCTCAGTCTGATTTAGCAAGTACTTTGCAAATCAACTCTAAATTCTAGTGATAATGTCAGGTGTAATTATCTGAAAAAAATTCCATTATTTAGGCCAAAATAGTCTGAGCATTCTGATTCTGATCAGCTCAAACCCGTTGGTTAACAGCCACACACATATGACTGAGCTTTGCGTAATGACCAATATTGATGCCTGTGCAAATAATTACATACTGGAAAACTAAGAGACAAATATTTAATATGAGACACAGACTAGAAAGCCATAACATGGGGCCTATTGTTCCTACACCACTAATGTATCTCTGCACTAATTGTTCAAATATGTGCAGAGAAGATTAGAATAGCAGGATTTAGTTGTTTGAGTTGATCAGGCATTGCTTGCAAAGGCTAGATATGAAGTCATGATTGACAACGTTGGCTACAGCTTAATAGTAAGTCATGGTTCACAGATTTACTGAAAAACATAAAAAATAAACTACTGCATATTACAAAGACAAATGTTGGCTGTATCCAAAATAAAAAAGAATAAAACCGTAAAATTGACCATTTAATATCAAACACATGACATTACATAAAATATGCTGCACCACATGGAACACAGAAAACATCCAAAAAAGAAATAAAACCATCCATCAAAAAGAATTTCACATACATGATATTAAACCCTTTTCGAAACAATATATTTATTTCAATAACATGGATGGCTTATATAATTGAGTAAATTTAAGATATTATAGAGAACAGTGATAATCCTCCTTACCTTTTCACAGAGGAAATAGAACTGGAGGAAAACAGTTCCACCCTTGCGAATAAAGGCTCAATCCAATAATCATAAAGAACACACAGCTCCCTCCAAAGGCAGGGAAAGCACATTAGTCTATTCCTAACCTATTTTTTTATATATATATTTTTTTACATCTCATTTTCTTCTTGTCAGAGCCAACACGGGAGCCACTAGACCTTGGAAACAAGGAAACAAAAAATATTTAATTAATTTCTAATTGTAGTCCATTTGTAGTACACTTTTAAATATATACAGATGACAAAAAGAAAAACTGACTCAAACTGACTCAAACTGACTCAAGCTGTCAACCAAAAAGCTGATTAAAAAACCGACTCAAAACAACTCAAAAAGTTGATTCTAAGAATTGACTCAAATGACTCATAGAGTTACCTGAAAACGCTGATAAAACAACGTAGAGTTAACTCAAAATGGCACAAAAAGCCGATTTAAAGAATTCACTCAAATGGCTCAAAGAATCAAATCAAAGAACCGACTCAAAGACTCAAAGACTCAAAGACCAACTTAAACCAACCCAGGAAGTAAACTCAAAGATGATTCAATGAGTCAATTTAGAAAAAAAGATGATGCAAAGAACAATCCTCAAAATGACTCGAAGGGCTGATTCAAAGAACCAGTTTAAAACCAATTCAGAAAGATAACTCAAAGATGACTCAAATGCTCTATTAAAAGAATGCACAGCTAGGCCTTGATATCAGTCATGTGTCAGAAAGCAGTGAGAATTATTTCCACCGCTGTACTGAGAGTGGCCATATTATTTTATTTGACACCTATTCAAGCGTTGTTACACATCCTCATGAAACCGCTCAGAACCAGAGCCAGGATGAATACGAGGCTTTAGAAGGCACTAATGTTGAAAAATGTACACACAGGAGAGAAAAATGCTGATGTGCTATTTTTATCTGCACTATTAACGCTAGACCGGGAGCCTCATTACGTGATTTCACACTGGAGTAAATCTGAGATGAAGGCCCGACGCTATAATCAACCCACCCCAGAGTGGGGCACTAAGCCACGCTTCCTCTCTTTCTATCTCTTTTTCCCTCTCTGGCCCATGCTACAGTGTTGATAATTAGCTCATTTTGATTATTAAAAAAGAGAAATATAATGAGAAGGCCAGTGATCATCAAGCTGGCTAATAAGCTTCTGTGTATCTGACCCACTTCAACATGGATTAGCATTTTAGCAGCCATGCTGGTTCTGATTTCACAACTGAGGATGAGGAACATTCAGTGATATAATATTATATGTTGGGGTTTTGTCTTTTAAAAATGTGTATTAAATTCTTAAAAATGATTTACAGTCATGTACACAACAGCGCCTCTACTTCTGGATGACTTAAAGAACCAACATAAACTGACGTTAATTAAAACACTGTCCTTTTTGGCAGTTTGTGCCAGAATGATGGGTAGAACTTTTGTGATAAAATTTTTTGTAATTTTTTGTATTGTATTTAGGGAAGATTGGGAATTTAACTTCCAGTATAGCCAAGCTGCCATTTTTGGACTCTTAAGCAAGGCTTTTACCGCTTTGTGCTCCAGGGGTGCTGTTTAATGGCTGACCTCAGTATCATTGAGATAAGCGAGGAAAGAATTTCCCTGTAATGTACATTTGAAAATGATAAAGCCCCCTTTATGCAAGTGAGAATAGAATGAGAAGTTGAAGGACTCTTACATTTATCATTTTCTCAGAAATTGTGTTGCTCTGAGCCAAAGCTCATTCACCCAGAAACATCAGCGAAAGTCTGATCCAGCATCCACAGAGCACTTTAGATGAATAGATCCAGCATGAGCACAAAGCTGTAAAACACACATTTCTGCACCACAGCTTCAATTACAAACAGATTGAATTAGAGTTGAGCCCGGAGTCAATGTGAGGAGAATTCAGAACGAGTCTCGCCACACTCTCGCTGCTCCACCGTTTCCTGATTGCAGCTTTTGGAGCTATTTGTTGCGTTTATGTTTTTTCGAGCAGATCCGGCGTGACTTCGTCCTGATTTCCCCCGGGGAGACCGGCGCCCCACCTGACAGCGCGACTTACCCCGGTGTTTCTAACCAGTCTCCAGGGGAAATGTTTCGCTTTCACATACTGTTCTTCACGATAAACTAAGAAATGAAAGGAGTTAACTCTCACGATCGGCTGCTTTCAGGAAAGTTTGTAGGATTTTTATTTTCAAATGCAGGAGTTTGTATAAGCCCTAGATTCTAATAAAAATTACTGTGAATTATAACCCTTCTTTCTCCCCCATTTGTAGAATAAATAATACTGTATTTTACATTTGCATTTGTGGCATTTAGCAAACGCCCTTGTCCAGAGCGATGTACAAAAGTGTCTAGCAACAAATAAATATACACTGGTACTCCAGATTACAAACTTAATATAAATATAACTCTTGAATTCTACAAAGCAAATTTGGAAAGTGCTAATTTAAGGGTCTCAGGAAGATGAAGGTCTTCAATCGTTGCTTGAAGATAGTCAGGGACTCCGCTGACCGGACATCTAGGGGAAGTTCATTCCACCACCTCGGTGCCAGAACAGAGAAGAACCTTGAAGTATACTTACCTCTCATTCTGAGAGAAGGTGGTACCAGTTGAGCAGTGCTGGGGGATCTCAGACAGCGTGGTGCAGTGTGAGATGTGATGAGGTATCTGAGGTAAGATGGTGCTGGGCTATTTTTGGCCTTGTAGGCAAGCATCAGTGTTTTGAATCTGATGCGTGCAGCTATTAGAAGCCAGTGTAGGGAGAGCAGCAGTGGGGTGGTGTGGGAGAACTTGGGCTGATTGAACACAAGTCATGCAGCTTTGTTTTGGATCATTTGCAGAGGACGAATAGCGTTCAGGGGAAGACCTGCCAGCAGAGAGTTGCAGTAGTCCAGTCTTGAAATGACAAGAGACTGGATAAGCACCTAGGCAGCCTGTGTGGACAAAAATGGTTGAATCCTTCGGATGTTGTAAGGAAGAAATCGCCAGGAACGAGCCACATTAGCGACAAGAAGAAGGACAGTTGATTGTCCATAGTTACCCCAAGGTTACGAGCAGTGGCTGAAGGGGAGAGCAGAGAGTAATGAAGTGTTATTCAGAGATCTTGACCTGAAGATGAATCAGATGGGATGACCAGCAGTTCTGTTTTGCTGGGGTTGAGTATTAGTTGGTGAGCACTCATCCATGAGGATATGTCTGTCAAGCATGCCGAGATCCAAGCAGAAGCTGTGGTATCTAATGGGGAGGGGGAAGAAAAGATGAATTGAGTGTCATCTGCATAGCAGTGGTAAGAAAACCCATGTGAGGATATGACTTCATCAATGGAGTGAAGAGCACCTGGTGCTAATTTCCTATCTGTCAACCCCTATTTAACTGGCAGCCTAACTTCCAGTTTCACTGACTCTGCAAGATTGTGGGCCGTTCTAAAGTGACTGAAAGCCTCCGGCAGCAGGTTGTCCAGATGAAGGCCAAAGGGATGAGCCTATCAGCCATAGCAAGACAAGTTGGTCGTTCCAAATCTGTGATTTCAAGAATATTGAATCTTTACAACATCACACACTCATATAAGTCCACCAAGAAGGCTGGTCGTCCACGGAAGACAAATACAAGAGAGAACAGGATACTGCGGAGGATCTCAATGGGCAATCGTTTCCACACTGCAGCTGGAATTGCTCACCAGTTCAGCGCTGAACAGGGTAAGGATCTGTCTCGTCATACAGTGTCTCGACGTTTAAAAGCATTTGAACTGAAAGCCCACTCTGCAGTGACCAAACCTCTCATTAGCAGAAAGAATCAAAAGGCTAGACTAAGCTTTGCTGAGGAGCATGTTGTGTGGACAGAGCAGAACTGGTCCAAAGTTTTATTTGGGTCTGATGGGAAACATTATGTTCGGTGACAAACTGGGGAAAGACTGAACCCAAAGTGTGTAAAGAAGTCAGAGAAAAGTGGAGGAGGAAGTGTCATGGTTTGGGGCATGTTTTCTGCAGCAGGAGTTGGGCCTCTTATACAGCTACATGGCAGAGTGAATGCAAATGTTTATCAGAACCTTCTTCAACAACATATGGTTCCTTCCCTGCGGTGATCACCCAATCAGCCCGCAGTGTTCATGCAGGACAACGCTCCATGTCGCACAGCAAAACGGGTAAAGCAGTTCCTTGAAACTGAAAACATTGAAATAATGACATGGCCTGCCCAGAGTCCTGAACTCAACCCAATAGAGAACCTCTGGAAAATCCTTGGTGACAAAGTTATGGCCAAGAAACCCACAACAGCCTGTGGAGGAGACTGGAAGAAGAGTGGACCAAAATCACACCAGAGCAGTGTGAGAGACTGGTGCTGTCCTGTGGCCGCAGATGTCCTGAAGTCATTCAAAGCAGAGGCCTGTACACTTCCTAGTAATCTTTTTCCATGCTACAGTCATTGTTGTTCTCTTATTTTGATCAGTGTGTTTTCTGCAAAATAATGTTTTTTTTTTTTTAAATGCCTTAGTTATTTTGTGGAAAAGGTGTTCTGGTAGCATGGTATAGACAGGACAAAAACAAGGGAACCCGTAATATTGATTTTATTTCAATATGTAGGATTAAAAACAGACAAAAAAAACCTGACTCAAAATGAGTCAATAGGACTAAATGGGATGTTCAAAAAGTACTAACCAATCGTATAGATTGAAACACTTCTATATACACTCATGAACCCTATAGAGTCTATATTGATATTATTTGGAAGAGTAAAAGTTGTGAGTTTAATGTAAGACCATCTGAAGGTGATTATTCATTTATTATATTATATAGTCCACAATTGGTCTTCATTTACTTTCATCACTTCAGGGAAGATGTTCCACTAGATTTTGGAGTGTGCTTGTGGAAATTTGTGCTCAAATCCACGTTCACTCTACAAACCTCTGAGCAACACGTAAGTTATAAACCACTGTGTGCAAAACTGGCTTCTGATAAATGCCTGGTGTTGATTACCTTAAGGGATAGATAAGGTAATCACTTCGTTGAGTCACGCCACAACAAATGAAAATCAAGGGACCAAGTAGACCGAGCTACTGAATAATCACTGCTCCCTTCAGATGGATTTCCAATACACTCAACCTCCACTCTTCTGGACAGACGTTTGTAATCTGATTTCCGAATAAAATCTATCTACACTATATAGACCAAAGATTGTGTACACCTGACCATAAGATTGGTATGTGCTTATTTTTTAACATCCCATTCCACATGTGGTCCCCATTTTCTCTTCTAATAACCTCCATTCTTCTGGGAAGATGTGGAGATTCATTGGGCCACAAGGGTGTTACTAAAGTCAGGTACTGATGTTGGTGAGGTGTGGAAGCCTGGAGTGCAGATGGCGTTCACATTCATTGCAATAGCAGTGGAGTTCTATAGCAGGAGATCTTCCATTTTCTGGAGATCTTCCATCTTCCACTTGATTGTCATGCTGGACTGGAGGAGGACGGAGGAGGACGTCCTGTACAATTAAGTGCCTCCAACTTCGAGGTAACAGATCGAGGAAAAACCAAATACAGCTTGAAAAGTTCAGTGTTCTAATTCATTTGTTCACTTAGTGTATATTTCTCTAATTTACAGCCTCGTTGTGCTTCTGTGTTCCTCAGATGCATCTTTTTCATCCACTATCTCATATATCACTGAGAAAGAAAAGCTAAAGCTTTGAGTTTTGCATTGTTCAAAGTTTATTTTTCTCCTTTAAAACATTGTGGCATTACCATGCACCAATCAGGCGGCATTGATCCGAGCCTCGTTTGAGTCGCATTAATCTTTGGCCCTACATGGCAACTCCTCCAGCATTAATCTGTCGTCACTATTGACCTTTCCGCTGCTCAGATTTGTCTTCGCCACTACATTGACTCAGCTATCCAGGTCCACGTCTCTTCTTGTTCAGGATCGTAGCTTGATTGGTCCAAGAGTCAGTGTAGACTCGCTCTGCTTTTCATCACCTCTATCGATTCTCCACTTTCTGCATTTTCTTTGAGACGGCTCAAATAATCGTGTGCACCAGATACCAATTGTATTAAACCGGATCAGAGATGACGGCGTGTTTATATTAATCATCACGTGTCACCTCTAGTCAGGTGCGTATCATTCATCACACTTTTCCGACAGCCAGAATCTTACAAATTCACGCACAGAGTGTCTACTTTTTTTAACAAAAGAATATGCTGCATCATTTTCTGTTAGTTTAAAACAACAACAAAAGTACTGAAAGCATTCCCCGAGGGATGACGTATTGGAGTGGAGCACAATAACAGGTACTTTATCAAAAGTTTCGATCTCTACGGCTTTCTCGGTGCCAGAGCAAATAAACACCGCTCTCAACGTGTCGATTTGTAGCTCGAGAGTAAAAAGAACATTATGAATCACACCATGAAAAATGATTCGGTAGTAACTGATGCTGCAGAGGTAATGTAGAAAAAAAATGGGGAAAAAAAAGAAAAGGACTTTTAGAGCTCGGGGTTTTCAGTGCGCTGAGCAGAAATGAAATCATTCAGCTACATAGAGTCAATCTTCATTAAAAGGATAGATAGATAGATAGATAGATAGATAGATAGATAGATAGATAGATAGATAGATAGATAGATAGATAGATGGTATTATCTATCTATCTATCACTACTACTACTACTAATATTAAAATAATAATTTAAATCATTAGAAATTAAAAATCTATAATAATAATAATAATAATATAATAATAATAATAATAATAATATAATAATGGCAGTAAATAATCTGGGAATCACGGAGCATCAATGCCTTCTGTTATAGAGAAATGTTTATATAGAGTAAAAAAAAGTCTTTTTTTTTTAAAGTAAAAAAACCTGCCTCAAAATGACTCAATGGGACTGAATGCGATGTTCAAAAAGTATTGATTGATTGGATGATTGATTTTTTTTTTTTATTGGATCATCCATTAACACCGATCACCTATTCATCTCAATCTAAGCATATTAATTATGAGTTGTGATATTTCATTACATTTATTTTCTCAACCACGTATAATTTGAAGCTTTTGTACACCTTTCTGGCCACAAGCTTCATGATCTTGATAGTTGTTCTTGCATGAGTCTGTTTCCAGCTGGAAAATTCATTTTGGAACACTACTATCAAGTTATACTTGCAGGGTTTGAATTTGTTCTGCATTCTAATTGGTTAAAAGATGGTGATAAATTTTCTATAACAGCAGTTTATATGTTGGCGCATGTGTTACTGTTTCTATACTCGTAGCTGAAGAAGTGAGTACTGAAGACGCTCTGCTAAAATACTTCATAATGTGTACTCGTTGATATGGATGATAACCCTAACCCTAGATTTTCATTTTTTATTTATTATTTATTAAGCCTTTATAGAAAGGAGTCTCCAGTGTCAGAGTGTCAGGGATTCCCCTGCCACGCCCCCCTCAGTAGCTGTCCGAGATTCCCCTGCCATGCCCCCTTTGGCCGCCGTCAGAGATGCACCCTGCCACGCCCCCCTCGGTAGCGTTCATGGTGCCTCATTATCTCGTGCCTGCCTAATCACCGACAGCCGTGACTCGTTATGGTTCTGACTATATAAACACACGTTCTCGAGTCACAGGCTGTCGGTCCTTGTATTGTCATGCTGGTGATACCCGTGGCTGCCCGACCGCCAGCATTCCCCGCTGGTTCCGTTCCCATTGGATTACTCTTAGCCGCTGCCGTTTACTTTCGTTTCGGACTCAAGGTTTCAGTTTGGATTACTCTTAGCCGCTGCCGTTTACTTTCGTTTCGGACTCAAGGTTTCAGTTTGGATTACTCGTTTCGAGCGGATCTTCTTTGTTTGTTTTCTCGCCTCGGCAGCAGTGAGTGTTTTGTTTGTTGAACTGTTTTGGTTTAAATAAATAAACTATGATTGACTTGCTTCCGCTTCCGCGTCCTGTCCGTCAGCCTGACAGAAGGACCGACCAAAACCGAAAGCGGAATCGCCCTCCCGCGATTTCGGCCGCGATGAAGTGGCAGCCGAACCCAGCCTCGGATTTTCGCCGGGGATTCCAAGCTGCTTCTCGCGGCTCAAAGCCACAGAAGCCGGAGCATGAAAGCGCGGCTGCGCCACGCCCCTCCGCGAGCGCGAGGGAATTTCCGGCTCGCTTCTCCGGGAAAGGAGAAGAATTGGACGGGTTTCTGAAGAACATCGGCGAGTATGTGGAGGAAAATTCTTCCCAGTTTTCCTCCGAAAGAGCCAAGATCGCCTTCTGCGTTTCTCTCCTGTCTGGTGATGCTCTCTCTAAAACCAGCAGGTTATGGAGCGCCAATGGGGGCAATTTCGGCTCACTCGCCAAATTCTGCGAGCTTCTTCTGGGGATGTGTGGGATGGAGGTGGTGGATCTCCACGGCAGTCCCCTTGAGGATGAAGAAGCTGCGTTCCGTGGTTCTTCAGAGCGCGTGGCACCGTTTCAGGATTCTCAAGGGTGCTCGGCTCCATCCCTGGGCATCAAAGAACGCGAGGCTCAGTTCCCGGGTTTCCACGGACACATGGCCCTGCCCCTGGGTCAGTACAAGCGCGCTGCTGTGTTCAGGGGTTCTCGTGGACGCTCTGCACCATCTCCGAGCGTCTGCGAGCGCTCTTCGCCACAGTGTCTCCACGAGCGCGCCTCTACGCCACAGTGTCTCCACGAGAGAGCCGAGCCGCCACAGACCCGTCACGAGAGAGCCGAGGCGCCACAGACCCGTCACGAGAGAGCCGAGGCGCCACAGACCCGTCACGAGAGAGCCGAGCCGACACAGACCCGTCACGAGAGAGCCGAGCCGCCACAGACCCGTCACGAGCGCGCCTCTACGCCACAGTGTCTCCACGAGCGTGCCTCTACGCCACAGTGTCTCCACGAGAGAGCCGAGCCGCCACAGACCCGTCACGAGAGAGCCGAGGCGCCACAGACCCGTCACGAGAGAGCCGAGGCGCCACAGACCCGTCACGAGAGAGCCGAGCCGCCACAGACCCGTCACGAGAGAGCCGAGGCGCCACAGACCCGTCACGAGAGAGCCGGGCCGCCACAGAGTCGCCACGAGAGCGCCGAGGGTGCCGCTCAGCTTCAGGGTTCTGCCGAGGGTGCCGCTCAGCTTCAGGGTTCCGCCGAGGGTGCCGCTCAGCTTCAGGGTTCCGCCAAGGGTGCCGCTCAGCTTCAGGGTTCCGCCGAGGGTGCCGCTCAGCCTCAGGGTTCCGCCGAGGGTGCCGCTCAGCCTCAGAGTTCCGCCGAGGGTGCCGCTCAGCCTCAGAGTTCCGCCGAGGGTGCCGCTCAGCCTCAGAGTTCCGCCGAGGGTGCCGCTCAGCCTCAGAGTTCCGCCGAGGGTGCCGCTCAGCCTCAGAGTCCCCAAGAGAGCTCGCTCCCGGTCCAGAGTCCCCAAGAGAGCTCGCTCCCGGTCCAGAGTCCCCAAGAGAGCTCGCTCCCGGTCCAGAGTCCCCAAGAGAGCTCGCTCCCGGTCCAGAGTCCCGCAGAGAGCTCCCTCCCGGTCCAGAGTCCCGCAGAGAGCTCCCTCCCGGTCCAGAGTCCCACAGAGAGCTCCCTCCCGGTCCAGAGTCCCGCAGAGAGCTCCCTCCCGGTCCAGAGTCCCACAGAGAGCTCCCTCCCGGTCCAGAGTCCCACAGAGAGCTCCCTCCCGGTCCAGAGTCCCACAGAGAGGTCAGGCCGCGAAGGGGTCGTCGTACCGCCGCCTGGCCGCGAAGGGGTCGTCGTACCGCCGCCTGCCCGCGAAGGGGTCGTCGTACCGCCGCCTGGCCGCGAAGAGGACGTCGTACCGCCCCCAGGTCCTCCTCTGGTCGACGTCTCGCCCCCAGGTCCTCCTCAGGTCGACGGCTCGCCCCCAGGTTCCCCGCAGGGCGACGTCGGGCCTCCAGGTTCCCCTCATGGAGACGTCGGGCCTCCAGGTTCCCCTCATGGAGACGTCGGGCCTCCAGGTTCCCCTCATGGCGACGTCGGGCCTCCAGGTTCCCCTCATGGCGACGTCGGGCCTCCAGGTTTCCCTCATGACGACGTCGGGCCTCCAGGTTTCCCTCATGACGACGTCGGGCCCCCAGGTTCCCAGCAGGGCGACGTCGGGCCCCCAGGTTCCCAGCAGGGCGACGTCGGGCCCCCAGGTTCCCCGCAGGGCGACGGCAGAGCTCTCCAGAGGCCCTTCGAGGGTGTCGTTCCGGGTCAACGTCCAAACTCTCCAGAGGCCCTCCGAGGGTGTCGATCAGGTTCAACGTCAGAACACTCCAGCGGCCCTCCGAGGGTGTCGTTCCGGATCAACGTCAAGGCGCTCCAGAGGCCCTACGAGGGTGTCGTTACGGGTCAACGTCCTGCCGAGGGTGCCTCTGTGTTCCTGGTCTCCGTGGAGGACGTCTCTCCGCCGCCTGTCTCCAGGAAGGTCGTCGCTCCGCCGCCTGTCTCCGTGGAGGACGTCTCTCCGCCTCCTGTCTCCGTGGAGGAAGTCTCCCCGCTCCAGGTCTCCGCCGAGGTCGTCGCTCTGCCTCCTGTCTCCGCCGAGGGCGTCGCTCGGCCCCTGGTATCCGCCGAGGGCGTCGCTCGGCCCCTGGTCTCCGCCGTGGGCGTCGCTCGGCCTCAGGTCTCCGCCGTGGACGTCGCTCGGCCTCAGGTCTCCGCCGTGGACGTCGCCCGGCCTCAGCTTCCGGCCCTCACGAGGACCGCTGGTCCGTTCCGGATCCCAGCCAAGGTCGCTGCTTTGCCTTGGGCCCCTTCCGATCCTCCCCGGCTCCGCTGCGATGCTCACGGGGCCTCTTTTGTCCCGGGTCGATTGGAGAGGCCTTCCTCGGAGTGCCCCGGCCCGCCTGGCCTGGGTGGGTTTTGGGGCATCAGGTGCCGCCCCTGAAGGGATTCCCCTGCCACGCCCCCCTCAGTAGCTGTCCGAGATTCCCCTGCCATGCCCCCTTTGGCCGCCGTCAGAGATGCACCCTGCCACGCCCCCCTCGGTAGCGTTCATGGTGCCTCATTATCCCGTGCCTGCCTAATCACCGACAGCCGTGACTCGTTATGGTTCTGACTATATAAACACACGTTCTCGAGTCACAGGCTGTCGGTCCTTGTATTGTCATGCTGGTGATACCCGTGGCTGCCCGACCGCCAGCATTCCCCGCTGGTTCCGTTCCCATTGGATTACTCTTAGCCGCTGCCGTTTACTTTCGTTTCGGACTCAAGGTTTCAGTTTGGATTACTCTTAGCCGCTGCCGTTTACTTTCGTTTCGGACTCAAGGTTTCAGTTTGGATTACTCGTTTCGAGCGGATCTTCTTTGTTTGTTTTCTCGCCTCGGCAGCAGTGAGTGTTTTGTTTGTTGAACTGTTTTGGTTTAAATAAATAAACTATGATTGACTTGCTTCCGCTTCCGCGTCCTGTCCGTCAGCCTGACACAGAGGTAGAGTAAGACTACTTTCAGATCATTCCAAAATGCATTCACCATCACATCAATACTGAGATGCAGTTTTCATGCAGCAATCTTTAAAACACAGCTCCGGAAATGTTAAAAAACAAGGACATTTGTAGTCAAGTAAAGCAGTCATGTGACTCGTATCAACGACTTCAAATCTTACATAGTCCTTAAAAAAAAAAAAAAAAAAATCTTTAATCATATGAACATAGATTTCAGTATGTGCTGTTATCATACAATTAGGGAGGTGGTAGCATAGTGGTTAAGGCATTGGAAGGTCATGAGTTCAAATAAAAGCCACTCCTAGGCCCCTGAGCAAGGCCCTCAAGCTTCTGGTTGTATAAATGAGATAAATGTAAGTCGCTCTGGATAAGGGCATCTGCCAAAATGCTGTAAAACTAAATAATGCATTTTAACTATTAATAATACGACACAGGGTGTCCTAATGCACTGACTGACTGTTTAGATAGTGAGAGTCTACGACAAGATGAAATTCTTTCTTCTCATACCCCAGGTGGTAGGAACTTGATAAATTGCCCCTGGAGCAGAGAGGATTAAAGACTTGATCATGGAGCCCCAGTGAAAGCTTTTCAATAACGGGGCTTGAACCTGCAGCCATCTGCAAATAGTGCTTTATACATGTACTTTACAGCACCCATGGGTCAAAAAGGGCTACCTTGGCAATACCAGGGCTGGAACCCCTGACCTTCTGATCAGTAACCAAAAGCCTTAACCACTGAACTGCCACCTTAACTATTACTGGGTCAGTCATGAGAAAGCAGAAAAATGATGCAGTGGAGATTCCCACATTTGGGGAATCCTGCAAAAGCCAGCAGAGCCCGAGTACCTTGGATGAACCTCGCTTTGAGTTCCTGGTAAAGGTATTGCCCCTGTCAGGTAGTGTTCACAAAATGAGGTGCGAAGATGTTACCGGAAAAAGGGTTCGTCTGTCCAAAAATAACACCTGTAATAATAATTTTGGATCACTGATCATTTCAAATGGAAGAGAAAGAGAGAGACATGTCTCTCTGAAGAAGAGCTAAAGATATTTCAGCACCAAGTGCCATTGGAAAGAGGCGAATTTTCATGTGGAGGAAGAGCACGATCTGAACGAAGCACTGCTGATGTCTTTCTTTAAACATTCAGCAGATTAAGACAAAACCCTGTGAGGTTTCCTGAGGCAGTGCTGATGGCAGGCAGCTCAGATTTTCCTCTCTCCACAGTTCCACTGAAGATCCAAGCTGCTTTTGTTTTTCCCATTTTTAGTTCCCCACCAGCTTTCTCTCAGGGTTCCTCCCTGAGCAGCACGTGTGGGGAATTGAGCAACGGGCCGCTTCAGTGATATAGAAAAGTGAGCATCTGCCCAATGTAAAGCGCTACACTCTGTCCTGACACGTAGATCCGTCTCCATTATGGAGGATAAACGGCGGTATGTGGCCTTGAGCATCACCTCGATTACACCCGGTCATGTGATGTCCATGCTGAGATGCTGATGGATGCTGTACTTGATTTCCCGAGATCCTGCTGATCTATTTGGCGGCTTTATTTCATGTAAATATAACGTGGAGAACTTTTTACATTCTGAAAAAAAGAAGAAGAAGGGATATTATATTATGTATTAAATATTAATTAGTCAATGAATAAATTGTTTATCAGCTGGGAATTTAATCACCTGCCCGTTCACACCCAGGACCCTGATTAGCCATCATTCATCTGATACCACTGAGGGAAAAATAAGGGAAATATGTGTTTCCTCTGAAACTTGAAGCCAGACAAACTAATTTGTTTGTGATACACTCAAGCGTTCACCTCACCATGTCTCTCCCTCAGGGAACACTGTGCTCTTTTGGTTCTTGGCCACAGTTTGTTGTGGGACTGTAAGGATTCCAACTCCTGCTAATTGAGCAAATAGTTTTCTATTATGCCTTCTGAGAATCCTTAGTTGAAGAGGAAGAAGAGGAGGAAGCACAATAGAGGAGGAGCAGGTGGAGAAAATTGAACATATTGTGGAAAATTAGGAGTAAAAGGGAAAAAAGGGGAAACAGAGGAAGAACTGTTGAAAATGGAAAAGAGGAAAGAGAAGAAGTAAGAGAAGGTGAAGGTAGAAGAGGAGAAGTTGAAGGAGTAGGAAAAGATGGAGAATGGAAAGAGGTAGAAAAGGAAAAGGAAGTAGGAAAAGTACAAGAATGAAAAGGAAGCAAAGAAGAAGGGGAATGAAGATGAGAAAGAGGTACAGAAAGAGGGGGTATAAGAAAGTGAAGGTGGAGGAGGATAAGGAGAAAGATGATAAGACAGAGAATGAAGAGGAGGAGAGGAAGAGGAGGGCATGGAAAAAGAGGTAGGGGAAGAGGAAGAAGAACAATGGCAAAACAATCAGAATGAAGAGTAGAGGAGGAGAAGGAGGAGCAGAAGTATTCTGAGAATAAAGAGGAGTTAGAAGCAGAAAAGAAAAAGAGGAAGGGGGGAGGGAGAAGATAAGAAAGAGGATGAGGACCAGAAGGAGGAAGGCAAGAAGGAGGAGCAGAGGTAGAACAATCTGAAGATTGAGGAGGAGGAGGGAGAAGCAGAGGAGAAGGTAAAGGAGGAAGGAGAGGAGGAGAAAGAGGTGAAGGAGGATGAAATTGATCAGAGGTAGGACGGAGAATGAAGAGAAGGCAGAGGAGGACATGGAGGAGGAAGAGGAGGTGGAGGAGAAGAAAGAAGAAGAAAAAGAAGAAGAAAAAGAAGAGAATGAAGAGAAGAGGGAGGAGGAACAGATGCTGGACAATCTGAAAAATGAAGTAGACGGAGAGGCAGAGGAGAAGAAAGAGAAAGAAAGTGATTCCTTTTTTGTAACAGCAAACAGGGTTACACAGGTTATGGTATAATGTTCAGTACAGGTGCACTCGGTCCATGTTAACACGTGTCCTGGGTGAGAAGTTTGAATCCCATGCACACGCTGCATTATCGTGTTGGCGTTGTTGTGTTGGTGCTGGAGAAACACAGCAGCTGTAAAATTTACAGTGCAGAACAAATGAGCAGCTTTAATAATGAGCTCATCTACAAAGTGCTGTGTGCTCCAAGCTCGGAGTTCAAACCATGCTGCATGAGTCTGCTCGCTTTCTGAACAGCAACATTGCCATCTGCTGGTGAACAAGTTAAGCACCACTTTACACTAAGATACAACACAAAGACAATATTTGGACAAAGGTTTGTGGACACCTGAGATTAATAAGATTGCTATGCGCTTCTTTTTGAAAATATAATTCCACTTTTAATCCCCAACTGCTGTAGAATACCCTCCACTCTTCTGGGAAAAGGTTCCACTAGATTTTGTGGAGATTTGTGTTACAACTACATGAGTGATCCTGATGATCCAGATACTGATGTAGGTAAGGTGAGGAGGACTGAGGGGCAGAGAACGTTCACATTCATCCCAAAGTTGTTCAATAGGGTTGGAACTCTAAAGCAGAAGATTTCCACTCCAACTCATGGCAACTTTGTGCACAGGGGCATCGGTATGCTGGAACAGGTTTGGGTTTGTGCTAACTGTGTGGGGACATGAACGTGAACATTAGGGATTCTGAAGGTACATTTGGTTTGTTCATGTATTATTTGAAGTTTTGAAACTTACTGATAATTGATTAGTGAACAGCTTAAACTAATTTGAGTATTGAGCCACTTTATTGTTATGTCTACTCTGATATGGGGCCTGAGTTCCGACAAATTCATGTGCCTTCATACATGATGAGGAATAAAACTTTTAGTTATTTATATTTATATTTGATCCTCTTTGTTTGACTTTGCTTTCAAAGACTTTTGAAGTGTACTTACCTTTGCATTATACTGTCTCTCCTTTACACTATGCTTGGACTTTAATAGTACAAAAATCTTTGATCCACCAGAATGTAATAGTATTTATACAAGTAGTATTTTTATACAACTACTACTACTATGACTACTACTAAAAATAAATAATATTGTTTTATTTTCGACATTGTTTTATACACAAATTAGCTTTTGTGGTGTAATATCCTTCATCTTTTTTTATTAGGGCCCGAGCACCGAGGAGCAGGCCAGAATGGCCTGCACCAGAGGTGCGAAGCCCTATTGTTTTCCTTAGAATTTATTTATTTTTTACACACATTGGTCATTAGAGGTCCCTTAACATACTCGAAAACTCTTGAAATTTGGCACACACGTCAGAGTCCTTTGTCACTAGGGCCGGACAAAGGCTGGTATACAGGCGTGGCAGGGGGGCTCTGTAGCGCCCCCTGTAATTAAAAAACAAACATTCGTGCACAGATCGGGCAATTATGTTCGCACATGTACGAGAGTTGGTACGCATATACATCTCATTGAGCCGAACAACTTTCGCCCTCTAAACTATGAGCTCCGCCCAACAGGAAGTCAGCCATTTTGGTTTGTTTTATAAGGGCATGCGGTGAACTTTTAAATACTCCTCCTAGGGAATTCATGCGATTGACATCAAACGTGGCGAACATGATGGCGAGACATTGGACTTGCTAAATTGCGAAGGGATTTTTGATATCTCGAACGGTGCTGCCGTGGCGAGGCGACGAATTTATGGCGAATTCGGAGAACAGGAAGTGTTTCATATCTAAAGCAAAAAATGTTTTATTCGGACGACACGCAGTGTGTATGTTCGGCCAAGGATTCCGATCGCATCGATGTGCCTATTGTGAATCTCGGACATAGCGCCACCAACAGGCGCCAGGAAGTGTGTCAGTCACAAAAGGTGGATTTTTTGACAGTTGCATGTGGTGAACTTTTAAATACTCCTTCCAGGATATTTATGCGATTGACACCAAACGTGGTCAACATGATGCCGAGACATTGTAGATGATAAATTGTGAAGGGATTTTTGATATCTCGAACGCTGTTCCCATGGCAACGCGTCAAACTTTACTTTTATTTCAGGCATATTTAAGCACTTGGCATGCAGTTTGTGTGCCTTAACATGCTCGAAAACACCGGAAATTTGGCACAGACGTCAAATTCGTCTGCCATTAGGACCGGTCAAAGGCTGGAACATAGGTGTGGCAATAGGGCTCTGTAGCGCCCCCTGAAATGTAAAAACAAATATTGGTGCACAGATCAGGCAAACATGTACGCACATGAACGAGAGTTGGTAGGCATATAGATCTTATCGACCCGAACAACTTTCACAATCAAACCTATTAGCTCCGCCCAACAGGAAGTCGGCCATTTTGGATGGTTTCAAAAGTGCATGTGGTGAACTTTTAAATACTCCTCCTAGGGACTTCATGCGATTGACATCAGAAGTGGTGAACATGATGCCGAGACATTGCACTTGCTAAATTGTGAAGGGATTTTTGATCTCTTGAACGGTGCTGCCATGGCGAGGTGACAAATTTATGGCGAATTCAGAGAAACAGGAAGTGTCTAATATCTAAAGCAAAAAGATTTCTAATTGTATGACACGCGGTTTGTATGTTCGGCCAAGGATTCCGATCGCATCGATGTGCCTATTGTGAATCTTGGACATAGCGCCACCAACAGGCGCCAGGAAGTGTGTCAGTCACAAAAGGTGGATTTTTTTAGAGTTGCATGTGGTGACCTTTTAAATACTCTTCCTAGAATGTTCATGCAATTGACACCAAACGTAATCAACATGATGCCGAGACATTGTAGATGATAAATTGCAAAGTGATTTTTGATATCTCGAATGCTGTTCCCATGGCAACGCGTCAAACTTTACTTTTATTTCAGGCATATTTAAGGCTTTTGGCGTGCTTAGATTATCTTGAAATTTGACACATACATCACATTTGACAAGTCACATACATCACAAGTGTGGACAAAAAGGTCAGACAACGGTGTGTCTCTTAAGTGGCTCACTAGTGCCCCCGTTTGTCTAAAATGTCGGGTTTCTTTTACCTACAGTCCCCAAATGGGTCAGTAACAACATAAAATAGTCCACTGATATTTACCCACTTGATGCACTTGCCCACCGTGCATTGTTTTCTGGGAGGCACCGTATAGCGATTCACAAATGTGCGAGGGCCCGCCATCGCTGCTTGCAGCTATACTTTTTTTATTTGTTTTTGAACATTATGCATGGCTGCCAATTTTGTTGTCTTCGTAAACCTTTTTTGCCCACTAGATGTCGCTATTGTAAATCTTTGTACCTTTCACCTGCGTTAAATTACATTTCCAGGCACCATTTTCCAAAAAGACTTATTAGATAACGTAATATATAATAACTATTATATAATAATGTCGGGGGTTTTTTTGTCTGCCTTGGAGCAAAGGTGAAGACTCATTTGAGTTGCAAACAGTGGAGTTGGAGCTGGAGGCTGTGAAGAAACAGATCCATTCATGCAAAGCAGTGCTGGAAAAATCCTGGGCGGACGCTCACTCGTCCCAGGTAAATTCTCGGGTTGAACTTAATGCTCCCAGCACCTCAACTCCACGTGTTTCCCTGCCCAGGCCCAGCGCACCTAGAACTCGGCCCACCCAGCTATCCAGGCACCACGGACGGTATTCCATCACAGTTTAGTAATAAGGACTTAATGAATTTTCTTCACTGAAAAATTAAAGTATTCGAAAAACAATTGTGGAGGTCCAACCTCTGACAATCGTACCTAAAACTCCACAACTACACTGCGTTACACGTATAGGACAGGAAGAGCTGTATGAAGTTACTACCAAAGCCAAATCAACAACATGTCTGTTAGCGCCCATTCCAACTAATACATACAACTATAACATACAGCTGGTGAGCCTCTTCTGAATATTATTAACTCAAAGAATTAAAAGATTGGATGACACATAACTTTCTATTATTCAATTCTGATAAGACGGAGATTTTGCTCATCGGCCCAAAAACCAGTACTCAAAAGCTCCAGCATTTCAACCTGCATATAGAAGGATGTTCTGTAACTACTAGTTCAACACTAAAAGACCTGGGTGTTATTTTAGACAGCGACTTGTCTTTTAAAAATCACATCAACTATATTACAAAAACAGCTTCTTCCACTTTAGAGATATTGCTAAGCTAAGAAACATGTTGTCTATATCTGATGCAGAGAAGCTCGTCCATGCATTCATGACCTCCAGACTGGACTATTGTAATGCATTACTAGGTGGATGTCCTGCATCATTAATAAACAAGCTAGTTTGTCCAGAATGCAGCAGCCAGAGTTCTCACAAGGTCGAGAAAATATGACCATATAACCCCAATCTTATCGTCCCTACACTGGCTACCTGTTAAGTTTCGAATCAACTACAAACTACTGCTTCTTACTTACAAAACACTCAATGGTTTGGCTCCCATGTATCTATTCAGTCTTCTAACACACTACAATCCGTCACGCTCCCTGAGATCTCAAAACTCAGGATTTCCCGTAGTTCCTAGAATAGCAAAGTCCAGTAAAGGTGATAGAGTATTCTCACATTTAGCTTTGGAATAGTCTTCCTGACAGTGTCCGGGGCTCAGACACACTCTCCCAGATTAAGTGCAGATTAAAAATGTTTTTTATTTTGGTGAGTTCTACACATAACACACATCACATATCATAACCTTGTGCTCCAGTATATCTGATCACATGTACATTATGAACTTGTGCTTTTTAATATTATGAACAGCAGCTATGCTAGTTCCTCTCCACTGCTTCTCTTTCCCTTCCCATCCTGGGGCATCCTGAGGTTGCAGTCACGTCCCACCTTATAAAGATTGTGGACCTTTAAAGAATTACATGCCAACCCCGCAAACATCCCAAACCTTTTTTATAAATTGCTCAGTAGCTCCTGGTTCCATAATCTCAAATGACTGTATAAGACTGTAGAAAGAACATTACTCATAATCTTACATTCCAGTGCTCATGTTAGTTCTCACTCTCCAGTGTTCTGATTGTTTAAAGACTATAATCACACTCTTGATGTCACCCAAATGAGGATGGGTTCCCCTTTTGAGTCTGGTTCCTCTAAAGGTTTCTTCCTCATAACATCTAAGGAAGTTTTTCCTTGCCTCGCCACGGCTGCTCATCATCAGGGATAAATACACACCGTTCACCCTAACTGTTGATTTCTGTAAAGCTGCTTTGAGACAATGTCTGTTGTGAAAAGTGCAATAGAAATAAACTTGACTTAAAATAAACTTGAACTGAGGAGCAGATAAGTGCCTTGCTGAAGAACCTACTAGGGGTAGCTTGGAGGTGCTGGGGCTTGAACCTCTAATCTTCAGATCAGTAGCCCCAAGTCTTAACTAAGACTGAACTAAGACTGCCATGGATTCTTGTCTTTGCTTTCAAAGACTTTTGAAGTGTACTTACTTTTGCATTATACTATCTCCCCTTTACACTATGCTTGGACTTTATTAATACAAAAATCTTCACACAGTTTTTGGCTGATTTTGTTACTATTTTTGGTACAACCCCAATTCCAGAAGAATTTGGGCCACTGTGTAAAATGTAAATAAAAAAGTAATGATTTCTAAAACCCATATTTTATTCACAATAGGACATAAAAAAACATACAAAATGTTGGAGGAACTAAGGAAATGTACCATTTTAAATGAAAAATAAGTTCAATTTCAATTTAAAGGCGGTAACTCCTCAAAATGGAAGACATGCATGAACATGATCCAGTAACATCTATCCTCTCTCATCAAATACATTTTTTTTTTTTTTTTTTGGAAACCATGGACAGCGCATGCTTCAGACTGAAGAGGAAAGGAACCATCCAGCTTGTTATTGGCACTCATTTAAAAAAGCCCAATGGTATGGGAGTGCAAAGGTTCAAGAGCAACTGATACTTCTATCCTGAAAGTGTCTTTTTCCTGGGAATCCTTGCATTTTTGAGTAAGACAATGCTAACTGCATACTGCTTTTTTTTTTTTACCTGCATCTAGTTAACAAGTGACTGTCCAGAGCCAAGGCCAGGGAGCAGACAGACAGGCTAAACAGACCGTGTGCTAGCTGCACAGGGCAGTCACTCAGATCCACCAAATTGAGACTGTGTCTGTCCCCTAAGCGAAACCAAAATGTAGGAATTCTCGGAAAGTCTGTTTAAGTAACCTGATTAACATGTAATTAAATAGAACTGAACGCACAGCCAGCACCTCTGATCTAAAGGTAGGATTGTTGAATATTAGATCTCTCACATCAAAAGCGCTTACTATAAACGAAATTATTACCGACCAGGAGTTAAAAATAATCTGTTCGACAGAAACGTCACGTCACATTCACGTCAGCTACAGCAGCGAGTTTTATCAATAATCTGCCAGAAATGACGATATTAAATAGATCTCCATCTGACCCCGCAGAGCTCGACTGGGCCACTGAATACCTAGAATCAATGCTCCGTTATACTTTAGATGATGTAGCTCTCCTTAAGACCAAAATGATCAGGGAGAAAAAATTTGAACAGTGGTATAAAGATCATACGCACACCTTACAACAGACCATTTGGAAATTAGAACGTAAATGGCGTCAAACAAAATTGACTGTATTTTAAATAGCATTGAAGAAGAGCCTCCTAAATTATAGAAAATCTGTTAGTGCTGCTGATCAGCATATTTCTCCACACTGCAACATGCACAGCATCAATAGGTAGTAATGATTTAATGAACTTTTTTAATAATAAAGTTGAAAACATCAGGCAAGAAATCCAGATTATTTATTTAGATCCAATTTATTTTACAAGTAACCCTGTAGACAGCAGTGTCATTATAACAGACAATCAATTGCAAAATTTTACTCCTATTCAAGAAAATGACAATTTTATTTATTTTCTCATCAAAATCATCAACCTGCATTCTCAATCCCTTGCCTACAAGTTTTCTCAAACAGATAATTCCAAAGGTAATTAAACCTGTTTTAAAAATAATAAACTCTTCCATTAGCACTGGTTATGTACCTAAATCCTTCAAACTGGCAGTTATCAACCCCCTAATTAAGAAACCTGACCTTGACCCATGTCAGCTGTCCAACTACAGGCCATTATCAAACCTCCCCTTTATATCCAAAATTTTTAAAAAGGTTGTAGCACAGCAATTTTGCTCACATCTACTTAGGAATAACATTTTCAAAATGTATCAAGCAGGATTTAGGCCTCATCATAGCAAAGAGATGGCGCTAGTTAAGGTGGTAAATGACCTGTTATTGGCCTCGGATCAGGGTTTTGTCTCTTTACTTGTTTTGCTCGACCTTAGTGCAGCTTTGGACACCATTGATCACACTATACTGCTTGCTGGACTGGAGAAGGTTGTTGGAATAAAGGAAACAGCTTTCTCCTGGCTTAGGTCTTATTTGACTGATTGCTATCAGTTTGTTGCTATAAATGGTGAGTTCTCCACACTCTCTAAGGTAAAGTTTGGTGTTCTGCAAGGATCTGTCTTAGGCCCACTGCTTTTCTCTTTATATATGCTGCCTTTGGGTGAAATTATACATAACATGGTATTCGCTTCAATTGCAATGCTGATGATACACAGCTGTATATTTCAGCAAAGCTAGATGAGAGAGATCAGCTTAACAATGTCGAGGAGTGTGTAAATTAGAAATATCATGTCGTTACAGGATGCAGAAAAACTAGTTCATGCTTTTGTTACATCTAGATTAGACTACTGTAACGCTTTACTGTCTGGGTGTGCGAGTAAGTGCATAAATAAGCTTCAGTCAGTTCAGAATGCAGCAGCAAGAGCCCTCACTAGATCTACAAAAAATTACCACATAACCCCTGTTTTAAGCAGTCTACACTGCTCCCAATCAAATCTCGCATTGATTATAAAATACTACTGACATATAAAGCACTTAACGGTCTCGCACCGCAGTATCTGAGTGAACTTCTGAACCAGTATGATCCCCACTCCTACTTAGATCAAAAGGTGCAGGCTATTTGTTGGTACCTCAAATAATAAAGACTACAGCGGGGGCAGATCTTTCTCTTATAAACCCCACAGTTATGGAACAACCTTCCAATCAGTGTTCGGGACACAGACACAGTCTCACTGTTCAAGTCGAGTTGAAAACGTATTTATTTAGTCAAGTCTTTTATTAGTAGAATTTATTAGGTGACGGAGCAGATCTGGAGGGATCATGGATAAAGAGTGTTTGGTGAAGTGTTTGTCCAGGCCTGCCTCTGGATAGTGTTCCCTTCGATTGGAGGCCACTCTATTCAGCTGGGGACGGTTTCTCATCAACGCCTTGAGTGATTCCATGAAATTCCGGAGTAAGAAGGGGAGCTTTGAGGATGGATTTGGACTGTAGTTAATGTCAACAGTCTGCTACATTGACTCAGGACTACAGTTTGCTTCTGATCACCATCACTGTACCCCGCAACATCGTATATCTGCAATAAATGGACATTCGGTGCAACCCAGATGATGATGGGTTCCCTCTTGAGTCTGGTTCCTCTCAAGGGTTCTTTCTTTGCTATCTCGGGGAGTTTTTCCTTGCCACAGTCGCCAATGGCTTGCTCATCAGGGACAAACTTACTTATAAAGAACATATCAATTTTTTATCACCACATTTTCTGTGAAAAACTGCTTTGAGACAATGTTCATTGTTAAAAGCGCTATACAAATAAAAATGAATTGAATTGAATTGAATCTAATAGCATGACTTTTTGTAGAAGAGTCGTGGTGCAGTCTAGACCTTTCACCATTTGAAACCATTTGGTGCATTATGAAATGAAAAACACAACAAAGGACACTAGAATCTGGCTAGAATCCTGTATAATACACATATAGTATAACAATATTATATATATCCATATATCCATCAAATTCAAAATGTCTTTTTTTCCTTAAAAATTTGTATACATTCTTAGTTTATGCATTTGGTATGTTTTTTATGAGATTTGCAAATCATTGCATTTTGTTTTTATTTACATTTCTTACAGTGCCACAACTTTGGGGTAATAGTTGCTTTGGTGAATTTTGTGTTCTGAAGATTTTTGTGAGACAAATTCTTCAGGGTAAGAGAGGTTAGTTAGGGTGGAGAAGCCTGAGGAAAACGTTAATTGAGTACTGTGTGAGTACTGTACAATTTGGGATCAGAACCTACAACCATATAACCATAAAGCACGTTTTGAAAAGTCAAGTGTGTGAATGGAAGCGTGAACAAAAGGCAAATTACCATTTTGTTTGAGAAAAGTTTGGAAATTCATTTCACAAGGAAGAGTATCAACATACAAGAAACATACTGGAAACATGGAAAAGCAGGGAACATGGAGCTAGCAATTGACTGTGATGGATTCAGTTGCGTGAGTGATATATTAAGGGCAAATAGCAATGGGAGAGTAGAGAACTTTGACATAGCATCATGATAGCATGGTATCACCACAGCAAATCATTTTAGACATATTTATAAATAAAACCACCACCTTTTCACTCCATTCTGTTCTTCAGTTGAAAGCATATCCATCTCAGCCATAAAGCAAGATTTTATAAAAGTCATTCATGAGTACAGATCATTCTGGAACTGTCCAAAACTGGATAAGGGGCTCAGATCATCTCAATGAGGCCAGAAGTGCAAATAAATCCTTTTTACCACACAATAAATAGAACAGAGAAAGCCGGCTTAATCTCTAATAAATTAAACAATAAAAATCCACTGTTGAAAGAAACCTGATAACAATAGAATGAAAAGCCTTTGGGTTTGAAGTGAACAAGTTTAAATAATAGTCTGTTATTCAGCAGTACCATGAAAGAGTGAGGTGAAATGACTCACTCTTACATAGTGTTATGATGTCAGGAAGGTTGGAGTTGAGTATAATGTCTTTTATTGAAATGCCATCTGTGGAGGTGAAAAGAAAAAAAGAGAGTATTAGTGGACTTTTTAATCCATCACCTGTAACACATCAAAGAAATCTATTACCATCAGCATTGTAGGTTTAGAATATACAGTGTTTTGTAAATATATGTTGCAGATGAAATATAATTAAAAGAGATCTGTACTCTACATAGTTTAGAAGTTTAAACCAATGAAAGGCTCAGCTGAATTTTGTGACTGAATATTTTTACTTGAGTTGAGGGTAAGTGGTGGTCAACTTTTACCTCACTACATATTCAAAATTGAATTGCTAATAAGATTTTTTTTTTGTTTTGTTTTTAATTAGCCAAGGAGTCAATTTGAAAAATCACCCCAAAAGATGATGCAAAAAATAAATTAATAAATCAATCAAGTAGCTTAATCAGATTAGCCTCAAAGTTCTTATCAAATATCTGACTCAAATTGTAACCAATACCTCGACGCAAGTAACCAACTTAAAGCTCTGTGATCTGACTCAAATGTGTTTTAATCAAAGATCTGACTTAAATACCACTCAATGCCTTAACTCAAATATCTGACTCTAAGAGCTCACTCAAACCCGACCTCATCCCAAATATCTGATGCACAACTCCAAGATCTGATTTAAAGAGCTGACTCAGACCTGACTCAAAGTCTCAACTCGAACTCGTGACTCGAAGAGCTGACTCATATAAAACAACTTTATGGTCTGAGATTATAGCTTAGTAGTTAAAGCCTTGGAGTTTGGATTCAAGAGTTCAAGACCCAGCCACACCAAGCTGTCACTACTGGGCCCCTGAGCAAGGCCCTTAACCTCATAGCTGCTTAGTTGTCTGAATGAAATGAATGAAATGTAAGATGCTCTGGAAAAAGGGCAACTGGTAAATGCTAGAACTGACTTAAAAATCTGACTAAAATCAATGGCTCAACGACAATATGAGACTTAATGTGTTAATTCAGGTATGACTCAGAAACACAAATCAAACATCTGAATCAAAAATCTGACTTGAATCTTAAACAAAAGCTCAAATAAAATATTTAAACCACATCTCTAACTTATATCAGTCTCAGAGGCTTGTCATTTTACATATACAGCATTTGGCAGATGCCCTTATCTAGAGCGACTTACATTTATCTAATTTATACAACTGAGCAGCTATAAGGTACAGGGCCTTGCTCAGGGGCCCAGGAGTAGATTAAAAAATCAGAATCCTTAAATAGTTATCTTCCACTTCCCCTGCTTAAATATCATCACTACATTTACAAGCACTGACATTAATTTTATTTAACTAATACTCAAGTTCTTGCTATTTCAAATGTAACCTGTATTAGTTTACTTGACTCAAAGAGCAGAGGAAAAAATGGAGCACTTTACCTGACTCTATCCCCATCCCCTGTACAGTTTAATCCTCTGTTGCTGCTCAAGTTTCAGAATGAGCTCATATTCGACTCCTCCTCTGTGTACACCAGAATTGACTAACGGATGATGCCAGTGGTCGAAGTAATGGTACCATCGTCCGTTTGAACTGGCCCCGAATCCGAATACATTCACCTGCGACAGAAAGAGAGTGAGACAGAAAGCCAAAGAGGAGGAAAGAGTCTGACTGCATCACTGTGTTTTAAAGAAACACTAGAAATTAGGCTTCTTCATATGCCATTACGTTTACTGTATAATGATAACTACTGGAGGAACGTTGTTTCGTTTTTACTGTGTACTGTGTACCACTGTGTATAGTAAAAATGACAATAAAAGCCACTTGACTTGACTTGACTTGACTTGTACTGACTTCTGGTTTCTACAAGTCCTAACATTTCCACAACTACATCAGGAGTACCATTTATCTCTATTTCACTCGAGTAACATTTCCTTATATGGGGAAACAAATGAAGGGATTGATTTGCTGCTGTTCATTACAGTGTTGCATATTTCTTAAGAGCTAGTTTGGTTTGGTACAGTAATGTTTAGCTTGGCATCACATCCAGAGTCTATTTCCATTTTGTGCCCAGTGTTCCTGGGTCAGACTCTTCTCTAATTCAAACCAGGATAATGTATTTATTAACGATTGGAATAAATGGAATTCTGTTAGCTAGCTGGACAAACAGATTGGGACACTTCGACTTACAGTCATATATGGTTATTCCCCAAATCTCTGAGACACACAATTGTACAGCACGTCTCTGGATGCAGTAGCATAAAATTCTGGGACCCAAACCTGTGCATGACGATTCCCCAGTGCACAAAGTAAGCCCCATGAAGATATTCTTTACATGGTTTGGGAGACATGGAAGATCTCCTGCTATAGAGCTCTAAACTCCTTTGAGATGAATGTGAATGCTGACTGCACCCCAGGCCTCCTCACCTTCAAAACTACATCAGTACCTGACTTTACTAACAACCTTGCGGCTAAATTAATCTACCGTATTTTCCGGACTAGAAGCCGCTACTTTTTTCCCACGCTTTGAACCTCGCGGCTTAAACAACGAAGCGGCTAATTTGTGGATTTTTCCTGGGTTTTTCCCGGTTTCACAAGCTTCAAGCCGCCCAAAAACTAAGCCCAATAACATTAGACCAATAAAATTGCCGCACGGGTTCGGATGGACCAATGAAATTCATTGTACTGCGGCTTATAGACAGGCGCAGCTTATTTATGTTCAAAATAAAAATCTTTGTCAAATTCAGTGGGTGTGGCTTATATTTGGGTGCGTTTAATAGTCCGGAAATTACGGTACACAAAATTGGTGGTTAGTATTTGTTTACGTAGAACTTGACTGACGATCAAGATCCTTGGTGCGCAGACTAATGATTTATTGGCTGCAGTATTTACGCTGCAACAAATGTGATACATATGCAAAAGGTCATTTGACTTATAGTAATACTAATCTTAGAGTTTTTACCTGGTCGCAGATGTGCATCGCCAACATAAGCATGATGAAGCCAGTGGAGGGATATTTCCCTTGTTTCTTCAGCCAGCTTTCGTAGATGTACCTCATAAACTCTGGATTAATGATCATCACCTTTGAAAATGACATTGAAGAATTTTTTTATTTTTGGATAGATCCAAAACAAAGCAAACTTTAAATGATCTGAAGGATCATGTGATCTAGTATAGTAACTGATACGCACTTTAGCAATATCGCTACAGCGGACTAGTCGCAGAAAGAGCCGATCGCTCTCATTTAACAATGGCAGGGCAGCTTATGTCTATAAATCTCTTTGTGAAGACATTTCACATACTCCAGTGTAGCAATCAGAGATAAGGTCTACATTTCCTGACTTTGGAATGTATTCAGGTCAGAACAGTGGTTTGTGGTTTTGAAAGTGACAGCTGTATGTGAAAAAAACCTTTTTTGAATGCAATTATATACTGATTATGATATGTCGTTAACATATAGCCACTATACAAATTAACATTTACATGTATTGCATAAATACTACATTTAGTCCCACACTTAGTCCTAAAATAGCGTAATAGAGATTCTGCATAATTACACCAACACACCCTTGCATGCAGAGGTTACCGGATTAGTGTAAAGCCAACAACCTGTCTCTGTATGTATACAAAACGAAAGAGATGGTTGTTGACTTTACGAGGACACAAATTGACCGCTACTCGCTGAATCAATGGCTCCTTCGTGGAGATTGTGGGGAGCACCAAAAACCTTGGTCTTCACCTGGTGCAGAACCTAATCTCACCCCAAGCTCCGTAACAAGGAAAGCTCAGCAGCATCTCTTCTAGCTGAGGAAGCTGAGGAAGGCACAGCTTTCACCGCACATCCTCACAACCCTCTACAGCTGTATCACTTCCTGGTTTGGGAACTGCTCCATCTCGGATCGCAAGACCCTAACTCATGTTGTCTCGCGTCTTTTTTTTCCGTTTCCTCGTTTTTCTGCACATGTGCACTTTGTGTTGTTAGTTTAGGGTTATGTGTATTCCGTGTTCCTCGTGTTCCTTTTGTTAATTTATGTTGTTTGCTGTGGGAAATGTTTTGTTTCACTGTGTACTGCACTCTATATAGTAAAAATTACAAAAAAGCCTACTTGACCTGACTTAATTATTCTCCTGCAACATTACAAAATAGACCTTTTTCTTTTTTCTCACTCATTAAGATGCACAATGTATTATCATAGACACATCCCAGTTCATTTAGGATTGGTGAAGATTGATGGAGCTACCAATTCTACCCCCAAGTATCCAATTCACCAAGTAAATTGGTCAAACTTTTCTGCTACTCACCTTGTCCTTGTTCGCTTTTACTGTCGGCTTCACGCGAAGATATGTGCTAAAATTAACAAGGAAAATAAAATCAATAAATGTGAGATGAGAAAACAAGCACCATTCTTCACTTCTAGTTTTACTCCTGGCCCCTGTGTTCTCACCGTGTAATGTTCTTGGTGGTGAAAGCACTAATGAGCCACTGCAGATCCAAAACTTTAAATGGCACTAGCACTAGGTGGGTGTAGTTTGCAAGGTTCATGGAGCTCTCTGGATACATTGCCCTGTGCGTGGTCTTTGCCCCGACGTCCCTCTCATAGCCTTTGGTTGGACCATGGTTCATCCTGTGGGAGAAATTCGACAAGGTTTCCTGCCATTGTACAGCATTACGGACAGACTATCTAAAGGTTAAGTTACATCAAATTTGGCAAGTAATCTGTGAGTCAGTAATAATAATATAATCAGGCCAATACACAAATCTCCAGACAGTAATTAGACCCAAATCTAACATTACTTGCACAGAAAAAAGTTAAATTTTTACGACACTCTTGCAGGTTTTGTTCAATTAAGCAAATCCTCATAGGCTTGACAGCATTATTAGGAGAAATATCCTAGTTTTGTTATTTGCGATTTCTTGTTACACGTTTTCAGAAGTAATTGATGAACTTCATCGCACCAAGAGTTCCCCGTACTTTGCTTGGATTTACTGTACCCATGACCAGCAGTCTTTGAAAAGGGCCTGTATGCAATTACTGTGTGGGTCTTGACTAACATACGAATAATGCACTCTAGAAACCATTGCCACTGATGGTTGCTTGGCCAAATTAGAGCCTGGCAGCTTTGTGGTCCAACATGTACATTATATGGACAAAAGTATTGGAACACTTGACTTTTTTTAGCCATATGTGGTTCTTTCCCAAACTGTATTCCCAATGATATTTTAATTAGCAGCTGTAAACAGTTCATCCATCACCAGCCCCATGTTTTTTTTTATCTCTCTTGAACTTGATTAATTAGTTAACCCAGCCATTAGGGAAGCACAAGCCAGTGCATTCTTAGTGCCGGTCCCAAGCCCGGGTAAATGGGGAGGGTTGCGTTAGGAAGGGCATCCAGCGTAAAACATGTGCCAAATCAAATATGCGGATCACAAATGAGAATTTCATACCGGATCGGTCGAGGCCCGGGTTAACAACAACCGCCACAGGTATCATGAGCCGACAGGGTACCGGTTGAAATTGGGCTACTGTTGGCCGAAGGAGGAGAAGGAGAGGAGGAAGACGTCTACAGAGACGGCAGGGAAAGGAGCAGTGGAGGAGAGTGGAGGTTCGGGTTGGTACTTTAAATGTCGGTACTATGACGGGGAAAGGGAGAGAGGTAGCTGATATGATGGAGAGGAGAAAGGTAGATATGCTGTGTGTTCAGGAGACCAAGTGGAAAGGGAGTAAGGCCAGGAACATTGGAGGTGGATTTAAACTGTTTTATCATGGTGTGGATGGAAAGAGAAATGGTGTAGGGGTGATTCTGAAGGAAGAGTACAGTAAGAGTGTAGTGGAGGTGAAGAGAGTTTCTGATAGGGTGATGATCGTGAAGGTGGAAGTTGAAGGGATGATGATAAATGTCATCAGTGCCTATGCTCCACAAGTTGGCTGTGAGATGGAGGAGAAGGAAAGATTCTGGAGTGAATTAGATGAAGTGGTAGATGGTGTACCTAGGAAAGAACGGTTGGTGATTGGGGCAGACTTTAATGGGCATGTAGGTGAAGGGAACAGAGGTGACGAGGAGGTGATGGGTAGGTATGGTTTTAAGGAGAGGAATGTGGAAGGGCAGATGGTGGTAGATTTTGCTAAAAGGATGGAAATGGCAGTGGTGAACACTTATTTTAAGAAGAAGGAGGATCATAGGGTGACGTATAAGAGTGGAGGAAGGTGCACACAGGTGGACTATGTGCTATGCAGGAGATGCAACCTGAAGGAGATTGGAGACTGTAAGATGTTGGCAGGGGACAGTGTAGCTAGACAGCATCGGATGGTGGTCTGTAGGATGGTTTTGGAGGCGAAGAAGAAGAGGAGGAGAGTAAGGACTGAAAGAAGAATAAGATGGTGGAAACTAAAGGAGGAAGAGTGTAGTGTGATATTCAGGGAAGAGGTCAGAGAGAGGTTCAGTGGTGTTAAGGAGGTGTTGGATGATTGGGCAACTACTGCAGGAGTGATGAGGGAGGCAGCTAGAAAAGTACTTGGTGTGACATCTGGAAATAGAAAGGAAGACAAGGAGACATGGTGGTGGAATGTGGAAGTGCAGGAGAGCATAAGGAGAAAGAGGTTGGCAAAACAGAAGTGGGATAGACAGAGTGATGAGAAAAGTAAGCAGGAGTACAAGGAGATGCGGCAGCAGGTTAAGAGGGATGTGGCGAAAGCCAAGGAAAAGGCACATGAGGAGCTGTATGAGAGGTTGGACACTAAGGAAGGAGAAAAGGATTTATACAGATTGGCCAGGCAGAGGGACCGAGCTGGAAAGGATGTACTGCAAGTTAGAGCAGTAAAGGATGGAGAGGGAAATGTGTTGACTAGTGAGGAGAGTGTGTTGAGAAGGTGGAGGGAGTATTTTGAGCAGCTGATGAATGAGGAAAATCAGAGAGAGAGAAGGTTGGATGATGTGGAGTTGGTGAAGCAGGATGTAGATAGGATTAGTAAGGAGGAAGTGAGAGCAGCGATTAAGAGGATGAAGAGTGGAAAGTCGGTTGGACCAGATGACATACCGTTAGAAGCGTGGAGATGTTTAGGAGAGATGGCAGTGGAGTTTTTGACCAGATTGTTTAACAGGATTTTGGAAGGTGAGAAGATGCCTGAGGAATGGAGAAGAAGTATGCTGGTACCGATCTTTAAGCATAAAGGAGATGTGCAGACCTGCAGTAACTACAGGGGAATTAAGTTGATCAGTCACACCATGAAGTTATGGGAAAGAGTAGTGGAAGCCAGGCTGAGAGAAGAGGTGACCATCTGTGAGCAACAGTATGGTTTCATGCCAAGGAAGAGCACCACAGATGCCTTATTTGCTTTGAGAATGTTGATGGAGAAGTATAGAGAAGGACAGAAGGAATTGCATTGTGTATTTGTGGATTTAGAGAAGGCCTACGACAGGGTGCCAAGAGAGGAGTTGTGGTATTGTATGAGGAAGTCAGGTGTGTCAGAGAAGTATGTGAGGGTGGTGCAGGACATGTATGAGGACAGTGTGACAGCAGTGAAGTGTGCAGTAGGTACGACAGACTGGTTTAGGGTGAAGGTTGGACTGCATCAAGGATCGGCCCTGAGCCCTTTCCTGTTTGCAGTGGTGATGGACAGGTTGACGGACGAGGTCAGACAGGAGTCTCCCTGGACTATGATGTTTGAGAATGATATTGTGATTTGTTGTGAGAGTAGGGAGCAGGTTGAGAAGAGCCTGGAGAGGTGGAGATATGCGCTGGAGAGAAGGGGAATGAAAGTCAGTAGGAGTAAGACAGAATACATGTGTGTGAATGAGAGGGAGGGCAGTGAAGTGGTGCAGTTGAGATGGTTTGGACATGTGCAGAGAAGGGACATGAATTATATTGGTAGAAGAATGCTGAGGATGGAGCCACCAGGTAGGAGGAAAAGAGGAAGGCCAAGAAGGAGGTTCATGGATGTGGTGAGGGAAGACATGCAGGTAGTTGGTGTAAAAGAGGCAGATGTAGAGGACAGGGTGGTATGGAGACGGATGATCCGCTGTGGCGACCCCTAATGGGAGCAGCCGAAAGAAGAAGAAGAAGAAGAAGAACTTGATTAATTAGTTAATTGACGACTACTTTTACCCCAATTGTTACAACTCAATGGCACTGGAGACTCTTTCCATAACCAGTATAACCTCATGGTGTTTTTATAAGTACAACACCTTAATATCTTCTTAGCATGGATGGAGATGTAGACAGTTTAAAGAGGGTAGTTGTAGCTCAGTGGATAAGATAACCTTTGGCTAAAAGGTTGTGAGTTAAACATTTGCGGTATTTGCCAGACATCTTATCCAGAACAACTTAGTTATCTCATTTATACAATAAGCTTGGTATCAGAGGTGGGAAGTAACGGAGTACAAATACTTCGTTACTGTACTTAAGTAGGTTTTTCTGGTATCAGTACTTTACTCCACTATTTATTTTTCAGACATTTTTTTACTTTTACTCATTACATTTTTACACAAATATCTGTACTTTTTACTTCTTACATTTTAAAAACCGGCTTGTTACTTTAGTTTTAATCCATCGATTTGGTAAAATATAAATTTTTTTCTTTTCACTGCGCACTGATTTCAGCCGAACAACCGATTTCCTGTCACTGCGCGTCTTTTTCAATCCGCTGATGTATAAAGTCCTGACTCTCACTCTTTACGAAGATAAGAATCAGCAGGCAGAAGGCAGTAAGAAATTTTGGGTTAATGTGGATGAGACAGAGGGAGTCAGTGATGAGAACATGACTGAGAACAGACACATTCATGATCATCATCATCTTTTCTCTGCTTGTGTTCTATATGTGGATCTTCAGCCTGGATACATTCATTAGGTAACAACATTTTCAATTAGTTTTGTATTTATATATATATATATATATATATATATATATATATATATATATATTTGGCTGTCAATATTAAAACTATTGTAAACGGCACTAGATGTTATTAACACGCTATCAATTCAGCGTGAATTTCAGTTTTTACCATTTTTATTGAAAAAAATGTAAATACATAAACAAATAACTAAATATAAAAGAGGCGAAAATAAAACCTCCAGCAAAACATACACTTATTCACAACGTCCCTCCTATACTTAGATATAAAACAAATAAATAAACTCCACCGAAAAATATTTTTAATCAGTAAACTTTTGTTTTATTTTTGCGCCAAGTCTCAAATCAAACACCAAATCGTATCACCTCATTAACTGTCCGTGTGGAAACATAGCAAAGGCTCTTAATGATGTCCACACGTCTCTGCACTGTTATAGCCTTTATATTTAATCACTGTACACATGCTTACATAAATATCACATGCTGTACATAGGATACATATTTTATCACTTCTGGTAGATGCCAAACTGCATTTCGTTGCTGTGTACCTGTACTATGCAATGACAATAAAGATCGATCGATCGATCGATCTATCTATCTATCTATCTATCTATCTATCTATCTATCTATCTATCTATCTATCTATCTATCTATCTATCTATCTATCTATCTATCTATCTATCTATCTATCTATCTATCTATCTATCTATCTAATATGATGTGAGGTCCAGTTAACAGCTAAAACAGGTAGAAGTAATAACTACTTTTTACTTAAGTACATGTCTGAGCCAAAACTTCTTTACTTTCACTTGAGTAAAAATTTATAATCAGTACTTCAACTTTTACCCGAGTATTTTTAATCATGAGTATCTGTACTTCTACTTAAGTAATGGATGTGTGTACTTTTGCCACCTCTG